>CM067169.1:119575234-119700234 GCA_034093135.1 Erigeron breviscapus | reverse complement strand
TTGCAAACATTATATCTGGTCTACTAGCAGTTAAATACATGAGGGATCCCACCATACCACGATATTTTGTGGGATCCACTTGCTTTCCATTAGGATCAGAATTCAAAGTCAATGGAGCTGAAATAGGAGTATCTTTTGATGAGACTGAATCAAATTGATATTTCTTTATCAAATCTCTGACATATTTTTCTTGATTTATAAAAATACCATCACTGGTTTGTTTCACTTGAAGACCCAAGAAATATGTCAGTTCACCCATCATACTCATTTCATACTTAGAAGACATAATTTCAGAAAACCTTTTACACATTTTGTCATTTGTTGACCCAAACACAATATCATCAACATAAATTTGTACAAGTAAGATATCACTTTTATCATGTAAAATGAATAAAGTGTTATCTATTGCACCCCTTTTAAAACCATTTTTCAGAAGATGTTTAGTAAGAGTATCATACCAGGCTCTAGGTGCTTGTCTCAGACCATATAATGCATTGTTCAGTCTGTACACCCAGTGAGGTTTTTCTTCATTGATGAACCCTGGTGGCTGATAAACATACACAACTTCTTCCAATTCACCATTCAGAAATGCACTTTTAACATCCATTTGATAGACTTTGAACTCATGATGAGTTGCAAAAGCTAAGAAAATTCTGATAGCTTCTAGTCTAGCAACTGGTGCAAAAGTTTCATCAAAGTCTACTCCTTCTTCTTGAGAGTAACCCTTTGCAACAAGTCTTGCCTTGTTTCGAATTACATGTCCATCTTCATCCATCTTGTTTCTGAAGACCCATCTTGTCCCAATTGGATCCTTCTTCAGGTTACTGGGACATGGAACAAGTTCCCAAACATCGTTCCTTTTAAACTGATTGAGCTCATCTTGTATGGCTTCAATCCAGCTTGGGTCTTTCATAGCCTCGTCAATCTTCTTCGGTTCTATCAGTGATAAGAAGATGACATTTAAGCATTGATCGCTTGTGGCTCTTCTGGTCTGAACCCCTCTATTGGAATCTCCAATGATTTGCTTGATTGGATGTGCTCTTGTCCACTTAGAGTAATGACCAGGATGAACAATGATATCAGTGCAAGAATTCCTCTGATTTACTTTAGGAGGAGCTTCAGAAAAGACTATTTCAGTCTCATCATCTTCCTCCTGCAGATCATGACTTGCATCATGAAACTCTTCAGATTGAGGTAATTCAGTGGAAACTGGTGTCTGATCTGAAGCAGCACGTACATCTGATCCAATAGTCAGCTCAGAAGGTAGTTTAAAGCTGACTGAAGGATAGAACGGAATGTTGCTTCTCTTGATTCTTGTTGGTTTTGAACTGAGATGTTCAGAAGCAGGTTCAGGTGACTGATCAGATTGAACAATGGGATCAGATTCACCAAAACTGATTGGACTTTCTGAGGGTGGTACAGGAGTTGGTTTATTAAAGATTGCAAAATTTGATTCATCAAAGGTAATATGAATTGACTCATCAACCTTGTCAAGTCTCTTGTTATAGACTCTGAAGGCCTTGCGAATTGTTGAATATCCTAAGAAGTAACCTTCATCAGCTTTTGCATCAAATTTTCCAAGCTGACTGGAATCATTCAGAATGTATACTGAACATCCAAATACATGGAAGTATCCAATATTAGGCTTTCTATTTCTGAGTACTTCATAGGCTGTCTTCTTGTGTCTTTTGACATAGACAGATCTGTTCTGAGTGTAGCAAGCAGTTACAACAGCTTCAGCCCAAAAATTCTTAGGAAAACCAGATTCATTGAGCATACTTCTAGCAGCTTCAATCAGCGTTCGATTCTTTCTTTCTACAACACCATTCTGCTCTGGTGTGCGAGCTGAAGAGAAGTTCTGAGATATGCCAGTTTCAGTGCAGAAGGACTCTAGAGTGGCATTCCTGAATTCTGTGCCATTGTCACTTCTGAGCTGACAAACTTTTCGCTTATGTTTGAGTTCAATTTGTTTGACGAGGGCAATGATTTTAGTAGCAGCTTCATTCTTGGTTCTGAGGAAAATCACCCAACAATATCTTGAAAATTCATCAACAATAACCAGAGTGTACTTCTTTCCTGCTCTGGTCTGAACATTCACTGGTCCAAAAAGGTCCATGTGAAGCATGTGAAGAGGTTCAGTTATGATGAAATTTTGCTTTGTCTTAAACGAGGCTCTTTTCTGCTTACCCATTTCACACCCTGGACATGGCTTGTCTTTATTGAAAGACACTGGAGGTATTCCTTCAGCAAGTTGTTTTCTTGACAACTTATTGATGTTCTTGAAGTTCAGATGGGATAACCTCTTGTGCCACAACCAGTTTGTGTCCTCATCTGCCTTTGTATAGAAACATTGTTCACTTGGCGAACTTTCCATATCAATGATATAGATGTTTCCTTTCCTTGGTGCAACCAACACTACCTTCCAATCCCTGTTGAATATGGTGCCTTGACAAATATCAAATAAAACCTTGAAGCCATCCCCCCCCCCCCCCCCCCCCCCCCCCCCCCCCCCCCCCCCCCCCCCCCCCCCCCCCCCCCCCCCCCCCCCCCCCCCCCCCCCCCCCCCCCCCCCCCCCCCCCCCCCCCCCCCCCCCCCCCCCCCCCCCCCCCCCCCCCCCCCCCCCCCCCCCCCCCCCCCCCCCCCCCCCCCCCCCCCCCCCCCCCCCCCCCCCCCCCCCCCCCCCCCCCCCCCCCCCCCCCCCCCCCCCCCCCCCCCCCCCCCCCCCCCCCCCCCCCCCCCCCCCCCCCCCCCCCCCCCCCCCCCCCCCCCCCCCCCCCCCCCCCCCCCCCCCCCCCCCCCCCCCCCCCCCCCCCCCCCCCCCCCCCCCCCCCCCCCCCCCCCCCCCCCCCCCCCCCCCCCCCCCCCCCCCCCCCCCCCCCCCCCCCCCCCCCCCCCCCCCCCCCCCCCCCCCCCCCCCCCCCCCCCCCCCCCCCCCCCCCCCCCCCCCCCCCCCCCCCCCCCCCCCCCCCCCCCCCCCCCCCCCCCCCCCCCCCCCCCCCCCCCCCCCCCCCCCCCCCCCCCCCCCCCCCCCCCCCCCCCCCCCCCCCCCCCCCCCCCCCCCCCCCCCCCCCCCCCCCCCCCCCCCCCCCCCCCCCCCCCCCCCCCCCCCCCCCCCCCCCCCCCCCCCCCCCCCCCCCCCCCCCCCCCCCCCCCCCCCCCCCCCCCCCCCCCCCCCCCCCCCCCCCCCCCCCCCCCCCCCCCCCCCCCCCCCCCCCCCCCCCCCCCCCCCCCCCCCCCCCCCCCCCCCCCCCCCCCCCCCCCCCCCCCCCCCCCCCCCCCCCCCCCCCCCCCCCCCCCCCCCCCCCCCCCCCCCCCCCCCCCCCCCCCCCCCCCCCCCCCCCCCCCCCCCCCCCCCCCCCCCCCCCCACAACCAGTTTGTGTTCCCATCAATGATATAGATGTTTCCTTTCCTTGGTGCAACCAACACTACCTTCCAATCCCTGTTGAATATGGTGCATTGACAAATATCAAATAAAACCTTGAAGCCATCATCACACAGTTGACTGACACTGATCAGGTTATATTTCAAACCATTCACATATGCAACACGTGTGAATTTGACTTCTCCATTATTCAAAAAACCATATCCCTCAGTTTGTCCATTTCCATCATTCCCAAAAGTTATTGAGGGCCCCTCTTGCACCCTATATTCCTCCAGCAGGGTTTTATTACCAGTCATGGTTCTGCCAGCTGCACTGTCAAGATACCATATATACTTCTTTCGGTCTCCCTGCACATAATCAAAGATTAGTTCTTTTTGGGAACCCATCTCTTGATGGGTTCACTGGACTCTCTCTTAGATGTCCCAGATTTCTTTGGTTCAAGAGGAACTAAAGGATCAAAAGGGATCTCAGTCATGATTTCAGATGACACAAAAACAGTTGGATTGATGGGGCTTTCAACCTTTTTCTTCTCAGATTTTTGCTTGATTTGATTAGAAAAAGGTTTTGCATTCTGTTTAGGTTGCAGAGGAGTACTTTCAACATTTTTCAAACGTGCATTACAACTTTGCACTTGTCTAGCCAACAACTGAAATTGACTCTCTAACCTTAACAAAATTTATTCTTCATTAGACACCTGAGCCTTACTTGAATCTGAGGTAGAGGGCTTAGTTGGGGAGACATTTTTCTTCTTCTTTTGGCTTTTTGGAACCTTAGATGAAGACTTGTTCCTGGGCCTTTTCAGTCACAGTTTTCTGTTTGCCAACTTCTTGAAAAATAGTTTCTGGTTTCATTTCTTTTGGAAGTGCATCTAAATCAATGATTATAGATGCAAAGTGAAGATCACCAGATTCATAAGCTACTCTTTGGTTAGCAAAAGTGTTTTTAATTGCAGCATCTGGATTTGGTGATTTCATCCAAGATTTTATTATTTTCTGTTCTTTTTCAAGGATTGTTTTCAGTTCTTCTTTTTCCAATTCCAAAGTGGCAACCATAGACTGATAACTTTTTAATGCCAACTGAACATCTTTCAGTTCTTTTAGCCTGGCCTGACTGGCGCTCAGTTCAGATGCATTATTTTCAAACATTTTCAGACTTTCTGAACGCACAGTCTCGACATATGAAATGTCAGCCTCTAAAAGAAGCAAAAGGTCCAGTTTATGTTCCTCATTACTTTCATATCCAAAATCACTAACCTTTTTCATGTTTATGTCCACCCATCGACCAGATTCAACATCAGACTTGACCAAATGACCTTGATCTTCACGAGCCATGAAACACATGTCCCTCACTTCTTCCTCATCATCAGATGATTCATCAGAATCTTCCCATTTTTCTGTTTTGGAAATCATACAACTATTATTGCTTGAGTTGTCTTGTGCCATGAGAGCTATATGAGCTTTCAGCTTCTTGTACTTAGCCTTATAGCTATCATCAGATTTCTAAAAAATAGAATGGTTAGGACCAGATTGTGATGAGGAGGGTTGACTAGATCTACATTCTTTCATGAAATGTCCTTTCTTGCCACACTTAAAGCATTCAAGATTGGACTTATCAATAGAAGAGCTGGAAGCAAATGGTTTGCCAGATCGATTAGATTTGGCCTTAAAATGATTAAACGTTTTAGCCAGCATGGCAACCAGATCATCATTGTCATCCTCATCACACTCATGTGAAACACAATCAGTAATACCAGTTTTCATTAATTCAGAAACTTTCTTTCTTCACTGAGTTGCTACTAATGTTTGGGAGGTTATTCGATAAAAAAACCGAAAGTGGATTGGGTTAATGTGGTTTGGTTTTCAAAGTGTATACCTAGACACTCATTCCTTCTTTGGCTTGTGATGCATCGAAAGCTGAAAACGCATGATAAACTTAAACCTTGGGATGTAGGGGGGCGATTAACCTTAATCTTGTTTGTTGTTCCTTGTGTAAAACAGGTCCGGACTCACATGAGCATCTATTCTTTGAATGCCACTATTCTTCTCAAGTGTGGTCATTAATTAAAGATATAGCTGGAATGACGAATGTTTCAAACCGGCTAAATGAGATTGTTACACATCTTATCTCGAGATCTAAAGGAAATACAGTAAATGGCGTGGTAGGGCGGCTAGTTTTTGCAGCATGTATTTATTATGTGTGGCAAGAACGTAATAACCATATGTTCTCGAATAATAGTCGTCCTGCAGAGAAGCTAAGAGATGTGATTATGGAGACTGTCAGGTTACGATTGGCGTCTCTAAAATTCAAGAACTCTTCTGGTGTGATGCGCATGATGGAAGATTGGAAACTCTCAAAGACCTTAATCGTAGATAGTGACGACCCACCAGTCATCACATGATTTCTGAAGAAACTGCCTACATCAGCTTTTTGTTTAATTCTGTCTTCTTTGTAGTGTTTTGGGTCCCTTGTAAATATGTCTCTCTCATTGGTACTTGGATAGATTGATGTGCATGTTTGAGGTAACTCCGGTTTCCTTGTAAATATGTCCCTCTCACCTGTCTTTGTATCAGTTGATGTGCATGTTTGAGGTTGCCCATCTCACTCAATTAGATTCATTGTCATAGGCTTGGATTTAGCTGTTGCTTTGTTTACTTCTTGTATGGCTAGGATAACTTGTTCACCCTATATGGCATGTCATATAGGTAATTAATGTGGTATTCAGCCTCATTACTTGCGATGTACTATTAAATTTTTGTTGGTATAAAAGTTTAAACAGGGTAACCCCTTTTACCCAAAAAAAAAAAAAAATCTTCTCTAAGTCAGAATTATCACTCTCATAAGATAGCAATGCAGTCCCATGTGGTTCAGAATACTGAACCATAACTGAACTGGTAGAAGCATGATTTTTGGCATCTTGCTCAGCCACAGCTCTTTCTGCTTTGTTTTCTTCAGTATATCAGAAGGCTCCATATAAGGATGCAAGAGTATAACTGTGCAAGGTTTTTCCCTGTCTTAAAACCAAAATCAAATTTTCCCATTTAGAAGGTAAAATGTCACAAAACTTTTCTAACAAGATTTATTTGTCTTTAGTTACACCCAAGGCTTTCAATTGATTCACCAGATTAGTAACTCTGATGTAAGTTTGTGTTAAAGTTTCACCAGGGAATGCAAAGAAAGACTCATACTGTTTATTTAAAGCAACTTTTCTTGTAACAATTGTCTCAGAAGTTCCTTCAAACTGAGTCATTAGTTCCTCCCACATTAACTTAGAATTTTCAAGTAAAACAAGAGTGGCCGTGAGGGTATCAGGAACTGCATACAAGATCATAATCTGAAGTTTAGTATCAAGATCTACCAGCCTATGATCTTCCTCAGTCCAATGATCCTTCTCCTTTGGTGTTAACCTAGGAGTCCCATCTGCATTTCTGACAACAGTGGAGGCATTCATGGGAACAAATGGTCATTCTTTTAGAATGTCGGTCAAGTTTCTTTCAACACCAGCAATATACTTTAGCATGCATGCTTTCCATTTGATAAAGTTTTCACTGTTCCCATCAAACTTGGGAACAGGATTGTTTGGAAAATGTACATGCACATTATGCAGAGGTATATTGTTGTTAATAATAGGGGGTGGATTAGTACCATTAGGGTTAGGTTTAGGGCCTTCATTGTTTTCAGGGTTAGCCATCACAGCAGATCTAGGTTAAGGAATATAATATTCAAACCTTCTGCTCTGATACCAAATGTAAGTCCCAAATTCGATGGTTTACCCGACTGGCAAGCAATTCTGACTGGAAATAGACCAATTTCGAATGCGATCCAGATATGGATATAAATAATAAAGTAAATTACTGAAAGTAAATTGCAAGAAACAAAAGTGCTGAAACTATATAAATAATATATATAATCAAGTATGTAGCATTGAGACACGATGTACTTTTCAAATGTATTTTATTAATTATGTTAAATAAAATACAAAGGTTGATGCGGAACAAAGATAAACACAAATGTGTAATATCTAAACAACCTTGAAATACAAGTGATCTATAACTTGGAAATACTCTTAAGATTACTTAGAGTATATCTCACAAGTTGCAATGCCAAAGTTTCAAGCACTTTGCAAGTTGTAAGAAGCCTTTATATTTATAGGCAAGGTTCATGCTGATGTGGACCAGGCCGTACAAATATGGTTGGGAGCATTTAAGGAATTAAAGCTAATTCCTTAACATGCGTACTTTTAAGGTTAAGTGTGAAAGTCATTTGATGTGACATTTCATACTTTATTCCCAACCTTTTTACTCAACCTTGTACTTTTACTAGACAAAGCTATTAACCGGGTAAAGGCTGGTAAAGCCAAAAGGCTTCCTCGTAATTAGTGTAAAGTGTTGTAAGTACTTTACACTGAGATGCTTCAGTCTTCGATCAGGTAGAGTCTTCTCTGGGCTCTACTTTTGAGATGATTCTCTTTCTTCAGTCTTCAGTCTTTGACTTCAGAATGAATGCTTTCAGTTTGGGCTAATCTGAACTGAAGTGAAGCTTCAGTGAAATAATTCTGAAGTGGTTCAGAATTCTGTACAAGTATCTTCACTGAACTTCAACTATTTTTGAACAAATTATACTTGGTCGATTTTCGACCCAACAGTTTCTTTCTTGTTTTTAATTCGCCTGTCTCTTCTTTCTTCTAGCTCTTACGGATTGATTAGCGTATTGGGTTCTTTTGGATTGCTTTCAAAGTAGCATCTTTGAATTAACCTGGTTCTCTAATTGATTTAGGAAGGCTGGTTGATTAAGATTCGTTTTTAGGGTTAGGGTTTTTTTCGATTTTCATTCTTGTTCTTCATCTAGTTACTTGTCTCGCTGCTATCGTTTTTGCTGTTGGTGTGTTGATGTTGATATAAGCTGAAATGAGCTCAATTGAAGGTTTAATGGAGGATTTAGGTTAGTGTGTGTAAAGTGTGTTTGTGTGTGAAATGGAGGTTGAAGATGATAGGGAGGAGAGAGAATATGTTAACTATGTGTTTATTATCTCCGAGGATAGTTACAAGTGACAAGGGTTAAGGAAAATTACATGGGGAATGAGTATTTATACTCTAATCTCTATTATAACTAATACTCCTTCCACTATTGAATATTTACAATTTAACACCATATTTATATTTCTAACAATCTCCCCCTTGGTGTTGAATTGTAAATGTTGCATCGTCTTCGGTCTTTAAATAAACATGATGAGCCCATTTGTTGAAAATCTTCAATGTTGATTGGACTTTGAAGCTTTCTCATTGTCTTCAACGTCTTGTATCAACCTTGACTTTGAATCTTCTCAACAAACATATATTCTTGATGATGACTTTCTAAAACTTGATCTTCTCTTGCAACTTTGAATACTTTGGAAGCATCTTTGAAATCTTTATAGCTTTTGAGCTTTCACAACTTGAACTCTTGAATGTTGATTTCAACTTGATGTTGCTGGGAGAAGTAACTTGAGCTTTTTAGTAGCATGCGGAAGCTTGGTTTTGACTTTGAATTCCTTGAATTCTTTTGGTATTGCGGAAGCTTGATTTAACTTTGAAGTCTCTTGGCTTTACGGAAGCTTGGTTTTGGAATGCGGAAATTTGATTTGACTTTAAAACTTCAATTCTTGGTCTAACTTGTCTCTGAATCAATAAACATCTTGGAGCACTTGATTCTTTGATCAATTTATTCTTGCTCCCCCTCAAACAAACATTTCTTTCTTGGAGCAACTTATCAACTAAACGAATTATCTTCAAATTTCTTGCTCCCCCACGAACAAACAATCATTTCGGAGCATCTTTAACAATTCATGAGTTTACTCTTGCTCCCCCTCAAATGAACAATCTTCATTCAATCTCAAACTCTTCTAATCATCAAACAATGTTCAAATTTCCAATAAATCTTTCAAATATCGACCATGTACATCATCTTGAATATACTCGATCTTGAATCAATCCTTTAACTTTCTCGAAACAATCTCTCAACTTAGCACGATAATTATTCACTCTCTTCACCTAAACTAACAATCCTTTGAACATCCAAACACAACAATCATCCTCGAACAAATATCTATCAATCAAATTCTACCTATATCCTTGAACTCTATCTATCAATCATATAATCATTTCTCCCCCTTTATGATGAATATGTGGAACGTGTTCATCATACAATAATGATTGATAGCATAAACGGTAGATGCCAACAAACAACAAGCAAGCAAATTAACCCAACCCAATTCCCAATTCCCAATGAACCTATTGGTGAACTAGAATGTGGGGTTTCGTTTTTGGAAAAAGTATGTTATAATGGTGTTTGTGTTCTTTTTGTTTGTGTGAAGAGAAATGAAATCCGGATAAAAATGATCTGTTAACACAACCAAAAATCAAAAGGATTAATGGTGTGGCCTAAAAATACGATTACTATTTTTAGGACTTCCCATTATCATCGAGAAATGTACAAAGCTTATCTCTAAATGGTTTGGTCTATGGCTTTTCAACCGATAGATTGCTTTAAAGAATGTAATTCATGGTCAGTGTCACAAAGGCGTTCGATAACCATGTCTTACTATCCTCAAAGACTTTTGGGTAAATAAATCCGAGGTCACATAGACTTCTCGTTTACTCAACAAATTCATAAAATGAAATTGTGAGACCTACGTTCAACGTTGGAAAAGATGTTAGCATTGGTAGGATTTCCATTCGATCATCGTGGAATATCAAAAATATGATATCACTACGAATGTTCCAGCAATATCACAAAGATATGCGATGTCACAAAGACATATAAAGACTCTATGTGTCCTAGTCAAATGAAAGAATATTTCAAGTACGCTCTAGACTCAATAAGTGATCAAATGAAGTCGGGGACCGGAGCAGAGTGTCTCCCTTTTTCAATATCAACGTCTTCCAAATGAAGAGTCGATAGAAATGTGAAAATCTCCGTGAGAATAAAACAAGTATTTGTTAATAAACACTTGAGTGGTTAGGTAAAGATGTGCATTGCTTCACTGGGTCCATGAAGTCTTCTTCAATATCGAGAAATCAACAAATGAAATCCGATAGGAACGTGTTGACCCGGCTTTTTAAGAATTTTAGGGAGGGCTTTCATTTCTTTTAGCCCTTTCTCACATCATCTTTTTCACCGTAACCTCTCACTTTTCGACTACTCCCTCATGTCCTATTTGCACAAACATCATCACCATGCTCATAAACCCTCACAATCTAAAATTGAGAATATAACTCCGGGGTTAGATCTCATCGGCGATGACAAGATCATGGAGTTTTTATGAGTGGCCTAAACTCTCATGTGCAAATCTAACACCGAACTTCTTTGAATTTGATCGAAAATGGTTTGAAAATCTTCCAAAGTGTTTTAAGATGGAAAATGAGTTTAAACACTTGGAAGTTTTGGTTTTATAAATAAACTCCCCCTAAATATATGCATGATATAAACAAAGGTTTTTGCATATAAAGGGTGAGTAAAAGGTTTGAAAGTTACTCACAAACATTAAAAATGAGACAACAAAGGCAGTACACAAAGGCGTTCGATGCCTTGCATCTCATCCAAAACATTGTGAGAAACTAAAAGACAAAGTAAATAAAAATTGATGAAAAGAGAAAATCTTTTTGGATTTTTCAAAAAAATAGCAAAATGAAAATCTTTTTGGATTTTTCTAAAAGGAATGAAATTACGAAAACTGTTTTAGAACGGGTTATACACTGATGTGTGCATAAGCCACTATTCACCAAATCACTTGGAAATTACTTTGGGAACCCATTTGAGATTGGGTCCAATGGTTTTTGAATTCTTGAAAGTCCAAATGTAAGTCTCATCGAGTTGATGAATAGAAGTTGCATTCCACGATGAACTAAAACCCGGTGGTTTAGTTGAAAAGAGTTTTCGTGGAAGCAACGGTGAAAAATCATTTGATTCTTTGAAAAACTTCCAATCTTGTGAGATTGAGTTGGAAAATGATTTTTCGAAGCAAAATCATTCACTCTTTGCACGACTGTTTTCACAGGTTTTGGTGCAAGATCAAAAAGTTCCGAAAATGAATATTTGAATGATTTTGACTCAACTGACTTATCTTTTGAAATCGGTTTCCATTTAGATTTAGTCAATTGAGATTTTGCTTGTGAAATATGTCCAGAATTATCCTCAAATGATAGAAAAGAGACAAAAGTAGTTGTTCCATCAAAATTTGGTTTCTTAGTGTACTTCTTACCCTTTTGCAAGGGGTAATTAGTAAACTGAGAAACCTTTCTTTCAAAAGGTTTTGAAGATTTACCCGTGTAAACCTTCTTTGGAACATCAGGATCAGTCTGAATGGAAGTTTCAACAGTCTCAACCTTATCACAATCAGTCTGCACAGAAGAATTCACAAACATAGGACAATTAGTTTGAGTACAAACATCAATCATGACTTTGGGAAGGTCAGACTTCACAGATTTGGTTTGTGTTTGCAATTCAATCTCAAGGTTGAAAATTTCCTTTGTCAAAGTTGTTTCTTTTGACTGAAATTGCAAACACTTGTCTTCAAGACACTTGACTTTAGCACAAAAAATGGATCTTTCTTTTTCAAGTGTGGTCTCAAAAATGGTGGACTTGTTTCGCAACTCATCGTTTAGCTCAGAAATCTTTTGTTGCCAAACAAGTTCGTTTGATTGATTGTCCAAAATAATTTTATTGAACTCTTTGGAAGAATTGTCCAACTCATTTGTTAATTTGAAAATCTTTGATTGCAAATGATCATTTTCTTTTTGAAGACTTTCCATGTTGGACAAAATGAGATCATTTGCAGATTTGAGCTCTTTGTTTTCAGATTTGAGTTGGTCAATTTCAAGTTGAAAACTTTTGTATTGTGTCATTATTGGTTCAATTCTCACCCAAAGTGACTCTTTACTCATCAAAGCATCTAACACTGTCTCAACAAACTTCTCCGGTATTGTAGTTGACATTTTGAATCAAAACTTGATGACAAACCAATAAAAGAAAAAAATTTTGGTCAAATTGAACTGTTTGCCGAGCTTATTGCTCTGCAAATGGTTGAAATGAGAAAAAAAATTCTGTTTGTAAGGTTTGCAGAGGTAAAAGGTCGGCTAATGGTGTGATTTCAAGAAATTTGGCTATTTGTGAAGTTTGCCGAGCAAGGAGCTCGGCATATAGTTGAAAATAGAAAATATTGGTCGAAAAAAAATGCTAAGTGTTTTAGTTGAACTAATGCCGAGCTAATCCTCTGCAAACAGCACAATTTAGAAAGTTACTTGGTCGAAGAATCTAATTCAACTATTTGCCGAGAAAATGTCTCTGCAAATAGTACAAAGAACACTTAACCAAATTTCTTGAAATAACTATTTGCCGAGCAAATGACTCTGCAAATAGTACAAATAGAACTTGTACTTAGTCACACCAATCAAAAACACTTGTTTGCCGAGCTTAAACCTCTGCAAACAATGCAATTTGAAAGTTACTTGGTCGAAGAATCTAATTCAACTAAGTGCCGAGCTTAATCCTCTGCAAATGGTGTAAGTGACCAAGTTGCAACCCAAGTACTCTGATCAACAATCATAAACAACTGAATGCCGAGCTTAAACCTCTGCAAACAATGCAATTTAGAAAGTTACTTGGTCGAAGAATCTAATTCAACTATTTGCCGAGCAAATGTCTCTGCAAATAGTACAAATAGAACTTGTACTTAGTCACACCAATCAAAAACACTTGTTTGCCGATCTTAAACCTCTGCAAACAATGCAAGTGGCACCAGTCTCGAATCAAGACTTCTCAAAAACAACTATTTGCCGAGCAATAAGCTCTGCAAATAGAACAATTAGTCTCAACACTTAACCACAAATCCTTGAAATAACTATTTGCCGAGCAATAAGCTCTGCAAATAGAACAAGTGAAACACTTAACCAAATTTCTTGAAATAACTATTTGCCGAGCAATAAGCTCTGCAAATAGAACAAGTAACCAACACTTAACCAAATTTCTTGAAATAACTATTTGCCGAGCAATAAGCTCTGCAAATAGTACAAGTAAGAACAACACTTTAGCCAACAACTTCTGCAAATACGAGTAACCAATACACGACAAAATAGTCGGTTACTGGTTATCTTCTTCGTTCAGCCAAACCCTTATTTGCAGAGAAGACTGTAAATCTTCGATATCTTCTTCATTTTTGAGAATTAAAAGTCGTATTTTATATCAAAATGATCATAAATCCAATGCGCACAAATCCTCGAACAAATTAGATGCTAATTTCAACTGAAATTCAAACCCACACGAACATACGATTTGTAGAGCTCGAACGAAAACGACTCAAATTATGAAATTAGCTTCTGAAATTGATAGCGAAGGAAGATATACAGATATATAATCGATCGGTGAACAAAATTCGAACAAAAACACACTTAATTTGCAGGAATCACTGAAACAGTGAGCTTTGCAAATGAACCTTTCAGAAAAACAACTCAAATTCTAAAATTAAGCACAAATTAAGCTTGTAATAAGCTTTTGGATCGCTCAGATATGCTGATTGTGCTCTGATACCAATTGATATAAGCTAAAATGAGCTCAATTGAAGGTTTAATGGAGGATTTAGGTTAGTGTGTGTAAAGTGTGTTTGTGTGTGAAATGGAGGTTGAAGATGATAGGGAGGAGAGAGAATATGTTAACTATGTGTTTATTATCTCCAAGGATAGTTACAAGTGACAAGGGTTAAGGAAAATTACATGGGGAAGGAGTATTTATACTCTAATCTTTATTATAACTAATACTCCTTCCACTATTGAATATTTACAATTTAACACCATATTTATATTTCTAACAGATGTTTTATTAGATATGGAGAGATCGAATATGGAAAAAGATATTGATCCTGGTGGTGGTCGCGCTGCTAAGATTAAGAATATAGATGGCAAGAAGGTTCCTTTACGTACTGCTATTAGAAACCCTAATAAGGGTGCGGACACCTCCTGAACCAGCTGCTGATCCGTTTGAGGTTAATAAAGATAATACTGGTTTGGGGAGTGGTGATTCGTCTTATGCATTCAAGTTAGATGATGACTCGAATCACAAAAAGAATGATGATGTACCCCTGATCAGGTTTTGCAAACACCATTGGAGGGAATTCAAGATAATGGTATTAAGAGTTGTGAAGCTGTGCATGAAACTGGTGCTACGAATGGGTTGAATACTGCAACTTCTTATGCTGCAAATATGAAGGCTGGTTCCATTAAAAAGGTGGTAAATTTCAAAAAATTGAAAACATGGTAGAGAAAGAAGGTGTTGATGTAGTCCTACCAAAGGAATCGGTCCGACAAGTGCAAGATAAATTTGCGAATACTTTATTTGGTTACTTTCTCGGTGATAGAATTGCATACCCGGTGGTCGAATACTTTGTAAAGACGAATTGGAAGAAGTTTGGTTTGCAAAAAGTAATGATGAATGCTAATGGCTTCTTTTTCTTCAAATTCTTGGATAAAAAAGGTATGCAAAATGTAATTGAAGGAGAACCGTGGATAATTCGAGGTATGCCTTTGTTTCTTAAGGTTTGGTCACCAAATGTGAATTTACAAAAAGAAGAAATAAAGGAGGTGGCAGTATGGGTTAAGATTCATAATGTACCGATTGCAGCTTACTCAGATGATGGTTTAAGCATGCTTGCCTCTAAGCTAGGTAATCCGAAACTGCTTGATGCTTATACAAGTGCCATGTGTACGGAGTCTTGGGGGCGTAGTAGTTATGCAATAGCACTTATAGAAATCTCAGCGAGTTCTGAATTTAAGGATGTATTATCTATTGAAATTCCTGATATGGATGGTGATGGGTATACGAAGGAATTCATGCAAGTTGAGTATGAATGGAAACCTCCGAGGTGTTCACATTGCTGTGTTTTCGGCCATATGTCAAATGTGTGCCCTAAACAGGTGAGAGCTGAAAAGCCAAAGACAAAAGTGGATGATGAGGGTTTTATTGAGGTGAATGGAAGAAAAAAAAGGGTAATGGGGGGAACCCTAGCCCCGGTACCACAATTGGATACCCATCGACCCACCCCGTATGAGACATATGATGCCGGTAAAATACCTCCATCCTAATTCCCACATGATCTGGGCACCCCGAAGGATCGAACCCGCATATTTAAACTTCACATATGGGTCTAGGCTTCATTGGTAACGGGTACCTTAAAGGAATTATTTTTTGTCCCCAAGGGTAGAAAGAATCACAACAAAACAGGTTTTAATCTTAATAAGAAAAAACAAAAATTTGAATACAGACCTATTGTGAACCAAAAGAAGGATAAAGATATTCCTAGCACTTCAGGATCGGCAACTAATACTTCCAAAGCAACGATAAATGTGAGCACTAAAAACTCATATGATTTGTTGTCTGATTATGGTCCGAGTCTGAATGATTCTGTAATTCAACTAGCTGATGGAAATGATAAGTGAAAGAGTGCTAAAGGAACATCTAATGATATCCTTGATGAATCGGATGATGAGGAGGTTGAGGATGTGTATACTGAGACAGCCGATTTCATGAAAATGGGAACTGAGGAGAAGGTCATTTCTGAGGGGGCAAGCACTCCCGATGATGATGGTTTTAATGGGTAGTTTAGCATCCTGGAATATTAGGGGGCTGATTTTGCTAATTTCAATCCTTTCATGTTTGATGACGATGCTTCAATTTCAATTTCACCATCCCACACAAATGAGCCTACTGAAACCCCCTTCCTCACATCTAGCTATGAGGCGATTACGATCTCTTCCCATGCTTCCCTATGAATTCTGATCTAGATTATCTTGTTAATATGTCCCTCTCACTAATCTTGATTCATTCGAATCTTGTTTTGGTTGATGTGCATGTTAGAGATTTTTCTATTTCGAGTTTTAGGGTTTCATTCGTTTGTTTTCTATTAGTAATCGTCGAATCCTAGTTTTCCTCTCATTCTCTGATCTCATAACAGGTCTATCTGTTCGCGGCTAACTAGTTTAGTCCAGCTAGATTTAGATGTCCTGTTATTGGGTTAAGAGCATTGGGATTTAAATTAGGGTTTATAGGTTAGGGTTTTTTTTCTTGTTGCTTGTTGTTCGTTCGTCACGTAGTTACTGCTTTCGTTTTATTAGGGTTTATTGCTGCATGTTTATTTTAGTTTATGAAGAGAGATTGTTCATTTGATTTTAAAGAATTTGAAGATCATATCAATAGGTTAAAAACAGGTGGTGGTTTTGATCGGCCACCAGTTGAGGCGATGTCAGTGAAGAAGAAAAAAAGAGGGAATCAAAATACTAGCCCTAGGAAAACACTCAACAATACCGGTTCTGTTGATGAGGAGAAAAAACCTACAGCTAATTAGGAGAAGATGGATAAACCAGGTGGTAGTCGTGATACTGCCCAAAAAACTCTTGGTGGAGAAGCTTCTGAGTCGACGATTAATACTGCTACTGAAGATAGGAAACAAACCCTTCGGTAGATGATAGCTTCAAGGCTGCTGAAAGGGATAAGGAGATGAAATCGAGTATTGATGATGAGCGAAAGAAGAATTCTGAGTTTTTTTTTTGCTCCGAACCAACCTGATCCAATTGTTGAAGATATGAACTTTGGCACACAGCCTCCTGAAAATAATGAAACAATTAATAAAGTTTCTGAGCCTTTTGCTAAAGTTGTGCAGGGAACTGGTTCTACGAATGAGTTGCATAACACTACTTCTTATGCGGCTAAATTGAAGGCTGGTTCTATCAAAAACGTGGTAAATTTCAGAAAAACTGAAAACATGGTACAAAAAGAAGGTGTTGATGTTGTCCTACCAAAGGAATCTGTCCGACAAGTGCAAGATAAATTTGCGAATACTTTGTTTGGTAACTTTCTCGGTGATAGAATTGCATACCCGGTGGTTG
The DNA here is from genome assembly GCA_034093135.1 of Erigeron breviscapus. Classification (NCBI taxonomy): domain Eukaryota; kingdom Viridiplantae; phylum Streptophyta; class Magnoliopsida; order Asterales; family Asteraceae; genus Erigeron; species Erigeron breviscapus. The sequence goes on along the minus strand of CM067169.1, from coordinate 119,682,943 downwards.
AATACTTTGTTAAGACGAATTGGAAAAAGTTTGGTTTGCAAAAAGTAATGATGAATGCTAATGGCTCCTTTTTCTTCAAATTCTCGGATAAAAATGGTATGCGAAGTGTCATTGAAGGAGGACCTTGGATAATTCGAAGTATGCCTTTATTTCTAAAGGTTTGGTCACCAAATGTGAAATTACACAAAGAAGAAATAAATGAGGTGGCAGTATGGGTTAAGATTCATAATGTACCGATTGCAGCTTACTCAGATGATGGTTTAAGCATGCTTGCCTCTAAGCTAGGTAACCCAAAACTGCTTGATGCTTATACGAGTGCCATGTGTACGGAGTCTTGGGGGCGTAGTAGCTATGCAAGAGCACTTATAGAAATATCAGCAGAGTCTGAATTTAAGGATGTGTTATCAATTGAAATTCCTGGTATGGAGGGTGATGGATGTACAAAGGAATTCATGCAAGTTGAATATGAATGGAGACCTCCGAGGTGTTCAGATTGCTGTGTTTTTGGCCATATGTCAAATGTGTGCTAAACAGGTGAGAGCTGAAAAGCCAAAGACAAAAGTGGATGATGAGGGTTTTATTGAGGTGAAGGGAAGAAAGAATCACAACAAAACAGGTTTTAATCTTAATAAGAAAAAACAAAAATTTGAATACAGACCTATTGTGAACCAAAAGAAGGATAAGGATATTCCTAGTACTTCAGGATCGGCAACCAATACTTCCCAAGCAACGATAAATGTGAGTACTAAAAACCCATATGAATTGTTGTCTGATTATGGTCCGGATTTGAATGATCCTGTGATTCAGCCTGCTGACGTAAATGTTAAGGGAAAGAGTGCTATAGGAACATCTAATGATATCCTAGATGAATCGAATGATGAGGAGGTTGAGGATGTGTATACTGAGACTGCCGATTTCATGAAAATGGGTACTGAGGAGAAGGTCAATTCTGAGGGGGCAAGCACTCCCGGTGGTGATGGTTTTAATGAGTAGTCTAGCATCCTGGAATATTAGGGGGCTGAACCGCTCGCTAAAACAAAAAGAGGTTCGACAGGTAGTTACTGATAACTATCTGAATTTATGTGCTATTATGGAATCGCATGTAGATGTGTCTAATGTTTTTAATGTATGTAAGAAGATTTGCAAAACTTGGGATTGGACTTCTAATGGTAATTTATGCACTAAAGGTAAGAGAATTATTATTGGATGGAATACTGAGGTAGTTGATGTTATGGTTCTGTCGCAATCGGATCAGGTTATTCATGTGCAGGTTGTTTTCAAAGATGATAAGAAATCATTATTTTGTTCATTTGTTTATGCTGATAACTATTATAAGAATAGAAGAACTTTGTGGCAGAATTTGTGTATGCATAAGGTTTTTGTACGTGATAAGCCTTGGGTTATTATGGGGGACTTTAATTCGGCACTTAATCTTGAAGATTCTATTCATGTAGCATGAGAGAGTTTAAAGATTGTGTGGAATCTTCTGAAGTGTTTGATATAAACAGCTCCGGATTACACTTTACTTGGAATCAAAAACCGAAACGAGGTGGGCGGGTGTTTAAAAAAATTGATCGGATTATGGGGAATATGGAGTTCATATATGCATTTCCAGCTGCTTGTGCAATGTTTCACCCTACAGAATCTCTGACCACTCGCCATGCATCTTGAAACTTCCTTCTATTACGAGAAGTCGTCCTAAACCATTTAAGTTTGCTAACTTTCTTGTCCATAAGCAGGGTTTTCTTGATGCTGTTGTTATTGCGTGGAAGTTAAATGTTGAAGGCCATCACTTCTTTAAGGTGATTAATCGTCTTAAAGCCACCAAGAGGCCTCTACGTAAGCTTCTACATGATCAAGGCAACCTTCACTCAAAGGTTTCGAAACTAAGAGGTTGCCTTGATGAGCTACAAGGAGCGATTGATAAGGACCCAACTAATACGGGTTAATTGGAGAAAGAGGCAGCTTGTTTGAAAGAATTTCAAATAGCTCAATTAGATGAAAAGCAGTTTCTTAAACAAAAGTCTAGAGTGGAATGGCTAGGGGTGGGTGACTCAAATTCAGCTTACTTTCATAACTTTGTCAAAAGCAAAAACCATAGAAGTCGAATAGAGGTCATCCGAGATGGTAATGGGATTATTCATGAAGGCGGTGCAGCCCCTAAGGCATTTGTTGATCACTATGAGAAGTTTTTGGGTCAGGGTGGGGTTACAACCCGTTATCCTACTCCTGATGTATTCACAAAGAAATTATCCCCTCAGAAAGCTGATGCCATGGTTCGTAATGTCACAAATGAGGAGATAAGGAAGGCAATGTTTTCGATAGGAGAAAATAAAGCCCCGGGTCCTGATGGGTATACCTCAGCATTCTTTAAGGGTGCTTGGGATGTGGTAGGAAACGATATATGTCTTGCTGTCCATGAGTTTTTCAGGAATGGGAAATTGCTCCAACAGGTTAATCATACTCTAATTGCTCTTGTTCCGAAGGTGGCAACCCCAATTTTTAAATGTATTAGTAAGATATTTGGGTTATCGGATCTTGTTAGCATAAATCAGTCGGCATTTGTTCCTGGTCGTAGGATTTCTGATAATATCCTACTCACACAAGAACTTATGCATAACTACCATCGCAATGTTGGTCCTCCAAGATGTGCATTCAAGATTGATATACAGAAAGCATATGATACTGTGGATTGGAGATTTTTGGAATCGGCATTACATGGTTTTGGTTTCCATAGAAGAATGATCAAATGGATCATGGTCTGTGTTACTTCTACATCGTTTTCTTTAGCTATTAATGGGAATGTGCATGGATTCTTCAAGGGTAAACGAGGATTAAGGCAAGGAGATCCTATGTCGCCGTACTTATTCACACTTGTTATGGAAGTGCTTACTTTACTTCTCCAGCATGCGGTTATGAGTCTGGCTAGTTTCAAATTTCATAACAAATGTGAAAAGGAGCGAATTATTAATATTTGTTTTGCAGATGACCTCTTTTTGTTTGCAAGGGGTGATGTGAGTTCAACTAGTGTAATTATGAATACACTAAATGAATTCAAAGATATGTCTGGGTTGGTTCCTAGCATGCCCAAGAGTAAATCTTTCTTCTGTAATGTTTCAGATTTTGTTAAGCAAGCTATACTTTTGATCATGCCTTTTGATGAAGAGAAGCTCCCTGTGAGATACCTTGGTGTTCCTTTAATATCCACTAGACTTCTTCATAATGATTGTAAGATTTTGGTGGAGAAAATGGAGAGCAGAATCGCTGACTGGAGGAATAAAATTTTATCTTTTGCTGGTCGTCTTCAGTTGATAAGGTCAGTGTTATCTTCTTTTCATGTTTACTGGGCTTCGGTTTTTATCCTTCCAGCTAGCATTATAAAGGATCTGGAAAGGAAGATGAGGGCATTTTTATCGTGTCAAGGACCGATGGTGAAAGGTAAGGCAAAGGTTTCATGGAAATCTATTTGTTTACCTAAATCAGAGGGTGGCTTAGATATTAGGCGTATATGTGAAGTAAACAAATCCCTTATGGTATACCATATTTGGAGCATTTTAACCCGTAGAGATTCTCTATGGGTCAAATGGGTGCACTCTTATAGGTTAAAAGGCAGAAACTTTTGGGATGTACATCAACCAAAAAATTGTAGTTGGAGGTGGAGGAAATTGCTTCAGTTAAGACAAGATATTAGGCCATTCATATGGTCTAAAGTGGGTGATGGCAAGCAGATTTCGGTTTGGTTTGATCAATGGTCAGGTGGGTTGCCGTTAAGTCATGTTATATCTCCAAGACAAATCATGCAAGCGGGGTTTGATTTGAACTAAAAATTGCTGATATAAATCATAATGGTGTATGGTTATGGCCACGTGCTTGGTTAGATTTATTTCCAGTATTATTAAATATCCCAACAATTGTGTTGAATACTAATCAGCCGGATTCAATAGTATGGAGAGATTTGCAAGGAAATGACCAAGTGTATTCTTCTAGAACTGTTTGGGATTCGATTCGGACTAGGAATAATGAGGTCACTTGGGCAAATGCAATTTGGTTTTCTCATTGTATTCCAAGACATGCGTTTTTGGTTTGGCTTATTGTTCAGAAGAAATTGAAGACACAAGATATGATCATGCGATGGAAAGCGAGCTACAACCTGTATTGTTGCTCGTTGTGTAGCAAAGGACCGGATTCTCATGCACATCTATTCTTTCAATGTTCTTTTTCATCGCAGGTTTGGAGTAGAATCTAAGTATTAGCTGGAGTTGCTTTCTTATCTGATGATTGGGAAGACATTGTCCATTGGATTACACTCAAAGCGAAGTCTAGATATGCAAAGAATGATATTGGAAGACTACTAGTAACAGCTACGGCTTATTTCGTCTGACAGGAAAGAAACAATCGGTTATTTTCTAATCATGCTCGTCCTCCAGATACCATTGGGGAGCTTATTGTTACTACAATCAGATTCAAGTTGGTAACTTTGAAGTTTAAAAACACGACAAGTGTGGATCGCTTACTTGAAGCTTGGAAAGTACCACCTGATATTGTGGTCCATCTCAGATAACAGGCGCGGATGATATTATAGTTCTTATTTGTCACATTAGTTTTCCATTGTAATTACTAGTGTGTAGGTTGCCATTGTTAGCTAGTTTGCTTGTTAACTCTATTAGCTTACATATGTATGGCATGTCATGCATATGAACTAGTATGGTATATCAGCCATACTACTTGATTTGTAATGTTTTTTGGTGATGGTATAAAATTTACAGGGGTATACCCATTAACCAAACAAAAATATTAGGGGGCTAAACCGCTCACTAAAACAAAAAGAGGTTCCAAAGGTAGTCACTGATAACTATATGAATTTATGTTCTATTATGGAATCGCAGGTAGATCTGTCTAATTTGTTTAATGTGTGTAAGAAGATTTGTAAGACATGGGATTGGACTTCGCATGGTAATTTATGCACTAAAGGTACGAGAATTATCATTGGATGGAATACTGAGGTGGTTGATGTCATGGTTCTGTCACAAACGGATCAGGTTATTCATGTGCAAGTTGTTTTCAAAGATGATAATAAAAAAAAAAAAAAAAAAAAAAAAAAAAAAAAAAAAAAAAAAAGTGAAAAATTGAAAAAACAGAAAACAAATAAAAAAAAAAAAAAAAAAAAAAAAAAAAAAAAAAAAAAAAAAAAAAAAAAAAAAAAAAAAAAAAAAAAAAAAAAAAAAAAAAAAAAAAAAAAAAAAAAAAAAAAAAAAAAAAAAAAAAAAAAAAAAAAAAAAAAAAAAAAAAAAAAAAAAAAAAAAAAAAAAAAAAAAAAAAAAAAAAAAAAAAAAAAAAAAAAAAAAAAAAAAAAAAAAAAAAAAAAAAAAAAAAAAAAAAAAAAAAAAAAAAAAAAAAAAAAAAAAAAAAAAAAAAAAAAAAAAAAAAAAAAAAAAAAAAAAAAAAAAAAAAAAAAAAAAAAAAAAAAAAAAAAAAAAAAAAAAAAAAAAAAAAAAAAAAAAAAAAAAAAAAAAAAAAAAAAAAAAAAAAAAAAAAAAAAAAAAAAAAAAAAAAAAAAAAAAAAAAAAAAAAAAAAAAAAAAAAAAAAAAAAAAAAAAAAAAAAAAAAAAAAAAAAAAAAAAAAAAAAAAAAAAAAAAAAAAAAAAAAAAAAAAAAAAAAAAAAAAAAAAAAAAAAAAAAAAAAAAAAAAAAAAAAAAAAAAAAAAAAAAAAAAAAAAAAAAAAAAAAAAAAAAAAAAAAAAAAAAAAAAAAAAAAAAAAAAAAAAAAAAAAACAAAAATATTAGGGGGCTAAACCGCTCACTAAAACAAAAAGAGGTTCCAAAGGTAGTCACTGATAACTATATGAATTTATGTTCTATTATGGAATCGCAGGTAGATCTGTCTAATTTGTTTAATGTGTGTAAGAAGATTTGTAAGACATGGGATTGGACTTCGCATGGTAATTTATGCACTAAAGGTACGAGAATTATCATTGGATGGAATACTGAGGTGGTTGATGTCATGGTTCTGTCACAAACGGATCAGGTTATTCATGTGCAAGTTGTTTTCAAAGATGATAATAAATCGCTATTCTGTTCATTTGTTTATGCTGATAATTATTATAAGAATAGAAGAAATTTGTGGCAGAATTTGTGTATGCATAAGGTTTTTGTACGTGATAAGCCATGGGTTATTATGGGGGACTTTAATTTTGCTCTTAATCTTGAAGATTCTCTTCATGGATCGTCGAATATTAATATTAGCATGAGAGAGTTTAAAGATTGTGTGGAATGTATTGAAGTGTTTGATATAAACAGCTCAGGTTTACTTACTTGGAGTCAAAAACCGAAAAGAGGTGGGGGAGTGTTTAAAAAAAATGATCGGATTATGGGGAATACAGAGTTCATTGATGCTTTTCCAGCAGCTTGTGCACTATTTCATCCCTACAGAATCTCTGATCACTCGCCATGCATCTTGAAACTTCCCTCTATTACGAGAAGTCGTCCTAAACCATTTAAGTTTGCTAATTTTCTTGTTCATAAGCAGGGTTTTCTTGATGATGTTGTTAATGCGTGGAAGTTAAATGTTGAATGCCATCACTTCTTTAAGGTGATTAATCATCTCAAAGCCCCAAAGAGCCCTTAGCGCAAGCTTCTACATGATCAAAGCAATCTTCATTTGACGGTTTCGAAACTAAGGGGCTGTCTTGATGAGCTGCAATGTGAGATTGATAAGGACCCAACAAATGCGGGTTTATTTCCAGAAAGAGGCAGCCTATTTGAAAGAATTTCAAATTGCTCAATTAGATGAAGAGCGTTTTCTTAAACAAAAGTCTAAAGTGGAATGGCTAGGGGTTGGTGACTTAAATTCAGCTTACTTTCATAACTATGTCAAAAGCAAAAACCATAGAAGTTGAATAGAGGTCATCCGAGATGGTAATGGTATTATTCATGAAGTTAGTGCAGCCCCCAAGGCTTTTGTTGATCACTATGAGAAGTTTTTGGGTCAGGTTGGGGTTACAACTCGCTATCCTACTCCTGATGTATTCACAAAGAAGTTATCCCCTCAAAAAGCTGAAGCCATGGTTCGTACTGTCACAAATGAGGTGATAAGGAAGGCAATGTTTTCGATAGGTGAGAATAAAGCCCCGGGTCCCGATGGGTATACTTCGGCATTCTTTAAGGGTGCTTGGGATGTGGTAGGAAATGATATATGTCTTGCTGTCCATGAGTTTTTCAGGAATGGGAAATTGCTCCAAGAGGTAAATCATACTCTTATTGCTCTTGTTCCTAAGGTGGCGACCCCGACTTTGGTTACTGATTATAGACCTATATCTTGTTGTAATACACTTTTTAAATGTATTAGTAAGATATTAACTGAAAGAATGAAAGATGGGTTATCGGATCTTGTTAGTATAAATCAGTCAGCATTTGTTTCTGGTCGTAGAATTTCTGATAATATCCTACTTACTCAAGAACTTATACTACCATCGCAATGTTGGTCCTCCAAGATGTTCATTCAAGATTGATATACATAAAGCGTATGATACAGTGGATTGGAGATTTTTGGAATCGGCATTACATGGTTTTGGTTTCCATAGAAGAATGATTAAATGGATCATGGCTTGTGTTACATCTACATCGTTCTCTTTAGCTATTAAAGGGAATATGAATGGATTCTTCAAGGGTAAACGAGGCTTAAGGCAAGGAGATCCTATGTCCCGTACTTATTCACACTTGTTATGGAGGTGCTTATTTTGCTTCTTCAACATGCAGTTATGAGTATAGCTAGTTTTAGGTTTCATAACAAATGTGAAAAGGAACGAATTATTAATATTTGTTTTGCAGATGACCTTTTTTTGTTTGCAAGGGGTGATGTAAGTTCAGCTAGTGTTATTATGAATACACTAAATGAATTTAAAGATATGTCTGGGTTGGTCCCTAGCATGCCCAAAAGTAAAGCTTTCTTCTGCAATGTTTCTGATTTTGTTAAGCAAGCTATACTTCTGGTCATGCCATTTGATGAAGAGAAGCTTCCTGTGAGGTACCTTGGTGTTCCTTTAATATCTACTAGACTTCTTCATAATGATTGTAAGATTTTGGTGGAGAAAATGGAGAGTAGAATCGCTGACTGGAGAAATAAAAGTTTATCTTTTGCTGGTCGTCTTCAGTTGATAAGGTCAGTGTTATCTTCTTTTCATGTTTACTGGGCTTCGGTTCTTATTCTTCCAGCTAGCATTATAAAAGATCTTGAAAGGAAGATGATGGCATTTCTATGGTGTCAAGGATCGATTGTGAAAGGTAAGGCAAAAGTGTCATGGAATTCTATTTGTTTACCTAAATCTGAGGGAGGTTTGGATATTAGGCGTATAAGTGAAGTAAACAAATCCGTTATGGCATACCATATTTGGAGCATTTTAACCCACAGGGATTCTCTATGGGTCAAATGGGTGCACTCATATAGGTTAAAAGGCAAAAAAATTTTGGGATGTACTTCAACCAGAAAATTGTAGTTGGGGGTGGAGGAAATTTTTTCAGTTAAGAGATGATATAAGGCCATTTATATGGTCTAAAGTGGGTGATGGCAAGCAGATTTCGGTTTGGTTTGATCAATGGTCAGTTGGGTCGCCATTAAGTCATGTTATATCTCCAAGGCAAATCATGCAAGCGTGGTTCAATTTGAACTCAAAAATTGCTGATATAAATCAGAATGGTGAATGGTTATGGCCGCGTGCTTGGTTAGATTTATTTACGGTATTATTAAATATCCCAACGATCGTATTGCACGCTAATCAGACGGATTCTATTGTATGGAGAGATGTGCAAGGTAACGACCAAATGTACTCTTCAAGAACAGTATAGGATTCTATTCGGTCAAGGAATAATGAGGTTACTTGGGCAAATGCAATTTGGTTTTCTCATTGTATTCCAAGGCATGCGTTTCTGGTTTGGCTTATTATTCAGAAGAAATTGAAGACGCAAAATAAGATCATGCAATGGAAAACGAGCTACAACCTCTATTATTGCTCGTTGTGCAGCAAAGGACCGGATTCTCATGCACACTTATTCTTTGAATGTTCTTTTTCCTCACAGGTTTGGAATAAAATTAAAAGATTAGCTGGAGTTCCTTTCTTATCTGATGATTGGGAAGACATTATCCGTTGGATTACATTCAAAGCGAAGTCTAGATCTGCAAAGAATGTTATTGGAAGACTTCTGGTGGCAGCTACAGCTTATTTCGTCTGGCAGGAAAGAAACAATAGGCTGTTTTCTAATCATACCCGACCTCCAGACATCATTGTGGAGCTTATTGTTTCTACGATCAGATTCAAATTGGTCACTTTGAAGTTTAAAGACACGACAAGTGTGGATCGCTTACTTAAAGCTTGGAAAGTACCACGTAATATTGTGGTCCATCTCAGATAACAGGCGCGTGTGCTGTTATAGTTCTCTCTTATCACATTAGTTTTTATGTTTGTAATTACTAGTGTGTTGGTTTCCCATTGTTAGCTAGTTTGCTTGTTAATTCTATTAGTCTATATATGTATGGCATGTCATGCATATGAACTGGTATGGTATCTCAGCCATGCTACTTAATTTGTAATGTTTTTTGATGATGGTATAAAATTTACAGGGGTATCCCATTAACCAAAAAAAAAGTTTAAGTTTGTCTTGTTTTGTTTTAATTTGAGTTACTAATCGTTTGTGTTTTTCTTTTCGTTTCTTTTTCATTCACCGGTATTTTAGTGTGTTACAGCTGGGTCTGGATTGCTGTCACACCCAGACTAAGGCAAAAAACTCGGGATTCAATGCATAGTACACGCGTGATGGATATCACATAGGAAGACTAAATGATTCCACAAAATATTGAAAATCTCAGCATAGATTAACACAATCATTCAACATAAATCCAACCACAATTAAAACATAGTCCAACGCCCACGCAGGGGATCTAAGGTCAGGCCTAGTGCCATACTAACATAAAAGAAAGCATAAGATAACAAAGCAGCCACAAGGAATCCTAGAGTCAAAAGTCTGCTATAAAGGCTCCACGCTACTCTCTTCAGCCACCTCTAACATGTGCACCTGAAAGAATACTTAAAAATATCAACTCAAGGGTTGGTGAGTTCGTCGGTTTGTTGTCTAGGTTGTCAGGTTAACTTGATGCATTAATGGTTTACTCGATGTTGCCATAATCACAATGTTGCCAAATCACAAATGTTGCCATAGAGTCACAAATGAAATACGAGGTCACAAATGAAATACGAGGTCACAAATGAAATACGAGGTCACAAATGAAATACGAGGTCACAAATGAAATACGAGGTCACAAATGAAATACGAGGTCACAAATGAAATACGAGGTCACAAATGAAATACGAGGTCACAAATGAAATACGAGGTCACAAATGAAATACGAGGTCACAAATGAAATACGAGGTCACAAATGAAATACGAGGTCACAAATGAAATACGAGGTCACAAATGAAATACGAGGTCACAAATGAAATACGAGGTCACAAATGAAATACGAGGTCACAAATGAAATACGAGGTCACAAATGAAATACGAGGTCACAAATGAAATACGAGGTCACAAATGAAATACGAGGTCACAAATGAAATACGAGGTCACAAATGAAATACGAGGTCACAAATGAAATACGAGGTCACAAATGAAATACGAGGTCACAAATGAAATACGAGGTCACAAATGAAATACGAGGTCACAAATGAAATACGAGGTCACAAATGAAATACGAGGTCACAAATGAAATACGAGGTCACAAATGAAATACGAGGTCACAAATGAAATACGAGGTCACAAATGAAATACGAGGTCACAAATGAAATACGAGGTCACAAATGAAATACGAGGTCACAAATGAAATACGAGGTCACAAATGAAATACGAGGTCACAAATGAAATACGAGGTCACAAATGAAATACGAGGTCACAAATGAAATACGAGGTCACAAATGAAATACGAGGTCACAAATGAAATACGAGGTCACAAATGAAATACGAGGTCACAAATGAAATACGAGGTCACAAATGAAATACGAGGTCACAAATGAAATACGAGGTCACAAATGAAATACGAGGTCACAAATGAAATACGAGGTCACAAATGAAATACGAGGTCACAAATGAAATACGAGGTCACAAATGAAATACGAGGTCACAAATGAAATACGAGGTCACAAATGAAATACGAGGTCACAAATGAAATACGAGGTCACAAATGAAATACGAGGTCACAAATGAAATACGAGGTCACAAATGAAATACGAGGTCACAAATGAAATACGAGGTCACAAATGAAATACGAGGTCACAAATGAAATACGAGGTCACAAATGAAATACGAGGTCACAAATGAAATACGAGGTCACAAATGAAATACGAGGTCACAAATGAAATACGAGGTCACAAATGAAATACGAGGTCACAAATGAAATACGAGGTCACAAATGAAATACGAGGTCACAAATGAAATACGAGGTCACAAATGAAATACGAGGTCACAAATGAAATACGAGGTCACAAATGAAATACGAGGTCACAAATGAAATACGAGGTCACAAATGAAATACGAGGTCACAAATGAAATACGAGGTCACAAATGAAATACGAGGTCACAAATGAAATACGAGGTCACAAATGAAATACGAGGTCACAAATGAAATACGAGGTCACAAATGAAATACGAGGTCACAAATGAAATACGAGGTCACAAATGAAATACGAGGTCACAAATGAAATACGAGGTCACAAATGAAATACGAGGTCACAAATGAAATACGAGGTCACAAATGAAATACGAGGTCACAAATGAAATACGAGGTCACAAATGAAATACGAGGTCACAAATGAAATACGAGGTCACAAATGAAATACGAGGTCACAAATGAAATACGAGGTCACAAATGAAATACGAGGTCACAAATGAAATACGAGGTCACAAATGAAATACGAGGTCACAAATGAAATACGAGGTCACAAATGAAATACGAGGTCACAAATGAAATACGAGGTCACAAATGAAATACGAGGTCACAAATGAAATACGAGGTCACAAATGAAATACGAGGTCACAAATGAAATACGAGGTCACAAATGAAATACGAGGTCACAAATGAAATACGAGGTCACAAATGAAATACGAGGTCACAAATGAAATACGAGGTCACAAATGAAATACGAGGTCACAAATGAAATACGAGGTCACAAATGAAATACGAGGTCACAAATGAAATACGAGGTCACAAATGAAATACGAGGTCACAAATGAAATACGAGGTCACAAATGAAATACGAGGTCACAAATGAAATACGAGGTCACAAATGAAATACGAGGTCACAAATGAAATACGAGGTCACAAATGAAATACGAGGTCACAAATGAAATACGAGGTCACAAATGAAATACGAGGTCACAAATGAAATACGAGGTCACAAATGAAATACGAGGTCACAAATGAAATACGAGGTCACAAATGAAATACGAGGTCACAAATGAAATACGAGGTCACAAATGAAATACGAGGTCACAAATGAAATACGAGGTCACAAATGAAATACGAGGTCACAAATGAAATACGAGGTCACAAATGAAATACGAGGTCACAAATGAAATACGAGGTCACAAATGAAATACGAGGTCACAAATGAAATACGAGGTCACAAATGAAATACGAGGTCACAAATGAAATACGAGGTCACAAATGAAATACGAGGTCACAAATGAAATACGAGGTCACAAATGAAATACGAGGTCACAAATGAAATACGAGGTCACAAATGAAATACGAGGTCACAAATGAAATACGAGGTCACAAATGAAATACGAGGTCACAAATGAAATACGAGGTCACAAATGAAATACGAGGTCACAAATGAAATACGAGGTCACAAATGAAATACGAGGTCACAAATGAAATACGAGGTCACAAATGAAATACGAGGTCACAAATGAAATACGAGGTCACAAATGAAATACGAGGTCACAAATGAAATACGAGGTCACAAATGAAATACGAGGTCACAAATGAAATACGAGGTCACAAATGAAATACGAGGTCACAAATGAAATACGAGGTCACAAATGAAATACGAGGTCACAAATGAAATACGAGGTCACAAATGAAATACGAGGTCACAAATGAAATACGAGGTCACAAATGAAATACGAGGTCACAAATGAAATACGAGGTCACAAAGAATTAAGAGGTCGCAAATGAATTACGAGGTCGCAAATTGAAATACGAGGTCACAAATTGAACGACCTCGTAAGCTCTCTCCCTACCCTATGGCGATCGACGAATTTCTTCCCTTGTTTCTCTTCTTGAATCGATCTAAGTTAATCTTGTAAATGTGTCCCTCTCATTAATCTTCAGATTGGTTGATGTGCATGTTTGAGGTTACTTTTTTCGTTTTCATCGAGGGTTTTCTTTTGTTTTTCGATTGCTCCAGATTCCTAGTTTCCTATCATATCTGATCTTTTAGCGAGTGTATTTGATCGCGGCTACGTTTGTAGTTTAGCTTGATCGCTAATATCTTGCTAACGGATTATGAGTGGTAGCTTTAATTAGGTTTCTGTTTTTAGGGTTAGGGTTTCGTTTTGTTCTTTTCCTTTTCAATTTTCATCGAGTATTTGATGTTCTTTGATTGCATGGTGTTATTTGGTGGATGGAGAGAGCTGATTGTGAGATTGATTTTCAAACTTTACGTGATAGATTGGCTGGAATTAATAAGTTGCAAATGACAAAAGCTAGGAGGGGTTAAAACCCTAATTCGCCATCTTCATCAAAAAAAAGGTGGTGAGTCTGGTAACCCTAATCCGCCATCTTCATCAACAAAAGATGGTGAGAATGGTGATAATAAACCTACTGCAAGTCCGGTTGAAAAAAGTGTTGATGACGTTTCTAAGGTTCAACGACCAAATGTTCTTCCTATCCCTCCTGATTTAGATGAGAATAAGAATGCTTCAGTAAATAAGGAGAATAAAAGTTCGTTTAATGTTACAGTTGATTCTGATGGGGAGGAATTCATTGAGGTTTTTGATGGAAAAAGCGATGATGGAAGTATTCTGATGGGAAACAAGGCTGAAGTACAAGATAGGGAGGGTGCGAACAAGATGAAACTGCCCGAAGCTGGGGCTCCGCTCAAAACTCCCATGTCATATGCTACTGTTGTTCAACTTGAGAAGAATGTCAAAAAGGTTAATTTTAGAACTTTATCTGTTAATTCTAGTGTTGATGGTGTTGATTTTATTATCCCAAAAGAATCTATGCTGGAAGTTAGCAATAGATATGCTAATACGTTATTTGGCTATTTCTTGGGTAAAAGATTAGCATTTCCTATTGTTGAGAATTATGTTAAGAATACTTGGGCTAAGTTTGGTATTAAAAGGGTTATGATTAATGCGTATGGTTTCTTCTTTTTTAAGTTTGAGAGTAAGGATGGGATGGAAAAGGTTATGGAACAAGGACCGAGGTTGATTAGATCAGTACCTATTATGTTGAACGTTTGGACACCCATATCCAATCTGCATAAAACCGAAATCACAAAGGTGCCAGTCTGGGTTAAACTTCATAATGTACTATTGGTTGCATGTACAGAGGATGGTCTAAGTATGTTGGCAACAAAAATTGGAAGACCGATGATGTTAGATTCTTACACTAGTACAATGTGCCTGGAATCTTGGGGATGTAGTAGCTATGCACGTGCACTTATTGAGTTGGATTCAGGATGTGAAATGCGTAAGGAACTAGTAAATGGTATTCCTGATATAGTTGGGGATGGGTTCTCGAAAGTGGTTATTAAAGTAGAGTATGAATGGCAACCACCGCGCTGTGCTACATGCAAAATTTTTGGTCACTCGGATGAGCATTGTTCAAAGAATATAAAACCAGTAAAGAAAAGTGCAAACGAGTGTGTTGATTTTTTGGGTAAAGGGTTACCCCGCTTAAACTTTTATACCAACAACATTTTACAATACATCACAAGTAGTGTAGCAGAGTACTACACTAGTTCCTATATGACAGGCCATATTGGGTAAACAAGCTTGAAACAGCAAAACAAAACATTCAAGGAAACTGTAACACTACACTAATTACATCATCTAGACGATTTAACAATAAGTGCTGATGTAGGCAGTTTCTTCAAAATCACGTGAGGACAAGTGGGTCATCACCATCTACAATTAGGGTCTTCGAGAGTTTCCAATCTTCCATCATGCGAATCACACCAGGAGAATTCTTGAACTTGAGAGTCGCCAATCGTAATCTGACAGTCTCCATAATCACATCTCTGAGTTTTTCTGCATGACGACTATCATTCAAGAACATACGATTATTTCGCTCTTGCCACACATAATAAATACTTGTTGCAAATACCAGCCGCCCAACTACCCCATTAACTCAGTCTCCTTTAGCCGGTTTGATACATTCGTCTTTCCAGCTATATCCTTAATCAATGACCACACTCGAGCAGAATAATGGCATTCAAAAAATAGATGCACGTGCGAGTCCGGACCAGTTTTACACAAAGAACAACCAACAAGATTTAAGTTAGTCGCCCCCCCTACATCCCAAGGTTTAAGTTTGTCGTGCGTTTTCAACTTTTGATGCATCACAAGCCAAAGAAGGAATGAGTGTCTAGGTATACACTTTGATGACCAAACCACATTAACCCAATCCACCTTCATTTTTTTGGGTCGAATCACCTCCCAAACATTAGTTGCAGAATACCCCAAGTTATTTCCCTCCTCATCACACCAAATCAGCGAGTCACATTGACCAGCATGTAGGTGCATGGGAGTTTCATTTATAAGGACCGGGTACAAATCCAACCAAGCTTCAGGCCATTTCCAGCTTCCATTATCGATTAAATCCGCTACATTAGCTGAAATAGGGAAGCCAGATCGTATAATATCTCTTCTTGAGATGTGATCAATTAGCGGACAAAAGCTAGCCCATTTGTCAAACCAAGCCAAAGTTGACAAACCATCCCCAATCTTAGACCACACATGTGGACGTACTAGCGTTCTAATCTGAAGTAATTTGCGCCATCCCAAGCTAACATTCGATTGTAGCGGTATATCCCATAAACTACGTCCTCTCATTTTGTATGTATGCACCCATTTCACCCATAGTGAGTTTCGATTATTAATAATACTCCAAATGTGATAAGTCATCAATGCTTTATTCATCTCAGAAATGCGTCTCAAACCAAGACCTCCTTCAAATTTTGGAGTACAAACCAAATCCCATGCCACCTTTTCCTTACCCCTAGCCCCACCCCCTTGACACCATAAGAAGCCCCTCAGTTTTTGTTCAAGGTTTTGTTCCTCCAATTAGTGATACGGTTTTCCAGCCGCTCCACAAGTATTACACAATCCTTATAAACAAGTCTTGTGGATATAAGAGGTACTCCTAGATAGTGGATTGGCAGCTCGCCTTCCTTGAACGGCATAACACCCAAGATAACATTCTTCACTTGATTTGGGACATTACAAAAGAAAGCTGTGTTTTTTGGTAAACTAGGAACCAGGCCCGACATATCTTTGAATGAGTTCAATGCTTTCATAATCAATGTTGCAGTTCCCAAATCACCATAGTAAAATAAGAAAAGGTCATCCGCAAAGCAAACATTAATAATCGACTCTTTTTCACAATGAGAATGGAATCGAAAAGAAGGATCAGTAGAAGCCTGATGAAGCAACAATGATAAGACCTCCATAACTAGTGTGAATAGATATGGTGACATAGGGTCACCTTGTCGAAGACCCCGCTTCCCTTTAAAATAGCCATGAAGATTGCCATTGACATTAATGGAAAATGTAGTAGTCGTTACACATGCCATATTCCATGCAACCATTTTAGGGTGAAACCCGAACCCCAACAATATCTTTCTCAAGAAACTCCAGTCAACCGTATCATAGGCTTTTTGTATATCAACTTTGAAAGCACACCTCGGAGGGCCCCTGTTTAAATGATACCCATGCATGATCTCCTGAGTAAGTAAAATATTGTCTGAGATGGATCTACCCGGGATAAAAGCCGACTGATTAATGCTAATCACATCTTCCAAACCTTCTTTCATCCTGTTTGTAAGAATTTTACTAATGCATTTGTAAAGTACATTACAATAAGAGATAGGATGGTAATCGTTTATAAAAGAGGGTGTGGTAACCTTTGGAACAAGGGCGATTACCGATGTTCCATTTGAGTGTTCTCATGTCAAGCCCATTAGGGTTTTGGCCTGTTTGTGTGTTTCCCAGAACACACAAACTGTTTGAGAGTTCTTATGGAAAAGCATGCTTTTGCTTGTTTCCACAGAAACTCTCAAACCATTTGAGTGTTCTCATGTCAAGCCCATTAGGGTTTTGGCCTGTTTGTGTGTTTCCCAGAACACACAAACTGTTTGAGAGTTCTTATGGAAAAGCATGCTTTTGCTTGTTTCCACAGAAACTCTCAAACCATTTGAGAGTTCTCATGTCAAGCCCATTAGGGTTTTGGCCTGTTTGTGTGTTTCCCAGAACACACAAACTGTTTGAGAGTTCTTATGGAAAAGCATGCTTTTGCTTGTTTCCACAGAAACTCTCAAACCATTTGAGTGTTCTCATGTCAAGCCCATTAGGGTTTTGGCCTGTTTGTGTGTTTCCCAGAACACACAAACTGTTTGAGAGTTCTTATGGAAAAGCATGCTTTTGCTTGTTTCCACAGAAACTCTCAAACCATTTGAGTGTTCTCATGTCAAGCCCATTAGGGTTTTGGCCTGTTTGTGTGTTTCCCAGAACACACAAACTGTTTGAGAGTTCTTATGGAAAAGCATGCTTTTGCTTGTTTCCACAGAAACTCTCAAATCCATTTGAGTGTTCTCATGTCAAGCCCATTAGGGTTTTGGCCTGTTTGTGTGTTTCCCAGAACACACAAACTGTTTGAGAGTTCTTATGGAAAAGCATGCTTTTGCTTGTTTCCACAGAAACTCTCAAACCATTTGAGTGTTCTCATGTCAAGCCCATTAGGGTTTTGGCCTGTTTGTGTGTTTCCCAGAACACACAAACTGTTTGAGAGTTCTTATGGAAAAGCATGCTTTTGCTTGTTTCCACAGAAACTCTCAAACCATTTGAGTGTTCTCATGTCAAGCCCATTAGGGTTTTGGCCTGTTTGTGTGTTTCCCAGAACACACAAACTGTTTGAGAGTTCTTATGGAAAAGCATGCTTTTGCTTGTTTCCACAGAAACTCTCAAACCATTTGAGTGTTCTCATGTCAAGCCCATTAGGGTTTTGGCCTGTTTGTGTGTTTCCCAGAACACACAAACTGTTTGAGAGTTCTTATGGAAAAGCATGCTTTTGCTTGTTTCCACAGAAACTCTCAAACCATTTGAGAGTTCTCATGTCAAGCCCATTAGGGTTTTGGCCTGTTTGTGTGTTTCCCAGAACACACAAACTGTTTGAGAGTTCTTATGGAAAAGCATGCTTTTGCTTGTTTCCACAGAAACTCTCAAATCCATTTGAGTGTTCTCATGTCAAGCCCATTAGGGTTTTGGCCTGTTTGTGTGTTTCCCAGAACACACAAACTGTTTGAGAGTTCTTATGGAAAAGCATGCTTTTGCTTGTTTCCACAGAAACTCTCAAACCATTTGAGAGTTCTTATGTCAAGCCCATTAGGGTTTTGGCCTGTTTGTGTGTTTCCCAGAACACACAAACTGTTTGAGAGTTCTTATGGAAAAGCATGCTTTTGCTTGTTTCCACAGAAACTCTCAAACCATTTGAGTGTTCTCATGTCAAGCCCATTAGGGTTTTGGCCTGTTTGTGTGTTTCCCAGAACACACAAACTGTTTGAGAGTTCTTATGGAAAAGCATGCTTTTGCTTGTTTCCACAGAAACTCTCAAACCATTTGAGAGTTCTTATGTCAAGCCCATTAGGGTTTTGGCCTGTTTGTGTGTTTCCCAGAACACACAAACTGTTTGAGAGTTCTTATGGAAAAGCATGCTTTTGCTTGTTTCCACAGAAACTCTCAAACCATTTGAGTGTTCTCATGTCAAGCCCATTAGGGTTTTGGCCTGTTTGTGTGTTTCCCAGAACACACAAACTGTTTGAGAGTTCTTATCAACAAGCAAACTTTTGCTTGTTCCTCAGAAACTCTCAAATGACCATTTGAGTGTTCTTTCCACAAGCAACTATTTTGGTCGTTCCCAAGAACCCTCAAATAACACTTAGGAATATTTGAGTTAATGTTTCAACTGCTGTCAAGACGCAGAACCAACATTAACTCAGCCAATGTTTATACTGCTGTAAATATACGCAGAACCAACATCAGCTACGACAATGTTTCTACTGCTGTGAATACGCAGAAACAACATTGTCTATATTACCTATTGGAAGTATTGGTTAAGTTAATGTTTCTCCTGCTGTTAATACGCAGAAACACAATTAACTTAACTTCCATCTGGAAGTACATTAAGTTAATATTTCAACTACTGTTAAACGCAGAAACAATATTAACTTAATGACTCTTTACATGTAATGTCTAGAACCTGTAAAACACAAATAATAAACACACATATAAACATAAATGGATCCCAATATGATCAACAATTTATGCCAAGGTAATATTATTGACAAACGGTAATTACAAGATAAATTACAAGACTTGAATATATATAATATATGTAACACATCTAGAATGCTTTTGTCACCGAGAAACATGCACCAACAGTCTCCCCCTTGACACTAGCATCTAGATGTGACCTTCAAGTCTTCGTTTGTCATCCTAAGTGCTGGCCAAAAACCCTATCATCAGGAACTTCAGGTGTTGCCTCCACTGGAATCCTGCTCTTCTTCTCAATCACCTCAGTAGTGTCCAACTCCCGATTTGAGTCTAACTCTGATTGATTGTCTACCCCAACCTTGCCCTCTGCAACAGTTGTTTGTAGAGATAGCTCATTTGATCCCTTTACTTTTGGATCAAGTAGATCAAGCATTGCATTAAGATATGAACACTTGTCTTGAGCTGAAGAAACAGATGAACCTTCAAACATGCTCCCATACTCATCAAAATTAAAGTACGCATCAATGTCGTCCAGGAGTTCACTCCCAACTTCTTCCTCGGTAGTTAGTCTAACCCGAATGCCGACTCCTACTCCTCCAGTCGGTTGTTCCTGGATACCAGCCACTTCTTCTACGGCCGGTGGGTTGGATGAAGGAGCACTAGCTTGGCCAGATTGACCTTGCTGACCTTGCTCCCCCTGAGCTGCATTGACGTTTGAGCCCGGAAATCTCTGAATCTCCTCCTGTTGTCTGGAACCGCTTGGATCCTCATCCTCATCCTCATCATCCCTTCGACGATGTTTGAGAGTGTCAACCTTGCATCCAGACTTCTCCCCCTGAGATTCAAGATTTTTGATCTTATTATGCAGCTTAGCCGAACTCTTACCTAAGCTCTCGAGATGCTTAGCCTGACCTTTTAGCAGTTTGTGGTGCACCCCAATGGAATCAACAATCCCAGTGATAGAATTGATTGTTGCTTCCTGGGCTTCTTGCAGGTCATACTGGCTATTCTCCAGCTCTAGGTGACTTTGTCTTATGAGGTCAGCATCTCGTCGGTGTGACTCTTCTTTTCCTTTAAGCTTGTCAGATAAGCCGGCAACTAGAGCTCGCATCCGCTGGATGTCATCAGCTAACTTGGATACACGTTCCTTGTTAGACTGAGAGGCTCTTTGCTGTGAAGAAGTCACTGATGGTCTTGTTTTAGATGGTGGAGTCATTGACGAAGACATGATTGGTGTGATTATAGAGCTGTGAGGCCTTGCAGTCATCAAGACTGGTCTATCTCCAATCTTGATTCCCAAAAGTCTGATTACTTTCGTAGGTGACTGGTCATCTTCTGCATTAACCAGTGATACTACAACTGGTTTGATGACAGGCGGACTGACATGAACATGGTTGGTGTGATTATAGAGCTGTGAGGCCTTGCAGTCATCAAGACTGGTCTATCTCCAATCTTGATTCCCAAAAGTCTGATTACTTTCGTAGGTGACTGGTCATCTTCTGCATTAACCAGTGATACTACAACTGGTTTGATGACAGGCGGACTGACATGAACTTGAGGAGTTGATGGTGCTGCTGAACTCAAGGAAGGTGCACCCATCAATCCTTTACCTCTATCTTCAATATGGAGAGGTCCTTCAGTCATAGCTTCCGTTAAGTCCTGCACAGGCTCTTGAACACTTGGTGTCGGTTCATCCAAATCTTGTCTTGTCTCTTCCACCTCTGAAGAATATGTCTCCGCAATGAGCCCGAGAGACTCATTTACATTAGACACCTCGGCGTCCTGACGTTGTCTCTTTCTGCTGAGACTGGAATCCTGCTCTTCTTCTCAATCACCTCAGTAGTGTCCAACTCCCGATTTGAGTCTAACTCTGATTGATTGTCTACCCCAACCTTGCCCTCTGCAACAGTTGTTTGTAGAGATAGCTCATTTGATCCCTTTACTTTTGGATCAAGTAGATCAAGCATTGCATTAAGATATGAACACTTGTCTTGAGCTGAAGAAACAGATGAACCTTCAAACATGCTCCCATACTCATCAAAATTAAAGTACGCATCAATGTCGTCCAGGAGTTCACTCCCAACTTCTTCCTCGGTAGTTAGTCTAACCCGAATGCCGACTCCTACTCCTCCAGTCGGTTGTTCCTGGATACCAGCCACTTCTTCTACGGCCGGTGGGTTGGATGAAGGAGCACTAGCTTGGCCAGATTGACCTTGCTGACCTTGCTCCCCCTGAGCTGCATTGACGTTTGAGCCCGGAAATCTCTGAATCTCCTCCTGTTGTCTGGAACCGCTTGGATCCTCATCCTCATCATCCTCATCCTCATCCCATCTCATCATCCCTTGCCCTTATCTGCCTACACATCTCATGAAAGATACAACGAGAGAAGCTATAAGGCTTGTTCAGCACCAAAGAAATCACTTGTGATTGGGTTTTGACATTCAATGAGTCGTAACCCGACTTCTTATTGCTCAAAGCAACAAGAATCAAACAATTCTTCTGGAATGTTGTTGTTGTTGTTGTTGTTGTTGTTGTTGTTGTTGTTGTTGTTGTTGTTGTTGTTGTTGTTGTTGTTGTCTGTTGTTGTTGTTGTTGTTGTTGTTGTTGTTGTGGGGGTGTTGTTGTTGTTGTTGTTGTTGTTGTTGTTGTTGTTGTTGTTGTTGTTGTTGTTGTTGTTGTTGTTGTTGTTGTTGTTGTTGTTGTTGTTGTTGTTGTTGTTGTTGTTGTTGTTGTTGTTGTTGTTGTTGTTGTTGTTGTTGTTGTTGTTGTTGTTGTTGTTGTTGTTGTTGTTGTTGTTGTTGTTGTTGTTGTTGTTGTTGTTGTTGTTGTTGTTGTTGTTGTTGTTGTTGTTGTTGTTGTTGTTGTTGTTGTTGTTGTTGTTGTTGTTGTTGTTGTTGTTGTTGTTGTTGTTGTTGTTGTTGTTGTTGTTGTTGTTGTTGTTGTTGTTGTTGTTGTTGTTGTTGTTGTTGTTGTTGTTGTTGTTGTTGTTGTTGTTGTTGTTGTTGTTGTTGTTGTTGTTGTTGTTGTTGTTGTTGTTGTTGTTGTTGTTGTTGTTGTTGTTGTTGTTGTTGTTGTTGTTGTTGTTGTTGTTGTTGTTGTTGTTGTTGTTGTTGTTGTTGTTGTTGTTGTTGTTGTTGTTGTTGTTGTTGTTGTTGTTGTTGTTCTGGTTGTTGTTGTTGTTGTTGTTGTTGTTGTTGTTGTTGTTGTTGTTGTTGTTGTTGTGGTTGTATCACTGGTGCCACTGGAGGTTGTGGAGGGAATGGGTGTGGAGCAGCAGCAACATCGCCTTCAACATCAGAATCCTCGTGCACAAATCCATCATGTTCAGGTGCAACATAACTTGGATTAACAAGCGCCCCAAAGAGGTTTATGTCCCTCGGTCGAGCCTGTGGTGGAAGATTTCCACGGTATCTAAAACTATCATCAAAGATACGATTAGGCATCATCGTCACCGATCAGTAGGACCCTCCGAAACAAGAATGGGTAGTCGAGCATTAATGATCAGCATCACGAACCTCGGATACATCAAAAACCTCTCATCATCCCTTGCCCTTATCTGCCTACACATCTCATGAAAGATACAACGAGAGAAGCTATAAGGCTTGTTCAGCACCAAAGAAATCACTTGTGATTGGGTTTTGACATTCAATGAGTCGTAACCCGACTTCTTATTGCTCAAAGCAACAAGAATCAAACAATTCTTCTGGAATGTGTTTCGATTTGCAGGACCAACATACCCCATTCTTCTGAATGCTCCCAATCTAAGTGCTTGGGGATATGTGGTTGGACCATTCACTCCTCCCTCTTGGTCTTCAGTTCCCAAGTTAAGAATACCAATCAAGTCAGAGGTAGTGAACTGGAAGGTCTGATTGTTCACCCTTGCTTCAATACTTGGGACAGCACCGGGTAACAATCTTGCAGATGCCCAGAATTGACTTAAGAATCCTGACAAATCTCCCATTATTGGCTTGATTCACATCCAGATCAATCAAGTAGTTATGATTCTTGTGAAAGTGTCTCTCAGCAATCTACACAATGATACAGACAACAACTAAACAAACGATTAGCAACAACAATTAAAGTCGAACTTTAAAGCTCTTAACATTTTCTAAACCCCTGAAACTCATGGTTTCATTGGTTCCGAGAATGTTATCAACTTTAACAGTTGACAAACATGTTGAACGATAAAAATCTTAGTGTTTTCCAAGATATTGAAACCCTTTGTTTCATAATCCTCTAAAACAATATCAATTTTATCGAATCAACACGTCAAAATTAAAACATTTAAGGTTTTCCAAGGTCGTGAAACCGTTTGTTTCATAACCTTCCAAAACATTTTTGGTTTTAATAAATGACACTTTGAACTTTACTAAATTTAACTAAAACCATTTGTTTTTCTTAAATTTTAAAGTTCAATATTATAAGACAATTTGCATTTTCTAATTTGACTTATTTGAAAATTTTCCTATTTTGAAAATTTTCCGAAGTCCTAGAACAAGCAAATTCCTTATACACACACATATGGTGACAATACACACATATGGTGTCGGGTTTGACTAGTCAATGCGTGTTATGTTTCATATTTTACTTGTTAAAAATTTTCTTATTTAAAAATTTTCTAAGTCATGAAACATGCATACAGTGCCACAACACGCAAATGGTGATAAATACGCAAATGGTGTATTTTACATTAAGAACTCGCAAAAGGGAGTTGACCAGTCAAATGCGTGTTCTTTGTGATGACGTCATCACAACACGCAAAATCTGAAGAATTTTGAAGATGTGCATCTGGGTCATAAGAACACGCATATGGTGTATGAACACGCATATGCAGATCGTCATCTCCAAAACTCAAACAGATGATTTGAACCCCAAAACTCTTAAATCTAGTACGGATTGATACGTATTTATCCGATTTATCAGTTTATTGGTTCCATTTCCTTATCCATTTCATTTAATTAGTCCCTTTTAGTGATTTTATAACCGAAATATAAAACCCCAAATCTTGACTATAACCCATGAAAATTGGATTTAGAAATCATGTTAATCATATACCTTTGTTCGATATGTGTTAATGTAAGTGTTTCTTGTGTCTAAAACACGTATAGATCAAGTTGTATGGATCGAGAGTGTGAACAGTGCTCGAACAGGGAACACGCAAATGGTGTATTTGACATTAAGAACTCGCAAAAGGGAGTTGACCAGTCAAATGCGTGTTCTTTGTGATGACGTCATCACAACACGCAAAATCTGAAGAATTTTGAAGATGTGCATCTGGGTCATAAGAACACGCATATGGTGTATGAACACGCATATGGTGTATGAACACGCATATGCAGATCGTCATCTCCAAAACTCAAACAGATGATTTGAACCCCAAAACTCTTAAATCTAGTACGGATTGATACGTATTTATCCGATTTATCAGTTTATTGGTTCCATTTCCTTATCCATTTCATTTAATTAGTCCCTTTTAGTGATTTTATAACCGAAATATAAAACCCCAAATCTTGACTATAACCCATGAAAATTGGATTTAGAAATCATGTTAATCATATACCTTTGTTCGATATGTGTTAATGTAAGTGTTTCTTGTGTCTAAAACACGTATAGATCAAGTTGTATGGATCGAGAGTGTGAACAGTGCTCGAACAGGGAACACGCAAATGGAGAGGTTTTTAGGAAGAACACGCAAATGGAGAGGTTTTTAGGAAGAACACGCAAATGGAGAGGTTTTTAGGAAGAACACGCAAATGATTTCAAAACTATCATTAAATGCGTGTTATTTTCCTATTTATATCCATTTAAAACACGCAAAATCTGAAGAA
Source organism: Erigeron breviscapus (assembly GCA_034093135.1). Classification (NCBI taxonomy): domain Eukaryota; kingdom Viridiplantae; phylum Streptophyta; class Magnoliopsida; order Asterales; family Asteraceae; genus Erigeron; species Erigeron breviscapus. The sequence goes on along the minus strand of CM067169.1, from coordinate 119,657,573 downwards.
TTTTGAAGATGTGCATCTGGGTCATAAGAACACGCATATGGTGTATGAACACGCATATGCAGATCGTCATCTCCAAAACTCAAACAGATGATTTGAACCCCAAAACTCTTAAATCTAGTACGGATTGATACGTATTTATCCGATTTATCAGTTTATTGGTTCCATTTCCTTATCCATTTCATTTAATTAGTCCCTTTTAGTGATTTTATAACCAAAATATAAAACCCCAAATCTTGACTATAACCCATGAAAATTGGATTTAGAAATCATGTTAATCATATACCTTTGTTCGATATGTGTTAATGTAAGTGTTTCTTGTGTCTAAAACACGTATAGATCAAGTTGTATGGATCGAGAGTGTGAACAGTGCTCGAACAGGGAACACGCAAATGATTTCAAAACTATCATTAAATGCGTGTTATTTTCCTATTTATATACATTTAAAACACGCAAACCCTGGAGAATTTTGAAGATGTGCATCTGGGTCATAAGAACACGCATATGCAGATCGTCATCTCCAAAACTCAAACAGATGATTTGAACCCCAAAACTCTTAAATCTAGTACGAATTGATACGTATTTATCCGATTTATCAGTTTATTGGTTCCATTTCCTTATCCATTTCATTTAATTAGTCCCTTTTAGTGATTTTATAACCGAAATATAAAACCCCAAATCTTGACTATAACCCATGAAAATTGGATTTAGAAATCATGTTAATCATATACCTTTGTTCGATATGTGTTAATGTAAGTGTTTCTTGTGTCTAAAACACGTATAGATCAAGTTGTATGGATCGAGAGTGTGAACAGTGCTCGAACAGGGAACACGCAAATGGAGAGGTTTTTAGGAAGAACACGCAAATGATTTCAAAACTATCATTAAATGCGTGTTATTTTCCTATTTATATCCATTTAAAACACGCAAACCCTAGAGACACTGAAACACGCAAATCCGGCCCACTATGCCAGAACGCGCATATCGAGAGGTTTTTAGGAAGAACACGCAAATGGAGAGGTTTTTAGGAAGAACACGCAAATGGAGAGGTTTTTAGGGGAACACGCAAATGGAGAGGTTTTTAGGAAGAACACGCAAATGGAGAGGTTTTTAGGAAGAACACGCAAATGATTTCAAAACTATCATTAAATGCGTGTTATTTTCCTATTTATATCCATTTAAAACACGCAAAATCTGAAGAATTTTGAAGATGTGCATCTGGGTCATAAGAACACGCATATTAAGCCCAAAATGAAAACACGCATATATCAGCCCACTTTGCTTAATACGCATTTAACACTTAGCCTAATTTTCTCGACTCATGTGAACCTTGACTTTCTAAAAGGTCAACCTTCACGAACTTGATTAACACATTGAAAATTCACCAAGAATTTTTCTTTGACATAGGAATAATTCCACGAATAATGTCATCAAAAGCAACAGAATTCTGATTCAAACCCGCAGCAACATTGACTTCGACCCATACCCGTTTAGAGAAATCACATTCAAAAAATAAATGAGAGTGAGAATCCGGTTGATTACCACAAAACGGGCAGACCATACTCAAATTAGAATTTTGGTGCACATCCCATGGCCTCAACATATCTTGAGTTTTTAATTTTCTTTTAATGACGAGCCAAAGAAGAAAAGAAAACTTAGGCACACATTGTTTATACCAAACAATATGATACCAATCAACAAGAGGCGCACTAACCCGGAGATCATTCCATGCAATAGAGACCGAGAACTCCTCCAAGCTACCAGAATTGGACTTCCATTTCAAAGAATCCCTCAAATTTGAATCCAGAACAGGAGCGTTAGTCGCCAAAACTTGCTGGTCCCAATTCGCCGGAAGCTTCCATACACCATTATCAACAATGTCTACCACTTTTGACTCCAAACTGTGACCTGCATTCTTAATCATTCTAGGAGTAATATGATCTAATATCGGACAGCAATCTGCCCAGTTATCATACCACGCAGAAGCCAAATTACCATTACCAATGCTTTCTGATTGCGGGGCGAATTTGAAGAAGTTTCCTCCAACTCCAAGATAAATTACCTTTTATCATGTTAGCTCACACATTAAGTATTTTTGATTCAATTATTTAAAGTAAATTGCAAATCAAAATATCTGTCAAATATATCAACTCAGTGACTCCGTTTGACCTATTTTGACCGAAACCTTAAGTATTTCACTTAATCTTTTGAGCAATTTACATACAAGACTTAATTCAAGGTGTACCAAACACGCTCAAATTAGTCTTTACTTACACTATACCCTTATCACGATACACATTTATTCGGTGTTCACTAAGAACACAACTAACTCCCCCTGGAAACCAGATACCCTAAGTAACATTGTCTCTCGAGCAATAGAACCCTTTTATTATTAGCAAGAACCTTACGGAGCATAAAGTTACAAAATCAATCACAGTAATTTTAGAATCAAAATTACTCTAACCCATCTTAAAATAGTCATGCTTAATCCGGTATATTTGAGTAAGTTTTAGAAAGAGTAATTACTACAAAAAGATCGGATATAGCAAATGAGTAAACTTAAATGCCATATGTTTTCTTCATTTCTCTTGCAGTAACGACTCCCCCTTAAACTGTTTTGGTACACTGAAGAGGCTTTAGAAGGAATAATTACTTACAAAGTAGATCGGATGTAGCAGATTGTAACACCCCAACATGGCGGAATCATGGGGTATCACTTAGAAAAGCACAGCACGACATGGGAATTATGTAGAGTCAAACTATATGAAAACATAGGATTGAAACAATCCTTAAACTTGTACAAACGTATACAGTCATCAACATTCATCGAAATACATGTTCAATCAATAATAAAAGGCAATTCAATCGATAGTAGTTGATCCTAAAAGTAACCCATAAAAGGGAAGTAAGGATCATGGATCCAGAAAGTCCAAAGCTAGTCCAATCCTAGCAAGTAAGCATGCAATCATCCATTTTGTCTCTGATTAACTTGATTACCTGAAAAGTGTACTAAAGAGCGTTAACATAAAGTTGGTGAGTTCGTAGGGACAAGTAACAGGAAACAAGTATGTATCGGGATAACAACCGTTAACAATAAGTGAGGATTAGGAGAACTAATCACATCCAAGGAAAACCTATAAGGTTTCACATTAGCACAAATCAATACAATCAACGTTCAACAACAACGATTCCATATAACGTTCAACAACGTTCCATAACAATCAATAATGATCAACAACGATGCGGCTTACATAGTTAATAATTAACAATGTGCTAACGGTGCGACTTACATAACGAGTAACGCGCTAACGATGCAACTTATATAATAAATAATGCGCTAACAGTGCGACTTACATAGTAACCAATGCGCTAACATGTCCACATAAACAATTCAATCATACAATCAATCAAATCAAATCAACAATCAACAATTAAACAAGCATGTACACTTTTCAGCCCGAATCTCAATTGAGTAGGGAGGGTTTACGAAACTCACCTGAAACGCCTGTCAGACAGTAGGAGGTATGTAACAGTCTGAAATGTACCCGAATAGTCCAAACGTATTAGCCTTCGGTAAAGGAACTGTATATAATAACCCATTTTAATAAAGTCATCAGTTTAGTAAGAAACTAACGGACGAAGGACTAAAACTGTAAACAGTTTAACGGTTCAGGACTGAAACTGTCAGAAAATCTAACGGTTTAGGACTGAAACTGTCAGAAAATCTAACGGTTTAGGACTGAAACTGTCAGAAAATCTAACGGTCTTAACGGTCAGATTACAACTTTGTATTTCTTGTTTCTAATTCAACATAGAAAACTTATAAGTGATAAATAACCTGTTTAAATGATGATTCTGGCTGCTTCGTATCAAGACCCAGTTGACGTTTTATGTTAATAAAACTATGTAAAATGCTTCCACGGGGCATTTCGCGGTGCGAATAACTTGTAAACGAAACGAGATTCAACGAATCCGTTTTCTTGTCTAGATTCTCTGTACCCCAGTCTATCCATATAACTATAATAATAACTTGGAAGTCTTAACCATTTTCCTTAAATCTAACCCGAAAACCTTACGAGAACTTATAAACTAACAAAATCTTCCAAAGATAAACGATCACCAATTGTAACGAAACTCACCACACAACTAGAGGAATCAATAACGAACTCCCAGCAACTTTCAGAATTGAAAACTAACGTGTAACTTTTACGTAACATGTTGTTACAGCTCGTGGGTGTAGTTACATGGTGGTGGCTCGTGGTGGTGTTTAAAGGTGATGGTTCGGTGTTGGCTGTCAACCGAGCAACAGCAGTAGGTTGAAGATGATGAATAGTAACAATGGTGGTTCGGTTTAACAGCAGCAGTGATCGAGTAGTGATGCTTCGGTGATGATGTTTTGATGTGTTCAACCGATAGCAGCCATGGTGATGATAGTTTTATCACAACTATATCTATATATATCTATATATATATATATATATATATATATATATATATATATATATAGAAAGGTGGTGGTGCTTGATGCTCATCACTTCTATATCTATATGTATGTATATATATTATTGTATATATACACGACTTAGTAGCCGAGGTAATATGCAGCAGTGTAGCTAAGAAGAAGTGGCAGCAACTCGAACAGTAGCAGTTGTAGTGGTTCGGTGATAACACCATACGAGCAGCAACAATAGCTAAAAATAAGTTGTAGTGGTGATGATAACACCATACGAGCAGCAACAGTAGCAGTTGTAGTGGTTCGGTGATAACACCATACGAGCAGCAACAATAGCTAAAAATAAGTTGTAGTGGTGATGATTTCCGAACAGTAACAGAGAGAGAGAGAGAGAACAGTGGGGAGGTGATGAACATGGGTTGTCGATTAATCAACAACAAGCGAGCAGCAGCTGTAGCAGCGGTATCGAGCAGTAGTAACTCAAATGGCAACAGTAGTACAACAATGTAACTGATCGTCGGTGGTGGTTCCTGAATAGTAGCAGCATTTCAATGGTAGAGGTGTTGTTCGTGACATAGTTGTTCGAAGGTGGTGATAGCTCGATATCTATAAGTATACATGTATGTGTGTGGGGGTGTTTATTGATGAAGCAACCGTGTTCTATATATGTAAAGAAAGAGAGGAGAAAGAGCAGTGGGTGCAAGTATGTGTATGTGTCTATATATATATAATATATAGATATATTGATTGATTCTATATTATTGAATCACAAGAGGCAGAAAAGAGACAAGAGTGATTCACGGATATTTTATTTCGATGTAATTATTGTACTGCAACGATTACTTTATAATCACGGGTATTATTTCTTTACATAAAGTTATGTCGGGTGTCCACTAGTAGCATTATTCAGCTAATGAACCAAACATGGTCTGTGATAAATTCACGATTATTCATACTTTTCATATAATTGTGTCGGCCTTTGTCTTATTTGTACCATTATTATTTATCCACCGACACTGTCTGAAATTGTACACTATACTAAAGCTTTTTATATACGTTTCCTCCAAATAATGTCTAATCACAGTAGCCCAATCACAGGACATGGAATCCAACCTCATATTTCATTTGGTTCAATAATATGAACAGAATCATATCAGTAATATAAATTCAAAAAGTTTGTTTTCATTATTTACAACAATTAGTGGACCAAAAATGACAATTGTTACACAGATGAGTAAACTTAAGTGCCACATGTTTTCTTCATTTCTCTTGCAGTAACGACTCCCCCTTAAACCATTATTATATTTTTGTGTTACATTTTCTGAATAAGAGATGGTTCTTGAGAGATGGCAACTGAGGGTTACTCATTCCAGCCAACTGGACTAGCAACTTGAAACATGATCGATCAAAGGCCTTAGTGTAACCATCACAAATAAATCAACTTTGCATATTCATCATCGGATAACAACCATTATATAAATAATCATGCTATCTCAAATGATTTATTAACAAGCATAAAATAAAGTAGCACTTTATATATATATGCTCGTTTTTCCCAAATACGTTCTTTTATAAACAAATTATAAATAACATACATAGGACTTGCACAATGATTTATAATGAAGTAAATACCATATAAGTACGATAACCCACTATGTTATCTAATGAAAATGTGCCTAGGACTCAGTCACCGATTACCGAAAATACATGGTCCTCCTTGACTGTGTCCTCCGCACCAATGAAGGGAATTAGTTTTCTTCGTCAAGAACCCAGGCCCTTTTTGTCCAGATTCTCCCCGAATCATCTCGATATGCAAATTCTCCCCATCCTCCTTTACCCAAAATCTTGTTCAATTGATTTGAATCATCTTGATGCAGCTTCTTACGAAAGGCATTAGATGACTCACCAACATTGTAGCTCTGAGATGTTGATCTGAAATCACCACCACTTCTTCCAGCAAATCGATCATAATAAGTACTGTGATATTCTGTAGGCTTGGCGGATGATCTCACTTCATATGAGTATGAAGAATACATACTGCCAGAATTCTCTGATCTCCTTTTTTGAGAAGAGTGATTTGAAGAAGTCGTATGATTAGACACTTGTCTGAAATGACATTCTCTGACTGATTTCTTCACTAAATCTCTTCATCTTTGAGTGGATAAAGCATGCATGGGAAGACTTTGAGAAGAACCAACAAGGTTTCCAACTGATTCCTTGTATTGTTCTTCCATCATATATTTTCCCTTCACTTTCTGAGAATTATTTCTCATATTTCTCTCATTAATCCTGGATAAAATGTCTGACGAGTGACCATCACTGCTTGAGCATATCCTAGTATCTAAAGGTTTTGACCTAGCATGAGTCAAATCTCTATTCATTCCTTTACTTGGATACTTACTAGCAACATGACCCTTCGTACGACATATGAAGCAGGAAATCCTCTTGACATTTTTCTTTGTATTGAATCTCCTGAGATTTTCTTCCGTAATAGGAATTCCATACTCAGTCATCTCTTCAATGCACGACAGTCTTTCCAAAACTTCATCCATTGTTTTCACGGGATTTAATGGAGTTGACTTTGAGTGTCTCAAATGTAATGTCTCGTTTTCTTCCAGTATTACTCCTCCGCTTGTTGATGACTCATCAACCCTGGAGGCTTCAGGAACCAGACGAGGAACATTTTTATGATCCTTGTCCCACTCATGACATACATCATGCATTTGACTGACACTCAAAGGATTTTGACTAAGATGTCAATATGATACACCTTGTCAAGATGAAGATTAGTGACGCTCACTTTACCATGACCAGTTGGGATCCCCTGAGCAGGTCCGACAAAGTTCACCTGAACATCAGAAATCTTAACAAAGTCTGACAGAACACTACTATCTCCAGTGGCATGAATAGAATATCTAGTATCGATATTCCACATGTTGTCAGTCCTTTCTACTGAAACTGGACACTTTGTGATAGTCAAGTTTGTCATGAAGTTCACCAGACCTGATATTGTCTTTTGATCTTCGACTTTGTTTGAACTGCTCACAACTATTGCTTTTTCAGGGTTTTTGAATGATCTAGTGTATCACCTTCTGGAATATCTGATTCAGAATCTGATGACATAATTGAACTGATCTCAGCCAGGTAGGCATTGTTTGTTTCTTCAACAATTGTGCCCCAGTCATATGAACCTTCCTGTTGTTGAACCACCAAAGCTCTTGACCCATTTTGGTCATTAGAGTTTGGACTTTCAACCTTGGAACCTTGATAACTGTTTCGTTGAGAAGAGTTACTCGCATTCGAACTTGACCCTTGAAAGTATCCTCGTTGTGAAGCACCTGAAGGAGTTGCTGATCCACCTTGGTTAAGGTTTTGACGAGTCACAATAGACCTATCATCCTTCTTAGGTCTCTGGCATTTCCTAGCAAAGTGTCCAAATCCCTCGCAATTGTAACACTTTATCTTTGACTTATCAAAGCCAAGCTTGGAACCCACGACCTTTCGCCCTGTTCTTGATAAGAACCGTTTAGCCCGAAGAGTTAGCATAGCCATTTGCCATTGCAGATCCATCTCTTCTAAGTCCAAAGGATCAATCTGCTCATAATCTTAATTTATAAGACTCAGATCTTGAACCTTTCCTTGGATAAATTGTTCATATGATGTCACAAATGACGCAAGAACGGATAAGTGACTTTCTGCACATTTGACAATTATAGGCACGGTGGAACTGGCACTGGAGGTAGGATATCCACGGTTGCCTAAGTTATCGCACTGACTTGAAACAAGACATATGTTCCCCTCAGAGTCAAACGAGATCTTTTGTAAGTCAACATCTTCACTCAGGAATGCCCTTGTGCTTCCTTCTGTAGAACCTGGACTTACATTGATCGTAGGCCTACCGTAATAAAGCTCGGGAATCTGAGCATTATTATATCCTGCTTCCCTCCTTTTTAGTTTCATTTCTTGTCCCCTAAACTTAGCAACTATCTGAGTCAAAGACATATCAGAGAATCTGCTTTTTCCTGCAAAGTGGTAATATAATTACCCCACTTTTCCGGCAAGGAACTCAAAAATTTCTCGACTTTTTCTTCTTTAGAATAGGCAACTTCAAATGCTTGCAACTCTGCTAGCAAATGATAATACCTTGTAATTAGTTGATCTAAGTTTTCACTTCTTAACCCATTAAATACATTATACTGATGCTTTAGAAGGTCTCTACGATTCTTTTTAAGTGTTTCATCCCCTTCACAATGATTTTTTAATGCTAACCAAAGTTCTTTTGATGTATTGAATCCATTAAATAAATGTAATATTTCTTGTGGCAGTGACATTTTTAAACATGATAGTGCCTTTTTCTCTGCCTCATACAATTTTTTATTAGATTCAGTCATATCTTGGTAAGCATAAACTTTATTAACACCACTGTCTTCATATGTTGGGGCACTATATCCTTCAGTCATACAAGTCCACATTCTAATATCCGTGAATTGCATGAAGGATTCGAATCGACCTTTCCAAGAAAAGTATTGGTCAATGATCATCAGTTTAGGTGGTGAATTACCCTTACCGGTCTCATGGTCCATTAGTATTAATTGGTTAAGATAGTTCTGAAATTAATATAAATCAGGTTGGAGATAATGCGGAAAAGGATTATCTGGCTCATGGATATCCTTGTGCGGGGCAACAATATTCTGGGATTGATAAAGAAAATGATAGGCAACAGCCCATGCATACAAACCCTACACCTACGTTCGATTTTTCTAAAAATCAGCCACCTCCTTTGGTTGATGAGTTTGATTGGGGACCTGGGGTAAAGAATACTGACAAAAAGGGGGAGGTTTCGTCAGACCAGCAATCTAAGCCGACTTGTGCACCTGAAGTAGACAATAAAAAGCAGAATGAGGCTTTATCATATGCTGCAAAGCTGAAAGGTGTGGCAAACAGGCCGGTTAAGGAGCTAAGGAAGATTAATTTACGAAAGATGGAATCGCCTTCATTTGAAGGTGTTGATGTTGTCCTACCTAAGGAATCATTGAAGGAGGTATGTTCTCGATATGAAAATACTTTATATGGTTACTTCCTGGGAAAACGAATTGCCTATCCTGTGGTTGATAATTATGTGAAATATGCATGGGGAAAGCATGGCTTATCACGTATAATGATGAATGCTCATGGTTTCTTTTTTTTCAAGTTTAATTCTAAGGCTGGTATGGATTATGTTATGGAAAATGGTCCTTGGTTAGTTCATGGCTCTCCAATAATTCTGAATGTTTGGTCACCAAATGTCAACCTAAAGAAAACAGAATTGAAGAATGTCCCTATTTGGGTTAAATTACATGATGTTCCCATGGTCGCGTACACAGACGATGGTTTAAGTATGTTACTTTCGAAAGTAGGGGATCCAAAGCAATTAGATTCATACACTACTGACATGTATGTGGAATCATGGGGTAGGAATAGCTACGCTAGGGCTCTAGTTGAATTGAATGCGGATGATGAATTTAAAGATAAACTAGTAGTTGCTGTCCCGAAACAAGAGGATGATGGGTTTACAAAGGAAGAAATTACTGTGGAATATGAATGGAAGCCACCTAGGTGTTCGGGTTGTAAAATCTTTGGTCATGATCTCTCGACATGCCCATTGACAGTTAAAGAAACAAAAAAGGTAGCTCCGGTTGTGGATAGTGAGGGGTTTCAACAAGTAAAAGGCAGGAATAAAGCAACTAAGCAGGGATTTCCAGCAAAAAAACAAAAACCAAAGTTTGTTTATCGGCCGATTACTAAGCCAAAATCGAATACTGATGTGGCGAGCTCATCTAAACAAGTGAGTACATCTAATTCTTATGATGTGCTTACGGATTATGGTACTGGTGTAAACGAACCAGTTCTGGTTGAAGTCGATGCAAGCAAGAATGAACCAGGGAAGAATAAAGAAGGAGAATCAGATGATGAGGAAGTGGAAGATGTATACAATGAGGCTGCTGATTTTCTGAGCATGAAGCAAAATGTGAAAATCTCTACTGAGGGGGCAAGCACTCCCGGATTGGATGGTGTCAATGGGTAGTATAGCCTCCTGGAATATTAGGGGGCTGAACCGCTCGCTAAAACAAAAGGAGGTTCGACAGGTGGTTTCTGATAATTTTCTGAATTTATGTGCAATTATGGAATCGCATGTTAATGTGTCCAATCTGTATGATATTTGTAAAAAAATCTGTAGAACTTGGGATTGGCTTTCCAATGGTAATATCTGTCAGAAAGGCACGCGTATAATTCTAGGTTGGAATACTGAAGTAGTTGATGTTATGCTATTGTCCCAAACTGATCAGGTTATTCATGTTCAAGTTATTTTCAAGGAAGATCAACGTGTTCTGTTTTGTTCTTTTGTATATGCTGATAATCATTACAAGAATAGAAGAGAATTGTGGCATAATCTTGCTGTTCATAAAGCTTTTGTTCATAATAAGCCATGGATTATTATGGGAGATTTCAATTCGGCTCTTAACTTGGAGGATAGTTACCATGGTTCTTCAAGTGTGACTCTTAGTATGCGTGAATTTAAGGAATGTGTAGAACGAATTGAAGTGGTTGATATCAATAGTTCTGGGTTACATTATACTTGGAATCAAAAGCCAAAAAAAGGTGGGGGTATATTCAAGAAAATAGATCGAGTTATGGGTAACATTAGTTTCATTGATGAATTCCCAGCTTCATGTGCGATTTTCCAGCCTTATAGAGTGTCCGATCATTCTCCATGTATTTTGAAGCTGCCATCTATATCCCGCAGCCGTCCAAAGCCTTTTAAGTTTGCTAACTTTCTTGTTCAAAAGCAGGGATTTTTGGAAGCTATTATTGAATCTTGGAAAATGGAAGTTATAGGCTACCATATGTTTAAAGTTGTAAAGCGCCTTAAAGCATGCAAACGTCCTATGCGCAAATTGTTATTGCAACAAGGTAATTTGCATAAAAAAGTTACTACTTTGCGTGCTTCTCTTGATGCGATGCAGATTGAGATTGATAAAGACCCGACTGATTCATCTTTGTTGGAGAAGGAAGCTGCTTGTTTAAAAGAATTTCATATTGCACATCTTGATGAAGAGAGGTTTTTGAAACAAAAAGCTAAAGTGGAATGGCTGGCAGTGGGTGACTGTAATTCGGCCTATTTTCATAACTATGTAAAAAGTAAAAATCACTGTAGTCGAATTGAAGTCATTAGAGATACATATGGTGTTTTGCATGAAGGTGGGGCTGCTCCAAAAGCTTTTGTGCAACATTACGAGAAGTCCTTGGGATGTGAAGGATCTACGAGTTCATCCCCATCTCCTGATTTGTTTACAAGAAAGTTATCTAGTCAGAAAGCCTCTGAAATGGTTCGAAATGTATCCAATGAGGAGATTCGGCTTGCCATGTTTTCTATTGGTGAAGATAAGGCTCCTGGACCAGATGGGTTTACCTCTACATTTTTTAAAAGTGCATGGGATATAGTGGGGAATGATGTGTGCCTTGTTATTCAGGAATTTTTCCGAAACAGTAAGCTACTTCAGTAGGTAAATCATACTTTGATTGCTTTAGTTCCAAAAGTACCTACACCATCTTCTATTCTTGATTACCGGCCTATTTCTTGCTGTAACACCATTTATAAATGTATTAGTAAGATAATCACTAATAGAATTAAGGATGGTCTTCATGATATAGTGAGTATAAACCAATCAGCCTTTGTTCCTGGTCGTAGAATCTCGGATAATATATTACTCACTCAGGAATTGATGCACAACTACCATCGTAATTCTGGTCCCCCTAGATGTGCTTTTAAAATTGATATTCAAAAAGCTTATGATACGGTTGATTGGAAGTTTCTTGAGGCTGCTCTTAATGGATTTGGCTTTCACAAGCAAATGATCAAATGGATTATGGTTTGTGTCACTTCTGCTTCATTCTCTTTGGTGGTAAATGGGAATGTTTATGGTTATTTTAAAGGAGGTAGGGGATTGAGACAGGGGGATCCATTATCTCCATATTTATTCACTCTTGTGATGGAAGTTCTTACACTTGTTCTACAGAACTCGGTGCTCTCTTCTGCTAGCTTCCGATTTCACAATAAGTGTGAGAAAGAGCGCATTATTAACCTTTGTTTTGCAGATGACTTATTTTTATTTGCTAGAGGAGAAACAAATTCAGCAAAAACGGTTATGAATGCTGTGAATGTCTTTAAGGATATGTCGGGGCTAATTCCAAGTATTCCTAAGAGTAAAGCTTATTTCTGTAATGTTGCTGATCATGTCAAGCAGGCTATTCTGTTGGTGATGCCATTTGAAGAAGGTTCACTTCCTGTTCGTTATCTTGGAGTACCATTAATAACGACTCGTCTTCTTCACAAGGATTGTAATATGCTTGTGGAAAGATTGGAAAACAGGATAACGGATTGGCGCAACAAGTCTTTATCTTTTGCGGGCAGAGTTCAATTGGTAAAATATGTCCTCTCTTCTTTTCATATCTATTGGGCTTCTGTTTTTATATTGCCAGCTAGTATTATTAAGGATCTTGAAAAGAAAATGCGGTCATTTTTTATGGTGCCAAGGGCCAATGGGAAAAGGTAAGGCTAAAGTGTCTTGGAATTCAATTTGTTTACCAAAAAGTGAGGGTGGTTTGGATATTCGTAGGATCACTGAAGTTAATAAATCACTTATGGTATTTCACATTTGGAGCCTCTTATCTCATAGAGAATCCTTATGGGTAAAATGGGTGCACTCATATAGGATCAAAAATAGAAGCTTTTGGGATGTAAAGCAGCCTAAGAATTGTAGCTGGGGATGGCGTAAACTATTGCAGCTTAGAGATGTAGTTAGGCCATTTTTATGGAAGAAGCACGTCATTATGGTTTGATAAATGGGCTGATGTATGCCCATTAAATTCGTTAATATCTCCTAGGCAGATTGCTCAAGCCGGCCTCTCTTTAGACTCAAATGTTGCTGATGTAATTCAGAATGGTGAGTGGAAATGGCCAACTTCTTGGCTTGATCTTTTTCCTGTTTTAATTAACCTTCCATCTATCAATTTACATGCAAATCAGATGGATACTATTGTTTGGAAGGAATTGGATGGAAGGGAGAATGTGTTTTCCTCTAAAGTGGTTTGGAACTCGATTAGGATGAAGGGCAACGAGGTTAATTGGGCAAAAGTTATATGGAATTCGCATAGTATCCCTAGACATGCGTTTTTGGTATGGCTGATTATACGAGAGAAACTCAAAACCCAAGACAAAATGATGCAATGGAGCCGGTTGAGCGGCAACACAAACTACCAGCTTCTCTGTTGTTCCTTGTGCAAACAAGGACCGGACTCTCACTCACATTTGTTTTTTGAATGTAATTATTCTTCACAGGTATGGAAGAGTATTAAAGCTATGACAAAAGTTCCTGATATGACTGATTCATGGGTTGACATACTCCAATGGCTTATTGTGAAGTCTAATTCAAGATCAGCAAAGAATGTAATTGGAAGATTACTGGTGGCAGCCACAGCTTACTTCATATGGCAAGAGAGGAACAATCGGTTATTTTCTAACCATGCTAGACCTCCGGACCAGATTGTTGAGCTCATTGCAACCACGGTCAGATATAAATTGGTTTCTATTCGGTTCAAGCATACACCTGCAGTCGATTGTTTGTTGGAAGAATGGAAGGTACCACGCCATTTAGTGGTAAATCCAAGATAGGCGCTGCTCTGCAATTCAGTCTTTGCTAGATATCAACACATTAGTTATGTTTATTGTTACTAGTGTGTAGGTTTCCTCTTCTATTGCTTAAATTGTTTTGCTTTCTTGCTTGTTAACATATATATGGCCTGTCATATATATGAATTGGTTGACACTCTGTCAATCCACTTGTACCTAAACGTTTCAGTGTTGTGAAATATAATTCATAGGGGTATATATATATATATATATATATATATATATATATATATATATATATATATATATATATATATATATATATATATATATATATATATATATATATATATATATATATATATATATATATATATATATATATATATATATATATATATATATATATATATATATATATATATATATATATATATATATATATATATATATATATATATATATATATATATATATATATATATATATATATATATATATATATATATATATATATATATATATATATATATATATATATATATATATATATATATATATATATATATATATATATATATATATATATATATATATATATATATATATATATATATATATATATATATATATATATATATATATATATATATATATATATATATATATATATATATATAACATTCAAATAATTTCTATATATATTATATATTGATATATATATATCACTATATATATATATATATATATATATATATCTTTTGCGTGAATATAAACACTCGTGTTTGGTTACTATAGTGAAACGGCTCTCCGGACAAACTTTACCAACCAACGTGGTAATCTAAGTCTACGAGCCGTCCAAACCGGGTGTGTGTTTCCGGTTCGTGCGTGAGTCGCGTACCACCCACAAGATCTACCCGTGCGTGTTCTTGGGTTTTTCCCTCTAGGTTTTGCTCGTTTCTCTCTCTACACTCTTGTTGAGAAACACGCATGACACACACCTCTATTTATAGGCCAGTGACAAGAACTCTCAAATCCAATGGATTTGAGTGTTCTCATGTCAAGCCCATTAGGGTTTTGGCCTGTTTGTGTGTTTCCCAGAACACACAAATTGTTTGAGAGTTCTTATGGACAAGCATGCTTTTGCTTGTTTCCACAGAAACTCTCAAACCATTTGAGAGTTCTTATGAACAAGCAAACTTTTGCTTGTTCCTCAGAAACTCTCAAATGACTATTTGAGTGTTCTTTCCACAAGCAACTATTTTGCTCGTTCCCAAGAACCCTCAAATAACACTTAGGAATATTTGAGTTAATGTTTCAACTGCTGTCAAGACGCAGAACCAACATTAACTCAACCAATGTTTATACTGCTGTAAATATACGCAGAACCAACATCAGCTTCGACAAATGTTTCTACTGCTGTGAATACGAAGAAACAACATTGTCTATATTACCTATTGGAAGTATTGATTAAGTTAATGTTTCTCCTGCTGTTAATACGGAAACACAATTAACTTAACTTCCATCTGGAAGTACATTAAGTTAATATTTCAACTGTTGTTAAACGCAGAAACAATATTAACTTAATGACTCTTTACATGTAATGTCTAGAACCTGTAAAACACAAATAATAAACTCACATATAAACATAAATGGATCCCAATATGATCAACAATTTATGCCAAGGTAATATTATTGACGAACGCTAATTACAAGATAAATTACATGACTTGAATATATATAAACATATGTAACACATCTAGATTGCTTTTGTCACCGAGAAACATGCACCAACACTCATGTAGTATCCCCATAGCATCTTTTACCAGCTCAATTCGACTTCTATGATTTTTGCATTTTACCATTGATGTGGAAATGTCCAGGTTCACTGAACTGACTGACACCAGTGAACTGGAGAAATCAACTGAACTCAAGAAAACTGAACTGATAATGCCATCCGAACAAGCCATGCTAATTCTGCCAGTAGTGGCCCATTTCAGACAAGTCTTTAGTGACCGAGTCCAGTCGCCAGTAGTAACACTTCTCCAGTGGCAAGAAGCTCCAGTGATGACCGTCAACGGTCTACCAGTGAAGATGCTCACTGAAGGGTTCCAGTGACCAGTTCTGGTCAAATCTCTAAATGGATGCTCCAGATCTAAGTCTCAAGTGGAAGTTCCAGATTTTAGTCTCCAGTTTTCCAAATAAAGTTTATTCCAGTCTTTTGTTTGTGGGCCCAATAAAGGAGGAGTGACAGCTGTTGATAGGATAAGGAAGGAACGTGTGACAACGTTATTTCTAACGGTTTGTGGGTCCTTGCAGAAGGAATCTTTCTAGAAGCCTTGTCTGTCCAATTCCTATTGGTTGATAAATTAGTGGTTGTCCTTTGCCCATAACAGCCTTTTGTTTATTTTATTATTATATTTCGTTAAATCCTAGAAAATAGCATATGTGGCTATAAATAGGGCTCATTTTCTCATTGTAAAAGGGGAGTTGATTAATTTGAATGAAATTAATAGAGCAGCCTCTATTTTCTCATTGTGGGGGAAAGAGATTATGAATCTTAAGGTCCTAGTGAACGATCTAATAGTACGCCCAGATCTTCTAGTGAATCTGATGAGTCTAATCAGTCTAGAAGAAGATGAAGGAGACATAAGGTTGATGATACTAAAGATATTAAGATAGATCCACCAGATTAATTTGTTGGTTCCTCTAACCCTGAAGACTATTTTGAATGGGTTCAGGTTATGGATAGAACAGTGGAAATAAAAGGTTATGATGATAAGAAAAGTTTTAAAGTAGCTATTATTAGGTTGAAAAAGTATGCTTCATCCTGGTATGACAACATGAAAACTGAAAGAGAATACAAGGGTAAAAGTAAAATCAAGACCTGGTCTAAGCTGAAAGAAGTTATGCATAAAAGGTTTGTTCCTCAGTCGTACAAACAAGACCAGTATCTTCTGATGAATAATCTGAAGCAAGGTACTAAAGAAGTTGTGGAGTATATTAGAGAATTCGAACAACTGAAGACCCGAACTGGTGTAAAGGAAACTGAAGAGCATACTATCGCCAGATTCCTTGGCGGGTTAAATGCTACCATTGCTGAGAAGATAGAATTGCAGCCCATCTGGACTTATGAATGTGCTTGCAAACTGGCTCTCCAGATTGAAAAACAACTGAAGAAGAAGGTCCAGTATAAACCTTTCATTAAAGGTTCTTCCAGTTCCAGTCAACCAGTTCCTAAGCCTAGTGAAACTGGTCAGAAATCCTTCAGAGGAAAGGAGAAAGAAACTGGAGGATCAAAATAACCAGTTGGAAGAAAATGCTTCAAGTGTCATGGTTTTGGTCACTTCCAGGCATAGTGTCCCAACCAGCGAGCACTCACTGCTAAAGAGATTGAAAGCCTACCAGATGTTGATACTGAAGAAGGTGAATCAGTGTATGATGATGATGAAAGTGAAGAGGCATATGTAGGTGCAGATGTGGGAGAAATGCTGGTAATAAGAAGAGTGATGCATGCTGATGAAGTTGTAACTGATACTGCCCAGCGAGAGAATATTTTTCATTCCAGATGTACTGTTAAAGGCAAGGTGTGTAATCTGATCATTGATGGTGGAAGTTGTGCTAATGCTGCTTCAACTTACATGGTAGAGAAACTGGAACTACCTACAGTGAAGCATCCTCGTCCCCTACAAGTTGCAATGGCTCAGTGAAGGATCGAGGTAAAAGTTAATCGACAAGTTACTATTCCTTTTTCCATTGGATCTGTTTATCAAGATAAAATTGTTTGTGATGTTGTTCCTATTGATGCTTTTCATATTTTACTTGGTAGACCTTGGCTGTTTGATAATTATGTATTTCATAATGGTCGTATGAATTCTTATTCATTATTTGTAAGTGGGAAGAAGGTCACTTTGACTTCTTTGAAACCTAATGATTTGTTGAAAACTAATAAGAAAGACCAGCCCATCACGTCTTTATTTATGTCCCAAATTGAAGTTGAAGAAGAACTCACTGGAGGTACTTCAGCCATGATGTTTCCGGTGCTTGAGCGTACTGAAGACAAGGAGTTCACTAGAGTCCCCAGTCTCCTGAAATCTTTACTGAAAGAATTCACTGATGTTTTTCCTGAAGACCTACCTGAAGGTTTGCCACCAGTCAGAGGAATTGAACACCAGATTGACCTGGTTCCAGGTTCAGTTCTTCCAAACAAAGCTGCTTATAGATGTTCACCTACTGAAGCAAAGGAGTTGCAAAGGCAGGTAGATGAATTGGTTTCTAAAGGTTATGTGTGATCAAGTATGAGTCCTTGTTCAGTCCCAGCTCTCCTGGTTCCAAAGAAAGATGGTTCGATGAGAATGTGTGTTGATAGCAGGGCCATAAATAATATAACTATTAAGTATAGATATCCTATTCCCAGATTGGATGATATGCTTGATGAGTTACATGGCTCCAGTGTGTTTTCTAAAGTTGATCTCAGAAGTGGTTATTTCCAGATTCGAATGAGAGACGGAGATGAATGGAAGACTGCTTTCAAGATTAAAGGAGGCCTTTATGAGTGGTTAGTAATGCCTTTTGGCTTATCTAATGCCCCCATTACTTTCATGAGACTAATGAATGAAGTCCTCAGGCCACTTATTGGTCAGTTTGTTGTTTACTTTGATGATATTCTTATATATTCAAAAACTGAAGCTGAACATGTTAATCATTTAAGGAGTGTATTTGAATTACTGAGAAGACACCAGTTATATGGTAAACTGGAGAAATGTGATTTCATGGTAGAGAGAGTAATATTCCTTGGATATGTGGTATCAAAAGAAGGTATTTCCATGGATCCTTCAAAGGTGAAAGCCATCAGATCATGGCCAGTTCCAACTACAATCACTGAAGTAAGAAGTTTTCATGGACTGGCAACTTTTTATAGAAGGTTTATCAAGAATTTCATAACAGTTGTAGCTCCAATCACTGATTGTTTGAAGAAGGGTATATTCAATTGGCCAAATTCAGCCCAGTTAGCATTTGATTCACTGAAGGAAAAGCTCAGTTCAGCTCTAGTACTATCTTTTCCAGATTTTGATATGTTGTTTGAGTTAGAATGTGACGCCAGTGGAGTAGGTATTGGTGCAGTTTTAGTACAAGCAGGGAGTCCAGTGGCTTATTTCAGTGAAAACCTTAATGGTTCAAAACTGAAGTATAGCACTTATGACAAAGAATTCTATGCAATTATTCGTGCTATCAATCACTGGTCACGTTATCTGAAGCCTAGACAGTTTGACTTATTTTCTGATCATGAAGCACTGAAGTTTAATAATGGTCAACACAAGCTTAATGCCAGACATGCAAAATGGGCGGAATTTTTGCAGTCTTATTCTTTTGTTTCGAAGCACAAAGCTGGGGTGGCTAATGTTGTTGCTGATGCACTTTCTAGAAGATATTCATTGTTATCAATTCTGGAGGCAAGAGTTCTTGGATTTTCTTTCATCAAAGAGTTGTATGCTGCTGATCTAGACTCTGCTAATCGTCTCACTGAAGCTAATCAGAAAGGACCATTTGTTGTTCAAGATGGTTTCTTATTCAAGAATGGAAAGTTGTGTATTCCAAAGGGTTCTATTAAGGATTTGCTGATAAGAGAAGCACATGGAGGGGGCCTGGCTTGCCATTTTGGCATTAACAAAACTGGAGAGATCCTCACTGAACATTTCTACTGGCCAAGTTTACTGAAGGATGTTCAGAATATCATCAGTCGCTGTCCAACTTGTCACCAGGCGAAGGCTACTTTTCATAAAGGATTGTATACTCCTCTTCCAGTTCCAAGCCAGCCATGGGAAGATCTCAGTATGGATTTCAATGTTGCACTGCCCAGAACTCAGAGGGGAAAAGATTCAATAATGGTGGTTGTTGATTGTTTTTCAAAAATGGCACATTTTGTTCATTGCAACACCACAAATGATGCTTCAGCAGTGGCAAATTTATTTTTCAAGGAGATTGTTCATTTGCATGGGATTCCAAAGACAATTGTTTCAGATAGAGATGTCAAGTTTCTGAGTTATTTCTGGAAGACCTTATGGAGACTGATGGGTACCAGATTAATGTTCAATACGTCTCATCATCCTCAAACTGATGGACAAACTGAAGTCACCAATCGTATAATTAGGATGCTTTTAAGAACACTGGTGAAAAAGACACTGAAGGATTGGGATCTGAAGCTTGCTCATGCTGAATTTGCCTTCAACAGAGCTCCTAACTATTCCACCAATAAATCACCATTTGAAATCTACTATGGTGTCAATCCTTTAACTCCGATTGACTTGATTCCATTTTCGATTGAGCCAAGGGCAAGTGTTGAAGCTGAAGCCAGAGCTAAAGAGATCAAGAAAATTCACAAGCAAGTGAAGGCCAGGATCGAGAAAGCTAATACAGATTACAAGGCAAGAGCAAACAAGCATCGAAAGCAGTCCAGTTTTGCTCCAGGTGATCTAGTTTGGGTGTACCTTAGAAAAGAAAGATTTCCAGCAAGAAGGAAAAACAAGTTGATGCCGAAAGCTGAAGGACCATTCAAGATTCTGGAGAGATATGGTGATAATGCATACAAGGTTGAGTTACCTGGAGATATGTCAGTTTCAAGTACTTTTAATGCCGGGGATCTGATGCCTTATCTGGAAGATGAGTACCTCGGGACTTGAGGACAAGTCCTTTCTTAGAGGGGGAGATTGATGTGGAAATGTCCAGGTTTACTGAACTGACTGACACCAGTGAACTGGAGAAATCAATTGAATTGAAGGAAACTGAACTGATAATGCCATCCGAACAAGCCATGCTAATTCTGCCAGCAGTGGCCCATTTCAGACAAGTCTTTACTGACCGAGTCCAGTCGCCAGTAGTAACACTTCTCCAGTGGCAAGAAGCTCCAGTGACGACCGGCAACGATCTACCAGTGAAGATGCTCACTGAAGGGTTCCAGTGACCAGTTCCGGTCAAATCTCCAGATGGATGCTCCAGATCTAAGTCTCCAGTAGAAGTTCCAGATTTTAGTCTCCAGTTTTCCAAATAAAGTTTATTCCAGTCTTTTGTTTATGGGCCCAATAAAGGAGGAGTGACAGCTGTTGACAGGATAAGGAAGGAATGTGTGACAACGTTATTTCTAACGGTTTGTGGGTCCTTGCAGAAGGAATCTTTCTAGAAGCCTTGTCTGTCCAATTCCTATTGGTTGATAAATTAGTGGTTGTCCTTTTCTCATATTCTACACGTGTATGGTCACTTGTTCGTGGTGCTGCGGGAATGGGAAATGTTCCAGCCCGGTTTGATGACATTGTCGCACATTTGATCCCACTCTCGAAGGGCAACTCAGCGAGGGGTGTTATTGGAAGACTCGTATTGGCTGCTACTACTTATTATGTTTGGCAAGAAAGGAACAACCGAATGTTTTCCAAAAACAATCGGTCACGAGAACAGTTGAAAGAAGTCATCATGAACACAATAAGAATGCGGCTGGCTACTATCAGATTCAGAAACAATCCTCAAACAATGCGACTGATGGAAGACTGGAAATTACCTAAATGCTTGCTATTAGATGGGGATGATCCTTCTTATATTGTGTAGTTGTTATTGTTTGTAGTGTTATGGGTACCTTGTATATGTGTCCCTCTCACTGGTACTCGGATAGGTTG
Source organism: Erigeron breviscapus (assembly GCA_034093135.1). NCBI lineage: Eukaryota > Viridiplantae > Streptophyta > Magnoliopsida > Asterales > Asteraceae > Erigeron > Erigeron breviscapus. The sequence goes on along the minus strand of CM067169.1, from coordinate 119,635,789 downwards.
ATGTGCATGTTTGAGGCAACTTCGGTTTCCTTGTAAATATGTCTCTCTCACTTGTCTGTGCAGTAGTTGATGTGCATGTTTGAGGTGCCTATTTCACTCAAATGGTGTCATTGTTATGGCCTTTGGGTTTAGTTGTTGCTTGGTTTTGCTTTTTGTATGGCTAGGATAGCTTGTTCAACCTATATGGCATGTCATATAGGTAACTAATGTGGCATTCAGCTTCATTACTTGCGATGTACTGTAATTGTTGGTGGTATAAAAGTTTAAACATGGTATCCCTTTTACCCACATAACAGCCTTTTGTTTATTTTATTATTATATTTCGTTAATTCCTAGAAAATAGCATATGTGGCTATAAATAGGGGCTCATTTTCTCATTGTAAAAGGGAGTTGATTAATTTGAATGAAATTAATAGAGCAGCCTCTATTTCTTATCCAAAAATCTTCATTTACCTTTATGGATCTTTGATCTTGGTGGTTTGAAGTGATCCATTTATCTATATTTGTGGTGGTTCGTCCTTTATCAAATATAGTGGTGAGATCTTAAATCTTCGATTCCTTTATCTGTGTTTGTGGTGGCTAGACCTTTATCAAACATAGTGGTGGGTTGAAGTGTTCCCTAATCCTAGATTCCGGTGGCTCGTCCTTTACGAATCTTGGGGGTGGATTCTTTTATCTATCGTTTTATTTTATTATCTTGTTTTGTTTGTTTTGTTTCATAAAATCAGAAAATCCTCACAAAAATAGTAATTCCGCTGTGCTAGTTCTTTTTTATTTTATTATCTTGTTTTGTTTGTTTTGTTTCATAAAATCAGAAAATCCTCACAAAAATAGTAATTCCGCTGTGCTAGTTCTTTGTTTAATTTGTTACTTTCCGCCATGTTTAGATTTGCGTGAGATTTACGCATCAACCGTATTGTGGAAAAATGACGTATTAGCATCCCCCACATTGAGCCAGTTCACTTTGGACTTCTGCTTTAAAAACCATTCCTCATCTAGTGTAGCTTCTTTAAAATCTTGTAAATATTTAATCTCTTGTTCATAAAGACTTACATTTGAGGGGATCTCAATCAATTCTCGATTGAATTGAATCCAAGTCCTTCTTAAGGTCAGTGACACGCTGATAAAGGTTGCCCTGCTTGTAAAGTAAGCTTCGTAATGGGCTTTTTAGTGACTTTAGCTTCGTTACAACCTTATACATGTTGTGCCCCTCCACTTCTTGCATCCATGATTGAGAAATCAGCTCCTTATAACCCGTTTTATCCACTAGGAAATTTGCAAACTTAAATGGTTTAGGCTGTGACATTGCCAGTGTAGGAAGTTTCAAAACACATGGAGAGTGATCCGAAACCCTATATGGCTGAAAAATAGCAACCGCACCTGGAAATTCAGCCATTAAATGCACATTACCCAACACACGGTCTATTTTCTTCATAATACCAGCACCTTTTTTCGGTTTTTGATTCCATGTAAAATGTAAGCCGGTCCTATTTATGTCCATTAGTTCGATTTCTTCCACACAATCTTTAAATTCTCGCATACCAATGTTGATAGTAGATGAACCGGAGAACTTATCTTCAAGGTTGAGTGAAGAGTTGAAATCTCCTAATATACTCCAAGGCTTATCTCGAACAAAAGCTCTATGTTGACACAAGTTGCCCCACAACTCACGCCGTTTTTTATAGTGGTTTTTCGCATAGACAAATGAACAGAACATATTACCATTTGATGTCCAATCCCAATAATTTGAACATGCACCACTTGACTAGACTGAGATAGCACCATAACATCCACAAGATCAGCATTCCAACCAATAATGATACGGGTACCCTTATCACACATATTACCATTTGATGTCCAATCCCAAGTTGCACATATTTTTTTACAAACAATAAATAACCGGTTGACCTCCATATGGGATTCTATAATGGCGCAAACCTATAATTTATTCTCCTTCACTACCTGGCAAACCTCAGATTGTTTCAGGGGACGGTTCAAGCCCCTTATATTCCAAGCTGCTATACTACCCATTTGACACCTCAGAACCGGGAGTGCTTGCCCCCTCAGACATCTTTGGTGAACCGTTCAATCTGCCATGAAGTTTTCCATTTCATTAGGAATCTCGATTATTTCATCAATTTCAGCATCCGAATCCTCATCTACGTGTTGATCAACTGGTGATGCTTTTTCTGCTTCCGTGAGTTCTACAAGTACATCACCTTCATCTTTGCCATAATCATTAAGAAGTGCATATGGATTATCTGTGTGTATTCCTGTAGAGCTCGTCCCTTTTGATGAGCTAGCTTCTGAACTAGTATTGGTTTGCTTTGAAACAGGTCGATAAACCAACGTTTGTTTTTGTTTCTTCATAGGACAGACCTGCTTAGACTTCTTCTTCTTAACCTCTTGGAATCCATCCTCATCAACCTGTGATACATTCTTTTGGATAGGTTTTTCTTTTTCCGGACATTGCATATCATGGTGACTAAAGATACAACATGTTGAGCATCTAGGTGGCTTCCACTCGTATTCAACTCTAGTTTTCTCCTTAGTGTATCTGTCTCCTTCCAAATCAGGGATGGAAATAACTAATTCTTCTTTAAATTCCTTATCGGTAGATATTTCTATCAAAACCCTTGCAAAATTACCTCTGCCCCATGACTCCAAACACATTGTAGTAGTATAAGTGTCAAGCATTATTGGATTACCCAATTTAGTTGCCAACAAGCTTAGGCCATCTTCTGAGTAAGCAACAAGCGGGACATCATGTAACTTAACCCATACTGTTTTTTATTTCCTCCTTCTTTAATGACATGGTTGGGGACCATTCATTAAGCAACAATGGAACACTACGAATCATCCAGGGTCCTTCTTCCAAAACTTTATTCATGCCAGCCTTAGTATTGAATTTAAAGAAAAAGAAACCGTTTGAGTTCATCATCACTTTTGTTACCCCATGCTTTATCCAATTATTTTTAACAAAATTATCCACAACGGGGAAGGCAAGTCGTTTACCTAAGAAATATCCAACCAGCGTATTTTGGAATCAACCATTTACCTCACGTACAACTTCTCTAGGTAAAACGATATCCACATCTTCCTTTTCCTCATTAGCTTCAAGTTTCCTGAAATTCACTTGCTTTTTTAGAGTATGACCTTGAAGTTTTTGCAGCATATGAAACTGGAGCTTTATCTTGCTGTTCAATCATCTTCTTCCCTTCATTAGCAGAAACAACAGCTGCAAATGTAACCTTGGTAGGAGATTCTACATTATCCGTCCCTTTCAACTTATCAGCAATTTTGTTCTCCACAGCAGCTTCACTTGTAGCGTTGAGATCCCCGTGTGAATTGACAACTTTTTCTTTTTGTGGCTTCTCAATACTTGTTGGGGATATATTTTTCTCCTTAATATTTGTTTGTTCAACCTTGCTACTGTGTGAGTGTTCAACTTTGTCCCCAGCTTGCGCATTTTTCTTACCACCATCCAAGTTAGGGTTTTTTTTAAAATTCCACGTCATGGCAGCATAGGTTTCCCATCAGGTCCCTTTAGATAACCATCAATATTTTTTATTTTTGAAGCAATTCCAGGCTCAGAAGTATATTATTAATCATTCTCTCAAAACAAGAAAAAACCCTAGATCACCATGCAGACTAAGAAACAAAAAAACGACAAACAAAAGCCAAAAAACCCTAATTCTAACTAAACCCTAGTTCCGGCTGCCAATCACGATCAATTAGTAATTTAGGTACAATCAAGGTATGAACCCCACATGATCGAGCAACCCAAAGCACTAATCAATCAGAAAGAATAGCAAGGAAAGAAGGATTTATGAGAAAACGAAAAATCGATAATATAATATGAAACCCTAACCAGACACGAACACACGAAGAAACATGTAGTTAATCAAACCAGGATAAATCCAAGAGAGAATTAACATCCATGTTAATCAAATGAACGATCAGTTAAGAATTCCAAGAAGGATGGAGTATCGTCAATTTCGCCATGTTAGAGAGAGAATTAACATCCATGTTAATCAAATGAACGATTAGTTTATCTTGTTGTTCAATCACCTTCTTCCCTTCATTAGCTGGTTTGGTTACTTCAAATCAATCAACTTTTATTCCCGGTAGGAGTATATCGGATAATATCTTGCTTACTCAAGAATTGATGCACAACTATCATTTGGATAGAGGAATACCAAGATGTGCGTTTAAGGTTGATATTCAAAAGGCATATGACACGGTGGATTGGGTTTTCCTTAAAAAAATACTTATTCACTTTGGATTCCATAGAAAAATGGTACATTGGATTATGACTTGTGTTGCTACATCATCTTTTTCGCTTTGTATAAATGGCTCACTTCATGGATTCTTTGCTGGAAAAAGAGGTTTGCGACAAGGGGATCCTTTGTCTCCGTACCTTTTTACTCTCGTTATGGAGCTGTTAACACTTATGCTAAGGCGTTTGATTCGTGATTCTGATGAGTTCACTTATCATCCCTAGGAAAAAGAGGTTTGCGACAAGGGGATCCTTTGTCTCCGTACCTTTTTACTCTCGTTATGGAGCTGTTAACACTTATGCTAAGGCGTTTGATTCGTGATTCTGATGAGTTCACTTATCACCCTAAATGCGAAGGTTTGGATATTGTTAATCTTTGTTTTGATGATGATTTACTCATTTTTTTGCATGTTGATGTTAATTCTGCCAACGTGATCATGGAGACACTTGAGGAATTCAAAAATGCATCAGGTTTGGCCCATAATATCCCTAAGAGTACAGCTTTCTTCTGTAATGTTCTTAATCATGTAAAGCTATCCATTCTTAATGTGCTCCCATTCGAAGAAGGCACACTTTCAGTTAAATATTTGGGAGTTCCCTTGGTTTATACTAGATTGATTTATAGAGATTGTTGTGGATTGATTGAAAAAGTTAGAAACCGGGTGTCTGATTGGAAAAATAAATGTTTATCTCTTGCGGGAAGGCTTCAACTTGTTCAATCTGTCTTATCGTCTATGCATGTGTACTGGGCTACAATGTTTATCCTACCTGATGGGGTGATTACGGAAATTGAACTGGTCTCAAGGATCGTTACAAAAAGGAAAGTCCAAAGTTGCTTGGGATGTAGTTTGCTTACCGAAAAATGAAGGGGATTGGGCATTCGTAGTTTGCATGGTTTCAATATTGCTCTTCTTTCGGTGCATGTTTGGAAACTGCTAACTAGTAAGGAGTCTTTGTGGGTTAAATGGATTCATATGTATAAGATCAAAGGAAAGAACTTCTGGGAAAAACCATTGGGTAATAGCCAGTGGCCACCAGCCGCCACTTTCCAGGGGAGGTCTTGGGTTCGAGTCTTGCCAAAGGCAAACTTGAGATAATCAGGGGATTATTAAGTGGTTGAGAATCACCTGGACACTAGCCTGGCTGGGGGATTAGTGGGTAACAAATGGTACATGGGATCAGGGGGTTTCCATCCAATTACCCTTTCCCCCCCAAAGAACTTCTGTGAAATCCCGTATCGAGGAACTATGACTTGAAGTTGCCACATAATATTTCAAATCAGGCCTTTGTTACAGAATTTCTTTTGGGTTCAAGTAGAATGGTCTTTCAACATCTGCTTGGTATGATAACTGGTGCAAATATAGTCCTTTAATCTCCGTTATTTGCCTCGGATGATTACTAATGCTGGTTTTACATTGGATGCTCGTGTTGGGGACATCGTCTCTAATGAAGCATGGACTTGGCCAAACGTCTGGATTAATAAATTCCCAAGTTTAAATATAATGTTCCTTGTTTGGTTAATAATGTAGCTGATAAAAGGTTTTGGAAGGATAGGGATGGTCGATCCACTGATTTCTCTGTGGCGAATTGTTGGGAGGCTATTCGTCCAAGGAGTGTGGAAGTCCCATGGTTTTATGTTGTTTGGTTTCCCTATTGTATTCCAAGGCATGCTTTTCACCTATGGCTTGTTGTTAGGCGGAAGCTTAAGACGCAAGATTTGATGAGATCATGGGATATAAATTCGGACGAACCTCTTCTGTGTTCGCTATGTAGTCAGCAAAGTGACTCCCATAACCATTTATTTTTTGAATGTCCTTATTCATCGCAGGTTTGGAGAGATATTTATGGCTTTACGGGTAGTCAACCAGTCCATGTTGATTAGGAGTCTATTCTTTCAGCTATTATTCCTGACTCAAAGAAGAAGATGATTGATATTATTGCTACGAAGCTGCTCTTTGCGGCCACATCTTATTTTATTTGGCAGGAGAGAAATGCAAGATTGTTCAAACAGGAGAAAAGACCTGCTCACAAAGTCACTGAAATCATAATTGCTATTGTTCGCTCGAAGCTTATTTCGTTAAAGTTTAAGAAGAATGGAAGAGTTATGAAGTGCTTGGAAACATGGAAAATACCCTTTGGGGTGTCGAGTTCAGCATAATTGATTATCTTATTTGGTTTTTGATTAGCTAGCTTATCTAGTCGTTAGTCTGTATGCGTCTAGGTAAACTTTGGTTATGCCTGCTTTAGCGGGTTTTTGATGTTTATTTGTTGATAGGGTTTGCACGTTTGTGCATGGTCTTGTAAACTGTAGCATTAACACTCAGTTAATGTGCCTGAGCTTAAATTTATGGTATATATAAATCTAACAAGGGGTGACGGCCTTTTTACCGAAAAAAACAACGGGGTCGCAAATTGAGCGACGGGGTAGCAAATTGAGCTATTCTTCCCCAAACATTCTTCTAGAAAACCCTAATCGTTTCTTTCGATCTGAAAGGTGTTTTTAACATCAGGTTGTACTTTTAGACCCACTAAGATGATGGAAAAAACAATACTAAACTCGGAAACTCGATAATGGATGTAAATCTCGAAAACCCATTTGAACAAAGTTGGTCAAAAACTACAAAAATTTGAGAAATCTTTAGATGTTGTTAACGAAATCATACCAAACTTTGAGGATAGTTTTATCTAATGTTTTTACAACTTTTGGACGTAAAAAGTTTGATACTTGGTGTGTGTAGTGTGTGTATTAATTGAAAAACCGAAAATGACAAAAAGAAGAGCATAAAATGGTTTTGATTCTTACTTCAAATATGACCCAAATAGATGTTTGTGATGATGCTTAAAAGATAAAAAACACTGTTTTTGACATTAAATCTAAACAAAATAAGGTTGAATTTCAATAATATATGATGTTTATGAGTTAGTAAAGGTGAGGCAATAAAGCAATAGGACGATATTGCTCCCTCTCCCTCAATGGCGATTTTTTATTCCTCCTTACCCTAATTTGATAGAATTCTAACTGATTATGTATTGATTATGGATCATTGTCTCCTCTTTGGATTCGTTGGTTCTCTCTTTATGTGATCTGGTTTAGTTTTCTTTTGTTTTTAGGGTTCTTTTTCATCGTCGAAATCTTTTTTTGGTTTTGATTCTTCCTGTTCGGTTAGTGCATGTTATATCTCCAAGGCAAATCATGCAAGCGGGATTCAATTTGAACTCAAAACTTGCTGATATAAATCAGAATGGTGAATGGTTATGGCCGCGTGCTTGGTTAGATTTATTTCCGGTTTTATTAAATATCCCAACGACCATATTGCATGCTAATCAGACGGATTCTATTGTATGGAGAGATATGCAAGGTAACGATCAAATGTACTCTTCAAAAACAGTATGGGATTCTATTCGGTCAAGGAATAATGAGGTTACTTGGGCAAATGCAATTTGATTTCTCATTGTATTCCAAGGCAAGCATTTTTGGTTTGGCTTATTATTCAGAAGAAATTAAAGACACAAGATAAGATCATGCAATGGAAAACGAGCTACAACCTCTACTGTTGCTCGTTGTGCAGCAAAGGACCGGATTCTCATGCTCACTTATTCTTTGAATGTTCTTTTTCCTCACAGGTTTGGAATAAAATTAAAAGATTAGCTGGAGTTCCTTTCTTATCTGATGAGTGGGAAGACATTTTCCATTGGATTACATTCAAAGCGAAGTCTAGATCTGCAAAGAATGTTATTGGAAGACTTCTGGTTGCAGCTACAACTTATTTCGTCTGGCAGGAAAGAAACAATAGGCTGTTTTCTAATCACGCCCGACCTCCTGACATCATTGTTGAGCTTATTGTTTCTACGATCAGATTCAAATTGGTCACTTTGAAGTTTAAAGACACGACAAGTGTGGATCGCTTACTTAAAGCTTGGAAAGTACCACGTGATATTGTGGTCCATCTCAGATAATAGGTGCGGGTGCTGTTATAGTTCTCTCTTATCACATTAGTTTTTATGTTTGTAATTACTAGTGTGTTGGTTTCCCATTGTTAGCTAGGTTGCTTGTTAATTATATTAGTCTACATATGTATGGCATGTCATGCATATGAATAGTATGGTACAACAAAATACTATGCTAACTCCAAATACGATGCGGACAACAAACAATTACTAGGCCGACCCAAATACGATGCGGACAACAAAAATACTATGCTAACTCCAAATACGATGCGGCAACAAACAATTACTAGGCCGACCCAAATACGATGCGGACAACAAAAATACTATGCTAACTCCAAATACGATGCGGACAACAAACAATTACTAGGCCGACCCAAATACGATGCGGACAACAAAAATACTATGCTAACTCCAAATACGATGCGGACAACAAACAATTACTAGGCCGACCCAAATACGATGCGGACAACAAAAATACTATGCTAACTCCAAATACGATGCGGACAACAAACAATTACTAGGCCGACCCAAATACGATGCGGACAACAAAAATACTATGCTAACTCCAAATACGATGCGGACAACAAACAATTACTAGGCCGACCCAAATACGATGCGGACAACAAAAATACTATGCTAACTCCAAATACGATGCGGACAACAAACAATTACTAGGCCGACCCAAATACGATGCGGACAACAAAAATACTATGCTAACTCCAAATACGATGCGGACAACAAACAATTACTAGGCCGACCCAAATACGATGCGGACAACAAAAATACTATGCTAACTCCAAATACGATGCGGACAACAAACAATTACTAGGCCGACCCAAATACGATGCGGACAACAAAAATACTATGCTAACTCCAAATACGATGCGGACAACAAACATTACTAGGCCGACCCAAATACGATGCGGACAACAAAAATACTATGCTAACTCCAAATACGATGCGGACAACAAACAATTACTAGGCCGACCCAAATACGATGCGGACAACAAAAATACTATGCTAACTCCAAATACGATGCGGACAACAAACAATTACTAGGCCGACCCAAATACGATGCGGACAACAAAAATACTATGCTAACTCCAAATACGATGCGGACAACAAACAATTACTAGGCCGACCCAAATACGATGCGGACAACAAAAATACTATGCTAACTCCAAATACGATGCGGACAACAAACAATTACTAGCGACCCAAATACGATGCGGACAACAAAAATACTATGCTAACCCAAATACGATGCGGACAACAAAAATACGATGCTAACTCCAAATACGATGCGGCAACAAACAATTACTAGGCCGACCCAAATACGATGCGGACAACAAAAATACTATGCTAACTCCAAATACGATGCGGACAACAAACAATTACTAGGCCGACCCAAATACGATGCGGACAACAAAAATACTATGCTAACTCCAAATACGATGCGGACAACAAACAATTACTAGGCCGACCCAAATACGATGCGGACAACAAAAATACTATGCTAACTCCAAATACGATGCGGACAACAAACAATTACTAGGCCGACCCAAATACGATGCGGACAACAAAAATACTATGCTAACTCCAAATACGATGCGGACAACAAACAATTACTAGGCCGACCCAAATACGATGCGGACAACAAAAATACTATGCTAACTCCAAATACGATGCGGACAACAAACAATTACTAGCGACCCAAATACGATGCGGACAACAAAAATACTATGCTAACCCAAATACGATGCGGACAACAAAAATACGATGCTAACTCCAAATACGATGCGGCAACAAACAATTACTAGGCCGACCCAAATACGATGCGGACAACAAAAATACTATGCTAACTCCAAATACGATGCGGACAACAAACAATTACTAGGCCGACCCAAATACGATGCGGACAACAAAAATACTATGCTAACTCCAAATACGATGCGGACAACAAACAATTACTAGGCCGACCCAAATACGATGCGGACAACAAAAATACTATGCTAACTCCAAATACGATGCGGACAACAAACAATTACTAGGCCGACCCAAATACGATGCGGACAACAAAAATACTATGCTAACTCCAAATACGATGCGGCAACAAACAATTACTATGCGAACCCAAATACGATGCGGTCAACAAATTACTAGGCCACCCAAATACGATGCGGACAACAAAAATACTATGCTAACTCCAAATACGATGCCAAAACTAATTTACGATTCCAATCAAAAATATAATGTCGGCTTAAATTACGATGCCGAAATCAATTACAAGGTCGTATTCTGTTTACGATGCCGACTGGAAATTTATAAATACTTATTTGACTCGAAAACTTTCATGGTCAACTTACGGGTGTTAGAGTCTCCCCTACTTTAGGGAATTTCGTCCTGAAAATCAGATTACGGATTATGTTTTCCTATTCCGGTTACACACCAAGTTTTCAAGTATCAAGTTACACACTAAGTCTCAAGTATCAAGGTTCCACATTAAGTTGTCAAACATCAAGTCACACACTAAGTTGTCAATCCTAAAGTCTTTTCGGTAAAGGCCGTCACCCCTGGTTAGGATTATATTATCATCAAGTAAAACAGGCAACATAGTTGAATGCTAGTTGACTTTACAAACTTCCATGCACATAGTGCAAAACATACATCCAAAAGAAATAACCACTACCCTCTAATGGCTAGACAAATAATAAAACACAATTAGAAACTACTGGATACATGATTCACTAATAAAACCGAAAGGTCCCATGCTAGTTGTGAATCCTCAAGTCACGCATTAAGTTGTCAACAAGCATACGCAATAACCTTGCTTCGCTGCATCAGTATACAACCAAGCCTTGACCCGAACCGTCACAGTAAACGATAAAGTCATCGGATCCTTCTGGAAGGCTTAAGACTGGTGCATTACATAACTTCTCCTTCAGTACAATGAAAGCTTCTTCTTGTTTCTCGCCCCAATCAAAACATCTATCTTTGTACGTTAACAACCTCAGGGGTTGTGCGATCTTTGAGAAGTTCTCGATGAATCGTCGGTAGTAACCTGCCAATCCGAGAAACTGTCTGATCTCTGTCATTGTCTCCGGCCTTCTCCAACTCTCCACTGCTTCTATCTTGCTAGGATCAACTTTTATTCCATCCTTGTCAACTACATGACCCAAAAACTTGACCTCTTCCAACCAAAATTCACATTTCAAAAATCCGTACAACTTTTCAGCTCTCAGAAGCTCTAACGCTTTTCTCAGATGCATTTCATGCTCTTTCTTAGTTTTTGAGTAGATGGGGATATCGTCGATGAATACAATAATGAACTTATCCAAGTAAAGTCGACATATGCAATTCATTAAATCCATGATAATCGCAGGTGCGTTCGTCAATCCAAATGGCATCACCAATAACTCGAAGTGTCACATCCCGTGCTAAATGTTGTCTTTGGTACGTCCTCTTCATGGACTCTTAATTGATGGTAGCCCGAACGAAGATCAATCTTAGAGAAGTACTTTGCGCCTTGCAACTGATCGAAGAGGTCATTAATACGTGGCAATGGATACCGATTCTTGAACGTTAACTTGTTCAACTCGCGATAATCAATGCACATGCAAAAGGACTCGTCCTTCTTAACAAATAATATCGGCCCATCCCAAGGCGAAGAACTCGGTCGAATGAATCCCTTATCTTGTAACTCTAGCAATTGTGTTGCTAGTTCTTGCATTTCGGAAGGAGCCAAATGGTACGGCGCTTTTGCTACTGGCATAGCGTCTGTTACAAGATCAATGCGAAACTCGACTTGTCTAGATGAGGGTAATCCCACCACATCATCAAGGAAAACATCAGGGAAGTCGCACACAATAGGAGTGTCAGCTAACATCACCACCTTGTCAGTAGCATTCATAAGATGTCGGTCGACAGTTTGTGTTCGCTCACCTTGAATCTCTAGTACATGTCCATCACTCATAGGTATTCTAAAAATTTTAGCACGACATACAATAGATGAATCCACACGGGACAACCAATCCATCCTTACTATGACGTCAAAGCTACCCATTCCAAAAGGAATCAAATCAATGTAAAACGAATGGCCCTCTAAGGTAAGAATACACTTAGGCACCACTTGATCTAGTTTAACTAGTTTACCACTAGCTACCTCTATATCATAACAAGTATGCAAGTAACATTTTGGAACATTTAAGTTACATAAATAGTTAGTAGACACAAAACTATAGTCGGCTCCAGAATTGAACAACACAGTAGCATCATGATCGTTCAGATGTACTAGTAACAATGTTTGGATCATTAGCAGCTTCCACAACATTCAGGGCAAAGATTCGACCCCTGGCGTGGTGTCCTTGGTTCGCTCTTGGTGGAGGTGGACCAGCAATTTGAAGCTGGTTAGGGTTCACTGTTGCTGGTGCTGGTTGACGGTTAAGTCTAGGGCATACATTACGGTAGTGAACTAGTGTTCCCACACTCGTATCATGCCCTGCGATTAGCTTGAGGGGATTTGGCATTCTGTGGCATGGCATTTAATGTTGCAACATTCAGTGGTGCCGCTTGGACTCTGGGTAATCTGCAATATTTCGCTAAGTGACTAAATTTCTGACAATTGTAACAACCTCTACACGGTGCTGCTAACAAATGATGCACCTGCCACACAAAGGGTGTTGCCCAACATACCTCTTATGCCAGTCTCAGTTGCTGCAAACACTTTCCCCGTTTTGACCCTCTTCTGTTTTCTGTTAGGACCAGTTCACCTGGAACTGGCCAGTCACCAGTTCACACTGACCAGTCACCAGTTGCATCTGGTGACCAAGATGATTTGTCGAGAAATATATTGAAGTCCAGTTGCAACGTACAGTTAACGCAACTGAAGACTTCCTCCAGTTGAGAACTGACCAAGTTGAAGAAGCATTCCAGTTGAAGTCGAAGACAACAAATGGAAGATAGAGAATGACAATGGCAGCGAAGCCTAATTGGCATTCTAGTCAGTTACAAACTGGAGACCATCAGTGGAAAGCCCTTACAAAGCTTTACACTGATTACGAGGAATTGACTTATATGCTTTATGTACCTTTACCCGGATAATAAGACTTATCTTATTATTTAAGTATTAAAAGGTACATAAAGGTGGTTATGTAAAGTCACTTTAACATGCGACTTTACACTGCTTTTTAAGGAATTAAATGTTATTCCTTAAATGCTCCCAACCACATTTGTATGGCTAAAGTTAACATCCCAATGTTAACTTTGCCTATAAATACAAGTCATTGCACAACCAATAATTTAAGTATTCGATCTCACAAAGTTATTTCACAAAGACGAATAACTTCACACTTTGCAAACCTGCAATATTCTTGGTGAACTTGTGCAATCTTCTCTCAATCGCTAAAAGGAACATTTCACAACTTTAAGTGTTTCGATTGTCTTGAGAAATTCCGAGTATAGATCAATTGTATTTCATAGGTTGTTAGGATATTTACATTCGTGTATTATCTTGGTTCCGCATCAACCTTGTAATTTGTTTAAATCAATAAATAAATTACACATTGAAAAATACATATTGTCTCATCAAGTTATCTTACAAGTTATTTGTATTATTGCATTGTTCTTTACTTATTGTCATTTATATAAGTAATCTATCTAGAACTTGGTATATACACACTGCAACTGGTCGTCTCCAGTTCAGTGCATATATTGCAAAGTAACTCCACCATCGACATAGAGGTGTCTTCAGTAGTACCATCTAACTAGTTGGGACTTACAAGTGGTATCAGAGCAGAAGGCTAATAAACTTGCCTAGATCTGCTAAGATGAACACTACTGAAGGTGGAGATGGTTCTGGTTCAGGTGAAAACCCCTCGAATACTAATGCACAACCTTTTCAAAATGTTAACACCAACCCTCCTCCTCCTACTGCCCCAAACCATGTCCATGTACACTACTCTAACACTCCTGTTCCAAAATTTGATGGAAACAGTGAGACATTCGGTACATGGAAGGCTAGAATGCTTTTGCATTTTGGTGGGATTGAAAGGTATATGTTGAAAATCCTTAAGGATGGACCATATATACCCATGTCCCTTGGGGTCAGTCCTCTTCTTGATCCTACTGGAAGAAGAGGTTCAAGGGAAAAGCCAGAAGACCATTGGTCTGATGAGGATCGTAGACTGGTGGACTTGGACACCAGACTGAAAAACATGATCCTTGGGGCTGTCCCTGAAGACCTAATTCCAACACTTGTGTTATTTCCCAGTGCCAAGTCTATGTGGGATGAATTAGTGATTCAATTTGAAGGAGGTGATGACACTATTGTCACCAGAAAAGTTGCTTTGAACAAGAAGTATGAATCCTTCTTTGCCTTGCCCAATGAAAGTCTAACTGGTACATACACCAGATTTTCTAGCCTCATCAATCAGTTGAGACGATTGGGTGTAGAGAAGGATAAGGATATTCTTCTTGAGAAGTTTCATGATATTCTTCCTTCCAAATGGGAAAACATGGTTCTTGTCTTGAGACAAGGTAAAACCTTGCACACTCATACTCTTGCATCACTCTATGGAGCCTTCAGATTCACTGAAGATAATAATGCTGCAAGACTTGTGGCTGAGCAAGATGCCATGAACCATGCCCAGAGTCCCAAGGTTGCTAGTGCAACTGAGCGACCTTGTGCTGCTTTAATGTCTGCTGAGAGTGTCTAGGTACACTCGATGAAGGAGATGTTGAACAGTTTCTTAAACTCTGGACTGACCACTGAAAACAGTGATGGTTGTAATAAAACTGACGATGATGATCTGGTCGCCATGATTGCTAAAACCTTTAACAGGTTTAAGCATAAATCCAAAAGATTTAATGGCCCCAACAATGCTTCCAGCTCCAGCTCTCTGGATAAGACCAATCTTACATGCTATAAGTGTGGCAAGAAAGGTCATTTTATGAAGGAATGCAGATCTAGTCAGTTGAACAACCAAACTGGCCCCTCTGTCCCTAATTTCAATCGGCCTGATGATAGCTACAAAGCTAAATACAAGAAGCTTAAGGCCCAGATTGCCCTCCTGTCTATGGAAAAGAAAAAGGATCAGTGCTTAATGGCACAAACTGAGGGAAAATGGGAGTACTCTGATGACTCATCTGATGATGAAGAAGAGGAAAGGGACATGTGCTTCATGGCCTTGGAAGATCAACAACAGCAACACGTGGTGAAAGAAGATGTCATCTCTGGAAGATGGGTGGACATCATACTGAAGAAGGTATGTGACTATGATAACCAGGTTGACCCTGAACTAAAACTGGACCTGGCTGAATCATTAAGTGGTGATTTGGCATTTGTGGAAAATGTAAGAGCTGATAGTGAAAGATATCTTGACACTATCCTAATTGAACTGAACAATGTTAAACCACAACTAAATGATTTGCAAAGTGTCCAGTTGGCTCTCAAGGAGTCAGTTTTAAAGATTGAGGCTTTAGAACTTGATAATCAAAAACTATTTTCTGATCTTGAAAAAGAACAAAAGATTATCAAGTCATGGGTAAAAGCATCTGGCAAAAACTATGATGCATTTTCAAGAACTATAGATGCCCAGAAGAATGCATGGAAATCTGGAGATGGCAGCTCTCATACCAGATCTTCATGCATTGCCTCCAGCTCTCAAGGTTGAAACACCTTATGATCAACCTGAAGCTGTTGAAACTGAAACCTTTGAGACAACCCCCTTTGAGGTTAAAACTGGAGCCGAACAGGCTAAAGCTCCAGTCAAAAAGGCCACTGGTAACAAGCCTTTACCTCAAAAGTCTAAGGTGCCCAAGACCCGACAGACTAAAGCACCAGTTGAACCAAGGTCCAAGGTTCAACTGCCTGAAGAAAATAATATTTTGGTTAATCTGGAAAGACAACTCCAACTTTTGTCTCGGCAGGTTCAGAGTTGTACTGCCCGGATTAACAATCTGGAAGGAGGTTTATTACCTCCAGTTTTCAAACAAAATATTAAACCACTCCCTTCAATACCTAAACAAAAGAATGTTCCTTCTGGAACAAAATCTGGTAAAATTAAAGGGAGTAAGTATCAAATACCAATTGTTTTTACTCCTGCACCTGGAGCTGGTGATAATGCTCCAGATGCAGCCTCCAGTTCAACACCTCAACAATCAACTGTGGCTTCTGTAGAGAAGTCCAGTGGACCCATCAAGAAAAGATGGGTTCACAAAAAGAACTAATGATTTTTGTATGTGTGTAGGGCGATCGAAAGAAAAATATCTGGTATCTGGACAGCGCTGCTGGCCGGACTATGACCGGATGTAAGCCCCTACTGGAAGAGTTCACTGTCCAAGATGGACCGACAGTGACGTTTGGTAACGATCAATCTGGAAAGACTGAAGGATATGGTGTGCTCAATAATGGACAAGTCAAATTCAAAAGAGTTGCATTTGTGAATGGTTTGAAATACAACCTGATCAGTGTCAGCCAACTTTGCGATGATGGCTTCAGAGTATTGTTCGATATTGCACAAGGCACCATATTTAACAAGGATTGGAAAATGGTGATGATTGCACCAAGAAAAGGAAATGTGTACATCATGGATATGGAACCAGTTCCAAAAGAGCAATGTTTCTATACCAAAGCTGATGAGGACACCAACTGCTATGGCATAAAAGATTATCCCATCTTAATTTTAAGAACATTAACAAGTTGTCTCGCAAACAACTGGTTGATGGGATACCTCAAATTTCCTTCAATAAGGAAAAGCCATGTCCAGGGTGTGAGATGGGTAAGCAGAAGAGAGCCAGTTTTAAAACTAGGCAAAATTTTAGCATCACTGAACCTCTTCACATGCTCCATATGGATCTTTTTGGTCCAGTGAATGTTCAAACTAGAGCTGGAAAGAAGTACACTCTAGTTGTGGTTGATGAATTCACCAGATATTGCTGGGTGGTATTCATCAGATCCAAAAGTGATGCTCCTGCTAAAATCATCTCTCTTATCAAACGAATTGAGCTCAAGTATACTCGAAAAGTTTGTCAGTTGCGAAGTGATAATGGTACTGAATTCCAAAACAAAGTACTTGAAACATTTTGCAATGACACTGGCATCTCTCAAAACTTCTCATCAGTTCACTCTCCAGAGCAAAATGGAGTTGTTGAAAGAAAGAATCGTACACTGATAGAAGCCGCCAGAAGTATGCTATCTGAATCTGGTCTTCCCACCAGTTTTGGGCTGAGGCAGTTGCAACTGCTTGTCACACCCAAAACCGGTCAGTCTACATCAAGAGACATAAGAAGACTGCCTACGAAGTACTCAGGAATCGTAAACCAAATATTGGATACTTCCATGTATTTGGTTGTCCAGTTTATATACTAAACGATTCCAGTCAGCTTGGGAAGTTTGATGCAAAAGCTGATGAAGGGGTATTTCTAGGATATTCAGATATTCGAAAGGCCTTTAGAGTTTATAATTATAGACTCCAAAAGGTGCATGAGACAATTCATGTCACATTCGATGAATCAACTGAAGCAATCAACAAGAGACCAAGCCTTGATATTTCTCCAGTCATTCCAATCAATTTTGGTGAAACTGACCAAGTTCATCGGTCAGTTGTTTCACCAGAAGATGCTTCCAGTTATAACAAACTAGAACCAGTTAAGAAGAAGAACACCTCTAGTGACACATCATTTTATCCTTCTATCAACTTCAACTTACCACAAGAATTGGTAATTGGATCTGATGTACGTGTCATTCCAATATCAGCACCAGTTCAAACACCTACCTCTCCAGTTCTTCATGAAATGCCTTCAAATGAGGAATTTCATGATGCTAATCGAGACCTCATTGACTTTGATGAGGATGTAGAAGTTGTTTGGACTGATCCTTCTCCAGATGCTGCTGCAACTGAAGAAGATCTCCAGGTGACTTGCACTGATATTGTAGTACACCAGCCTAGTCAATACACTAGATGGACTAAAGCCCACCCAATTGAACAGATTGTGGGTGATCCAACTAGTGGGGTTCAGACTAGAAGAGCCACCAGTGAGCAATGCTTAAACGTCACCTTCTTATCTTTAATTGAACCAAAGAAGATTGACGAGGCTATGGCAGACCCAAGCTGGGTAGAAGCTATGCAAGAAGAGCTCCTCCAGTTTGAAAGGAACAATGTTTGGGAACTTGTTCCTTGTCCACCAGGGTTAAAGAAAGAACCTATTGGTACCAGATGTGTCTACCGAAACAAAATGGATGAAGATGGCCATGTTGTAAGAAACAAGGCCAGACTAGTTGCCCAGGGTTATTGTCAAGCAGAGGGCGTTGACTTTGATGAAACTTTTGCTCCAGTTGCAAGACTTGAAGCCATAAGAATATTTTTGGCTTATGCAGCCCATCTGCAGTTCAAGGTCTTCCAGATGGATGTCAAAAGTGCGTTCCTTAATGGAACATTGGAAGAAGAAGTTTATGTTAAGCAGACTCCAGGTTTCATCGATGAGAAGCATCCTCATTGGGTTTATAGACTGAACAAAGCATTGTATGGTCTAAGACAAGCCCCAAGAGCCTGGTATGATACTTTAACTAAACATCTTCTTAAAAATGGCTTTCAAAGAGGTGCAATAGATAATACCTTGTTTATCTTGAAAGAAAGAGGTAATATCTTATTGGTACAAATTTATGTTGATGACATTATTTTTGGTTCAACTGATGATGCAATGTGTAAAAAGTTTTCTAAAATCATGTCATCTGAGTATGAGATGAGTTTAATGGGTGAATTAACATTTTTCTTAGGTTTTCAGATTAAGCAAACTGAAAATGGAATTTTCATAAACCAAGGAAAATATGTCAGAGATTTGTTAAGAAAATACAAATATGATTCAATCCCATCAAAAAACACACCTATTGCAGCACCATTGAATTTGGACTCTGACCCAACTGGCAAACCAGTTAACATAACTGACTATAGAGGTATGGATGGTTCACTGATGTACTTAACTGCCAGTCGACCAGATATAATGTTTGCAACATGTTTATGTGCCAGGTTTCAGGCTAACCATAAAGAATCACACTTGCACGCTGTAAAGCGTATCTTTAGATACCTGAAAGGGTGTCCTAATCTTGGTCTTGGTACCCCAAAGGCTCAGGATTAGATCTAATGGGTTATTCAGATTCTGATCATGCAGGTTGTAAGATAGATAGAAAATCAACAACTGGTGGTTGTCATTTCCTTGGAGGAAAACTGGTAAGTTGGACCAGCAAGAAGCAGACTTCAGTCTCTATGTCCACTGCTGAGGCAGAGTACATTTCTGCGGCCAGTTGCTGTGCCCAGATTCTCTGGATCAAGAACCAGTTACTAGATTATGGTCAAAAGTTTACTAAGACCCCAATCTTTTGTGACAACACCAGTGCAATTGCTATATCTCACAACCCAGTGATGCACTCCAAAACAAAACATATTGACATCAGGTATCATTTCATTCGAGATCATGTTATGAAAGGAGATATTGAAATTCATTTCATCCCCACTGACAAACAGTTAGCTGATGTTTTTACTAAACCTCTCGATGAGAAAACTTTTAAACATCTCATCAGCGAACTGGGAATGTTAAACCCTTAACTGGAGCTTTCTTGTTATTGAACGCGTCAGTGACGCTGATGAAGTTCTCCAGTTGAGGAGGTCCAGATAATCTTTGCTCGCCAGGCTATCGAACGCCTTTGTGATACTATCTTGGCACTAATTGATTTCTGGATCATCATTTTAGGGGGAAAGACTCAAAATAATTTTCTGACTAAAATTCGTTTTTGTTTGAAAATGCAACTGGAGAACTCTTCAGTTGGAAACTGGTACTGGACTGATCCTCCAGTTACCAGGTTCAGTCTTGTCTTATTTCTATAACGTTACAAATACTTGGTCAATATGTGTGACACGTGATGATACTCGAGTGTTTTAAACCACTTGATATCATGATCTGACGTGTTTGAAACCATTTTAGTACTTGACAACTGTTTGTATTGGGAAAACAAAAAGTGAGTGGGCGCGTGGGTAAGATAAGCCGTCGTAGCATTTAATGCTGACATGGAAGCATTTAATGTTTACATGGCAAATTATTATTTTATTTCAAAATTCAAACCAACTTTTGTGAAAATATCTTCAAAAAGGGATTTTGTTTATTAAAATATAATTTTGGTGTTTCATTGGGATCTTGAATCCTTATAAATACCCTTATTTACTCCGAACTCATTTACTTCCTTCTCTTACATTCTTTCATTTACTTCCAATCATCAAAATCGCTTCATTCTTCTCTTTGCTTCATAAATCAAGAACCCTAAATCCCAAATTTCATTTTCATCTTCTATGGCTCCTAGATCATCTCGTTCAAGAGATGTAAATCTCTTGACTGTTCCATACAATCCCTCACCAGATGTCACACAGGCACCTGGTGCCCCTAGTAGTGCTTCAGTCATAAAACTAAATCCAAATAATCCTATGGCCAGCCTACGAGGATCTCAAGGGTCCGATACCCTTATTGGTAGAATTCAAAAGTTTTTGAAGAATTCTCCAATAGGACCCTCATTCTCTCTAAACCCACGTAAGTTGTTTCACAACTACTTATGTGAGTTTTGGTACACTGCCGTTCTTTCTTCTGATTGTTCCTCCATCAGTTTCACATTAAAGGATGGAACAATCCAGTGTACCTGTCAGCTGATATATTGAGGGATGCCTTACGCCTCAATTACTGGAGAGAGGGTGAATCTCCAGTCGTCTTGCCCCCAAATATAAACTTTTGCCAAGTACTTCTTGAAATGGGACACAGGGAGTGTTTGGAGAATGGGGTGTTGAAGACAAAAGGTGCGATGACCATGAAGGGCCTTACACCTTCATGGAGGTACTTTTTCATCCACCTGGTGGAGAGCATGGGTGGGAGTTCTGGTGGACTTGACCAGATTAACTCCTCGCAAGCAGAAATGGCTTACTGCTTGTGGAACGGATTGAGAGTGGACTTTGCAGATATTCTGTATAGAAGCCTAGTTCAAAAACTGAAGGGCACAAGGGGTGTTTGTATTCCCTTTTCAAGGTTCCTCTCACTTTGTTTTAAGCAAATTCTGGGCAGGGAAGCATATAATAGTACAGATTCTCCGTACACTGCTCCAGACATGCTAAGGAATCTAGACTCACTGGTATCTGAAGCTGGTGAGGTTGAAATTCCTAAACGAATGCAACTGGCATTCGCTTCAACTGATGCACCTCTTGAAGGTGAGTCAAGAAAGGCAACTGGGCGGGCCTCAAAATAATGAGGGACCCTCCAGTGAGTCTAATGTTGTGGTTGAGGATAGAGCAACCATAACTGAAGCAACACCAATCTCATCTATCCCTGGTGAAGATACTTCGGTATCTGATCCTCCAACAGATGCACCCATCCAGGAAACTGGGGAAGGTCATCTGGAGACTGACCAGGAAACTGGTCAGCCCTCAGTTACATTCATGGATCTGGACATGAGTGTTAATGACGAGGAAATCCTTATAGAATCTTCGGATTCTGAAGGTACTGAAACAGACTTGGAGATTCTTGATGCTTCTGTACAAGCTCAAGACCCTTCATCTCCAGTCTTACCTCCAGACGCATCAATTTCATTTTCACCACCACAAGTAAATGTGCCTATAGATATATCTTTACCAACAAATTTCGCTCCTTTACCAACTGGGCAATTCTCACTTGCTCGAGAAATGCCACCCCCACCGTCGCCGTTGTTCACACCTGAGCATTCTCAGCATGAACAACAATTTGATTTTCCAGTCCTTTCTTCAACCACCACTCCAATAATTTCTTCAACTGTTGGCCTGACAACTGGGGAGACTTCCATCAGTTTGCCTCCTCCAGTTGCTCCAGTAGTAACTGCTAGTGTCCAGTGACACCTTCTCCTTTGTCACTGGACAGTCAAGTTGTCTCACTACAAGCCGATCTCCAAAACCTTCTACCAGGGTGGAGGAGATTCAGAAGACACTTGACAAGAACACCAAGTCATTCTCCAGATACCACAAAGATCATTTGACAAATATTAAGGTGGTCGATCTGGGGATAAACAAGTTTTCATCTAATGAAGACTTGGTGTTCAAAAAGCTTAATGAGTTGGTCACTGGCTGCAACAATCTAGCTGGTACTCTAAAGGAAGCCTTTGACCTAACTCACTCCAAGGTCTCCAGTTCAATCTCCAACTTGCTAGGTAATACTGTCAGAACTTCAGAAGTTGACTTGAAAGAGATTGAAAGGCAGGTTAAGGAACTTATTGAAAGACCTGGCCTAGATGTAACTGGCTTGGAGAGCAGTTGATGACTTCGGTTGGTCAGAAAATAGAGGATACGCTGGGTGCTAGAGAAGAGCATTTGATTGAAAGGGTGATGTCTGAGATCACCAAACTGGCCACTCCTCAGGTTGATCTGGCCCCACTTACCAGTGAGATCAACCAGTTGAGAGGCAGCATAGACAGTTTGAACACCCAGGTATCTCTACATGCTCAATCTATAGAGAAACTGACAACTGAAGTGGAAAATCTGAAGAAGATGGATGATGAAGTTAAGGATAAGGTTGTCTCAGGTTTGGATGAGGACTCCAAGATCTTGAATGAATTGAAAACTGGTCAAGACCAAGTTGTTGCAAATGTCTTGACCCAGTCCAAGGAGACGAACCATTTATGGAGGTCCTTCAGGATGATGTGTGGCATTTTCAAAGAGTGTAAGGACTTGCAGTCATGGCAGCCTCTTGACCGGTTGCCATCTCACCCCTCTGAATGGGAAGCAATTAGGGCAGGTCTAGATGCTTCCAAGGGGGAAAGAAGTTCAGTCCTTACACGACCAGTTGCACCTGGAAGGACTCCATCTGGATCTGGAAGAGAATTGGTTGTGGCTACCAGTACTGAAGCTGGTGAGCAGAGTGATAGGGGGAATGTTGGTTTGGACAAAGGTAAAGGTTTAGCTAGTGATGCATCTGCCCAGCCGGCCACTGGTGAAATGTTAGAAACTGGTAATGCTGACATACTACCTCCAGTTTCAGATAGTGATAGTAGAAAACTGGCTAGACTTGGTAATGACATCAAAGAGAGAAAGAAAATGAAACAAAGAAACCAAGTTGAGGCCAGGGCACATCTTGCTCAGATTAAGTTGCTGGATATGAGTGATGCCAATCTACTGGGTATCACTAAGGATGAGTATGTTAGGGTTAAGAATGATCCTAGGATAGTTGACCAGTTGAATGAAATGCTAGATGTAGAACTGGATAGACACTATCATGAGGATGAAGCTGAATTCGATGCCAGGAGCTTAAAAGGCAAAAGAGATTAGGGCCAGTGGGATTCTTAAGAGAATTGCAAATGTTAAAAAGGTTGTGAAGGATGTATTAATCCACCAAGAAGAAGATTCCACAACCAAGAAGACCACTGACAAGAGATGCAAGAGATGTTGACCTTAACACATTCGTTGAATCAACTG
Source organism: Erigeron breviscapus (assembly GCA_034093135.1). NCBI lineage: Eukaryota > Viridiplantae > Streptophyta > Magnoliopsida > Asterales > Asteraceae > Erigeron > Erigeron breviscapus. The sequence goes on along the minus strand of CM067169.1, from coordinate 119,612,095 downwards.
GCGAGGTATCCAATGAAGACATTAAGTCCGCTGTACTGGCTGCTGGTGCTGGGAGTATAAAAATCACAAATGAATTTGAAGCTAGAAACTACTACTCCCAGATCATGTCAACCAGAAGACATAGTGGTACTATTAATGGTGTCAATGTTACAATCAAGCCAGGCACTAAGGTTTTTCAAATCGAAGTTAAGTATACTGATGGGCCACTGGTTAGAACTGATGATCCTGGTGCTATGCAGTATGGGTTCAGCGAATGGGTGGAGATGGTGAATGTTTTGGATGCTAAGGCACAAAAGAATAGGTTCGAGAAAGCATGGGTTAACTTTATAAGGGGGAAGATTCAACATAAAGAAAATCTTGAGCAAAAGTTGAATATTGACCCTGAAGATACTCAACCTATCTCTTCAGTTGCCAAGAGAAGAAGAACTGGCGAAGGGCCATCTCATTAAGTTCTTTCTTCAGTTTATCTACTTGTATTTGTATTTACATTCTGTAACTTGTATAAATTTCATTCCTTGTATAAGTGAAGTTACCAGTTTGTAACCACAAGGTAGATAATAGATTAAAATCTAACAAACCTAAAAGAAAAACCTAAGGCATTTATTGATCTATAAAAATGCCTTAGATAACTTAAATAGATTTAAATCGAACAAGTCCTTCCAGTTCACACTTGTACAGTTACAAGAACTAGAAAAGACTTAGACTATATTTCTAGACAAATAGGGGGAATTTGTTAGGACCAGTTCACCTGGAACTGGCCAGTCACCAGTTCACACTGACCAGTCACTAGTTGCATCTGGTGACCCAGTAAAACTGGTGACCAAGATGATTTGTCGAGAAATATATTGAAGTCCAGTTGCACCGTACAGTTAACGCAACTGAAGACTTCCTCCAGTTGAGAACTGACCAAGTTGAAGAAGCATTCCAGTTGAAGTCGAAGACAACAAATGGAAGATAGAGAATGACAATGGCAGCGAAGCCCAGTTGGCATTCTAGTCAGTTACAAACTGGAGACCATCAGTGGAAAGCCCTTACAAAGCTTTACACTGATTACGAGGAATTGACTTATATGCTTTATGTACCTTTACCCGGATAATAAGACTTGTCTTATTATTTAAGTATTAAAAGGTACATAAAGGTGGTTATGTAAAGTCACTTTAACATGGGACTTTACACAGCTTTTTAAGGAATTAAATGTTATTCCTTAAATGCTCCCAACCACATTTGTACGGCTAAAGTTAACATCCCAATGTTAACTTTGCCTATAAATACAAGTCATTGCACAACCAAGAATTTAAGTATTCGATCTCACAAAGTTATTTCACAAAGACGAATAACTTCACACTTTGCAAACCTGCAATATTCTTGGTGAACTTGTGCAATCTTCTCTCAATCGCTAAAAGGAACATTTCACAACTTTAAGTGTTTCGATTGTCTTGAGAAATTCCGAGTATAGATCAATTGTATTTCATAGGTTGTTAGGATATTTACATTCGTGTATTATCTTGGTTCCGCATCAACCTTGTAATTTGTTTAAATCAATAAATAAATTACACATTGAAAAATACATATTGTCTCATCAAGTTATCTTACAAGTTATTTGTATTATTGCATTGTTCTTTACTTATTGTCATTTATATAAGTAATCTATCTAGAACTTGGTATATACACACTGCAACTGGTCGTCTCCAGTTCAGTTCATATATTGCAAAGTAACTCCACCATCGACATAGAGGTGTCTTCAGTAGTACCATCTAACTAGTTGGGACTTACATTTTCTTTCACCCTTCCACTTACTTGTTTCACCACAATCCTTCCTCTTCTCATTTGACTAACTCAAAACCCCACTTCGAACTAATTCATCAGTTATAGCCTCAGATCTCAACACTGCTTCGTGCATAGTAGTGGGGGTCGTCCCTGCTATAGTCAATCTAATATGGGGAATCAAACCAGAGATGTACTTCTCAATCCCCTTGCACTCTGGTGTCACTAGGTACGGGAAAAGCCTGGAAAACTCTTCAAATCGGCTAGTGTACTTAGCGTCCTCAGCTCCAGTCATCTTGATTTCTCCGAATTCTCTTTCCACTCTCTGAACTTCCACTGTCAAACAAAACTTCTTCAACATCAGCTCCTAATACACTTTCCACGGCATAGCTATAGCAGCAGTTCTTCCTATAGCTCGCAATTGAGTACCCCAGCTGATGTGGAAATGTCCAGGTTCACTGAACAGACTGACACCAGTGAACTGGAGAAATCAACTGAACTGAAGGGTGGAACTAAACTAAAGAAGGGAACTGAACTGATAATGCCATCTGAACAAGCCATGTTAATTCTGCCAGTAGTGGCCCATTTCAGACAAGTCTTTACTGAACCAGTCCAGTCGCCAGTAGTAACACTTCTCCAGTGGCAAGAGTCTCCAGTGACCATCAGCAGTGATCCACCAGTGAAGATATCCACTGAAGCACTCCTGTGACCAGCTCCAGTCTAGTCTCCAGATGGATGCTCCAGTTTAAGTTTCCAGTTTCCAATAAATAAAGTTTGTTTTAGTCCCATGTTTGTGGACCCAATAAAGAAGGAATGACAACTGTCGAAGATGATAAGGGAGGAGCGTGTGACAACGTTAATCCTAACGGTTTGTGGGCCCTTGTGCAGAAGGAATCTTTCTAGAAGCCTTGTCTGTCCATTTCCTATTGGTTGATAATTTAGTGGTTGTCCTTTGCCCATGACAGCCTTTTATTTATTTTATTATATTTCGTTAATTCCTAGGAAATAGCATATGTGGCTATAAATAAGGGCTTATTTCTCATTGTAAAGGTAGACTTGATTGATTGAATGAAATTAATAGAGCAGCCTCTATTTCTTATCCAAAAATCTTCATTTACCTTTATGGATCTTTGATCTTGGTGGTTTGAAGTGACCCCTTTATCTATATTTGTGGTGGTTCGTCCTTTATCAAATATAGTGGTGAGGTCTTAAATCTTCGATTCCTTTATCTGTGTTTGCGGTGGCTAGACCTTTATCAAACATAGTGGTGGGTTGGAGTGTTTCCTTTATCCTTGATTCCGGTGGCCAATCCTTTACGAATCTTGGTGGTGGATTCTTTATCTATCTTTTATTTTTATTGTTTTGTTTTGTTGTTTGTTTCATATAAATTAGAAAATCCTCACAAAAATAGTAATTCCGCTGTGCTAGTTCTTTGTTTAAGTTGTTACATTCCGTTGTGTTTAGATTTGCGTGAGAGTAACGCATCACCAGCATGATAAGGCATCATCAGTGAGAGACCCAGTTACATACTTGACCCTCTGATGTGGGGCACACTCACTCATATCAATGACATACTCCATCTTCTCCAACCACTGAATGAACTTAATAGCACCACCCTTTCCATCATAGTCTTGTGGCACACAATGGCGGACCTCCCTATAAGTACAACCCTTCTGGGTCTCATCATCAACATTCACTCGAGCAACTTTCCTGGGTCTTGGCCCAACATATACAACATCTCCAACAAACTCCATCTCTGGGTTGTTGTCCTCTTGTTCCTGAATCACCTGCTCTGGATCAGCTCCCACTGCTTCAACTCTCGTTGGTTCTACCATATTCTTCGTACATCTCCTTGAGTGTATTTCTGGGTAATACCCATTGAAGCAGTCACTTGCGCCACAATAGTTAGCATCGAGACTGCCAAATGTTAAGCAATGATAGAGGCCAAATTGGGAATCTCAACATGACCCGTACCACCCCTACAAACCACCTCGGCCTCCTTCTTGATTTCTCCCACGGCCGCCTCCTGGGTTGCCTCGACCACCCCTAGGATTACAACGGCCGCCTTGATCTCCTTGAGTTTCGGCATTTGGGTTTGCTCTTGTTTGCACCATTTACTAAGTATATACCAAAATACCATCTTCCGCAAATGGTCATAAAACTTCCAAGTTCACTAGCACTTCAACTATCAACAACTTCAATCTGCAAGAAAACTTAGTTCCCTCTTCTAGAACCACCTATAAAATGGGTAAACATCTAAAATATAAGCTAATGCTTAGTGAATAAACTTGCATATCATCATATATACGAAGGAGGGCAATGTGTAAAGGATTATCACATCTAGCCTATGGTACCGTCATACCACATCTACATGCTCACCTTTGCACTAACGCATTACATATAAGCAAATGATTTTGTTTAAACAAATCAATAAGAAATGCCCCACTTAGGTTATGCCCCTACTTAGGCTCAACGCCAAATCAATTACCACACACGGAATCCACCATCATATGGTAATCGACCCGACGTACATACAAGGATATGCAAGAATACTCACCTCCTTCGCGACACAATCAACCAAATCAAGATAACCTATTCAAATTATCACAAAATGCATATAAGGCTATATTCATATTCATGGCTAACTAAGCGTAGCCATAACAAAGTCATTCACTAGCATTCTAAACCCATAATCAAACCTATTGTGCTGTTGAGTTGCTTAACTTATAAAAATTCATTTTGATATAATGATGCTCATCATCATCTTCACTAATTCACCATTTCACTTTGACTAGTAAGGTCACCATTCTCAAACTTGAGTTACACTATTATTATTATTCACATTTTAAACATTTCCATCATACAACTCAATAACAAAATCAATTCATGGGGGAAAACAAGAACCCTAATTCTTCCGCAAATCTCAATTCAATAAAATCCCTATGTATTGACCCAAATCTATAAAATCCCCAAATCTCAATTCAAGAACCCTAATTCTTAAATATAATTAAAACTAAGTTAATGGAATTCTTACCTTCAAGAAAAGAGTTAGAATTAAGGTTTGGGATTACAAAATCTTCTTCCTTTCTTCTTGTTGATGTCGACACACACACAACCCACACACTCAATTCTCCCAAATTTAACTTCTCACTATGATATGATTCTTATAACTTCCAATTGAATAATTTTCTTGGTGGAATGGAAGATTAGATTTTGTTTGGAATAGAATTGACAAGAAGATACAAGAAGAAAAGAAGGAAGTGAATGGAAAGATGAGTAACAAGTTAGGAGGATGGCTGGCACTCTTCCTGAGTGCCACACCCCATATCTAAATTTTGTGTGTATATTACCCCCTATCCGCTAAAGTTCAAACTAAATTAACCCCGTATTCAAAAATAAAATACTAGGAAATTATTTTAATGTTAAAACTACAACAAGGGATTAATTTATTTACCTTAAAAATTTGGGGAATTACAACTCTCCCCCACTTGAAACAGATCACGAACTCGTGATCCAAGCCATAAGTGCAATCAGACATTCTTCCATGCATCCACAAAATTTTATATGTCCTCACCGTTTTATTTTGAACTCTTCTAAGTTCTTCTTCCACTATGGCAATGAGTTCTTCAATGTAATTTAACTTATTGTAAACTTCAATTTCTTCCAAAGGCACATAGGTAGCATCATTATAATAATAATAATAATAATAATAATAATAATAATAATAATAATAATAATAATAATAATAATAATAATAATAATAATAATAATAATAATAATAATAATAATAATAATAATAATAATAATAATAATAATAATAATAATAATAATAATAATAATAATAATAATAATAATAATAATAATAATAATAATAATAATAATAATAATAATAATAATAATAATAATAATAATAATAATAATAATAATAATAATAATAATAATAATAATAATAATAATAATAATAATAATAATAATAATAATAATAATAATAATAATAATAATAATAATAATAATAATAATAATAATAATAATAATAATAATAATAATAATAATAATAATAATAATAATAATAATAATAATAATAATAATAATAATAATAATAATAATAATAATAATAATAATAATAATAATAATAATAATAATAATAATAATAATAATAATAATAATAATAATAATAATAATAATAATAATAATAATAATAATAATAATAATAATAATAATAATAATAATAATAATAATAATAATAATAATAATAATAATAATAATAATAATAATAATAATAATAATAATAATAATAATAATAATAATAATAATAATAATAATAATAATAATAATAATAATAATAATAATAATAATAATAATAATAATAATAATAATAATAATAATAATAATAATAATAATAATAATAATAATAATAATAATAATAATAATAATAATAATAATAATAATAATAATAATAATAATAATAATAATAATAATAATAATAATAATAATAATAATAATAATAATAATAATAATAATAATAATAATAATAATAATAATAATAATAATAATAATAATAATAATAATAATAATAATAATAATAATAATAATAATAATAATAATAATAATAATAATAATAATAATAATAATAATAATAATAATAATAATAATAATAATAATAATAATAATAATAATAATAATAATAATAATAATAATAATAATAATAATAATAATAATAATAATAATAATAATAATAATAATAATAATAATAATAATAATAATAATAATAATAATAATAATAATAATAATAATAATAATAATAATAATAATAATAATAATAATAATAATAATAATAATAATAATAATAATAATAATAATAATAATAATAATAATAATAATAATAATAATAATAATAATAATAATAATAATAATAATAATAATAATAATAATAATAATAATAATAATAATAATAATAATAATAATAATAATAATAATAATAATAATAATAATAATAATAATAATAATAATAATAATACGAATTAATAATAATAATAATAATAATAATAATAATAATAATAATAATAATAATAATAATAATAATAATAATAATAATAATAATAATGATAATATAAAATAATAATAATAATAATAATAATAATAATAATAATAATAATAATAATAATAATAATATGAATCTAATACATATAATAATAATAATAATAATAATAATAATAATAATAATAATAATAATAATAATAATAATAATCTTAGCAATTTAAGTGAAGAAATTGATTGAGAAATTTGGTGTGTGTGTGTGTAAAGTGTGTGTCGACACACATAGAGAAAGAGGAAGAAAATTTGTGACTCCAATTCTTAATCCTATTTCTTTTCTCCAAGGTAAGGATTTCCATAACCTAGTTTGATTGAATCTTTAAGAATTAGGGTTCTTGAATTTGGGAATTTGGGGGGTTTGTGAAGAAGTTAAGAGAGCTAAAATCTCCTCTTAGGAAGTTACTACACTCTCAAGGCAATTTACATAATTGGGTTAATTTGATGCGAGCTGCATTGGATGACGCGCAAAAAGCAACTGAAAAAGATCCGTTGAATGTTTCTTTGAGGGGCGTGGAGGCGAGATGCTTGAAAGAGTTTGAGGAGGCAACCTTGGATGAAGAACGTTTTCTGAAACAAAAGTCAAAAGTGCAATGGTTGAAGGTTGGTGATTCTAATTCAAAATATTTTCACAATTCAGTGAAAAGTAAGAACCATCGTACTAGAATTGAAAGAATAATGGATGGCCAGGGTATTATTTATGAAGGGGGTGGGGTAGCGGATGCTTTATATGGCCAGGGTATTATTTATGAAGGGGTGGGGTAGCGGATGCTTTTGTTGCTCATTATAACAGATTTTTAGGAGAAGCTGGACAATCCGATCTAGACCATCTTGAAGGTGTTTTTTGTAATAAGATTGAGACATCCAAAGCTAATAGAATGGTAAGAGAGGTTACCCATGAGGAGATTAAATCTGCTATGTTTTCAATTGGTGATGATAAGGCACCGGGACCAGATGGATACTCGGCTGCCTTCTTTAAGCATTCATGGGACGTCATTGGACAAGAGGTTTGTGATGCTATCCAAGACTTCTTTATTAGTGGTAGAATTCTAAAAGAGTTAAACCACACTATTATTGCTTTAATTCCTAAGGTGGCTACTCCTTTGTCTATCACTTATTACAGACCTATTTCATGTTGCAATGTCTTATATAAGTGCCTTAGTATGATTATTACTAATCGTATTAAAGATGTTTTGGATGAGGTAATGAGTAATAACCATTCGGCATTTGTTCCTGGAAGGAAAATATCGGATAATATTCTATTAACACAAGAATTAATGCATAATTATCATAGGAAATTCGGTCCCCCTCGGTGTGCTTTTAAAGTGGACATTCAGAAGGCGTATGATACGGTTGATTGGAATTTCTTACGTAAAGTTTTGACTGGTTTTGGGTTTCATGAAACTATGGTGAAATGGATTATGTCGTGTGTAACAAGTACTTCTTTCTCGATATGTATCAATGGGAATCTTCATGGATATTTTAAAGAGAAAAGAGGGTTGAGACAAGGTGACCCCATATCGCCATACTTGTTTACGTTGGTTATGGAAGTGCTCACACTTATGCTGGTGCAGGCGACAAATCAGGAATTTAAATATCATAATAAGTGTGAAAAACTTAAGCTTGTTAATCTTTGTTTTGCAGATGATTTAATTTGTTTGCTAGGGGTGATTCTCAATCTGCTCAAACAATAATGAGGGGGCTAAATGCTTTCAAGGAGGCTTCGGGTCTTGCACCAAGTCTTACAAAAAGTGTGGCCTATTTTTGCAATGTTACAGATCATATTAAGGAAGCAATTCTTAGTCCATGCCATTTGAAGAAGGAAATCTTCCTGTTAGATACTTGGGAGTTCCGCTTATATCTTCGAGACTTATGTATAAGGACTGTCAAGTTCTTATTGAGAATTTGGAAAGGCGAATCAATGATTGGCGTAATAAATCCTTATCTTTTGCAGGAAGAGTCCAGCTTGTTAACTCTGTCCTTTCGGCCATGCATGTTTATTGGGCATCAGTTTTTACTCTACCTATTAGAGTTATAAAGGAGCTAGAGAAGAAAATGCGTGCATTTCTTTGGTGTCAAGATCCTATGGTTAAGGGTAAGGCGAAGGTAGCTTGGAAGGATGTATGTCTACCTAAGCATGAAGGGGGGGCTTGGAATCCGACGAATTGGTGAGGCTAATAAAGCGCTAATGGCGAGCCATATTTGGAGTATTCTTACAAGGAGGAAGTCTGTTTGGGTTGATTGGGTATATGCTTATAAAATTAAACAGAAAAGTTTATGGGAGCTTCCTAAACGGGCTGATGTTTGTTGGTCATGGAGGAAGTTAATGCAGTTAAGAGATGAGGTTCGACCCTTTATCTGGTCTACTATTGGTGATGGAAGAAAAACATCGGCATGGTTTGATAGTTGGGATGTAATCTGCCCATTGTTCAGGTATGTTACTCCGAGAGAAATCCATAAAGCTAATTTATCTCTTACTAGTACACTTGCTGATGTTGTTGATAATGGTAATTGGAAATGGCCTAGTGCCTGGTATGATCTATTTCCTGTCTTAAACAATATTCAGCCACCATTGTTAATCATGGAGAAAGAAGACTTTATAAGTTGGAAAGACGGGAATGGAGTTCTGGGGAACTTCTCTTCTAGTAGGGTGTGGGATACGCTCAGGTCTAGAAGGATGGAGGTAGAGTGGGTAAACACGGTATGGTTTTCTGAATGTGTGCCGAGATACTCATTCCATATGTGGCTTATCCATAAGAGGAAGTTGAAAACTCATGACAAGTTGAAAGTATGGGACGTTGGCAGTGCTACTAACCTTAATTTACTTTGTTGTTCGTTATGTAAAGCAGGCCCTGATTCTCATGAACACCTTTTCTTTGAATGTCATTTTTCCGATCAAGTGTGGAAGCAAATCAGTAAAATGGTTTGCATTCCAAATGGAGGACATTATGGATTGGTTAATACCACTGTCCAAATCGAAGACTGCTGAAAGTATCATTGGAAGATTATGTGTTGTGGCTACAGCTTACTTTATTTGGCAGGAGCGTAATACTAGGATGTTCACAAATAACGCTTGACCACCTGACCAGCTTAAAGAAATTATACTCAGAACGGTGAGATATCGACTTGTGACTATTAAGTTTAAGGTGTCTACTAAGACAACTAAACTGTTTGAAGCTTGGGATCTGCCCTCGAGGCTTGGGAATAATGCTGATTAGAGAAGCAGCTTGTTGAGTCTCCTTTCTAATGTCTACTGTCCAAAGTTTTCCTACATCGATTTAGTTTGAATTATTCTTTTTGTTTTCTATCTTGTGATGTAGTTGTTTACTTTAGTTGTTTAGAAATAACTTATTAACATATATATGGCCTGTCATATATATGAAATAATGTGACAAAATGTCACATTCTTCTACTGATTGAAGTTATTATATAAAATCATCGGGGTATCCTATTACCCAAAAAAAAAAAAAAAGAATTTGGGGGTTTTGTGGGATTGAGTCCACGCATGATGTTTTCCCCTAAATTTCTTTATATTATGTTTTGTTATTGAGTTGCATGATGAAAGATTAGAAATATGAATGATATTAGTAACACTCAAAGTATGAGAATTGTGACTTTACTAGTCAAAGTGAAATGGTGAAGATGATGATGAGCATTCTTGCACCAAAATGGATTTTTATAAGTAAAGCAACTCAATGACACAATGGGTTTGTTGTGGGTTAGGAATGCTAGTGAATTGTTAGTATGGCTAAATTGAGCTTAGCCAAGATTGTGAAATGCCTTATATGCGAATTGTGTTGATATGATAGGTTGAAAGCTTGTTTTATTGCATTTGCGGTTATCTTGATTTGTTGATTGTGTCGCGAAGGAGGTGAGTACTCTTGCATATCCTTGTATGTATGTCGGGTCGATTACCATATGATGGATTCCGTGTATGGTAATCGATTCGGCATTAAGCCTAATTAGGGGCTCTATTTGATTACGGGCCTAAGTAGTGGCCATAGCCCATGTGGGGCATTGTTGTTTATATTTGATTGAGATTGTAATCATTTGCTTATATGGAGCCATGTAATGCGCTAAGTGCAAAGGTGAGCATGTAGATATGGTACGATGGTACCATAGGCTACATGTGATATTCTATGTGCATATATGATGATATGCAAGTTTATTCACTAAGAATTTGCTTACCTTTTAGTTGTTTACCATTTTATAGGTGGTTCCGGAAGAAGGAACTAGGTATTGTTGATTTGAAGTTGTTGACTTGAAGTGCTAGTGACTTGAAGGTATTTTGGTCATCCGTGGAAGAATGACATTTTGGTTAGAAACTTAGTTAATCCCCTCTCAAACTGTTGGCTCTTGATACATGTGTCTTTTGATGAAAATGTTGTGTATGATGTATTTTAGTCTTGAAGTCATGACTATTATGGTTGATTGAAGTATAAATCATTTTGGAGTCAAATTGGCCATTTCGTCACTTTGGGTAAATGCGGGCGAGTGACCCGTTTGGTCGTTTAATGTATATTTGAATGGTTGATGTGTTGAATATGCCCGTGTAGTTGTAATATGTGATTTTACTCTTTTTGGTGTTTTGGTTTGAAGATTTGAACTATGGAATTGAATTATATTGAATTTGGGTCAAAATGAAAAAGTGCAGATGACCGTAAATTTACGGCCCAGGACCATAAATTTACGGCCCTTTGTATTTTCGAGTTACTTTTGATCAGGGAAGAAAAAAATCCAGGAGCGAATTACGGCTCATTTTTACGGCTAGTTATAATTTAAGCCATAATTTTACGGCTAGGTTTTTACGGTCAGTTGTAATTAAGCCGTAAATTTACGGCTCTCAACCATAAATTTACGGCCATTTTACGGACAGAACAAAAAAAAAAATTTGGGGGTTTTGTGGGATTGAGTCCACGCATGATATTTTCCCCCAATTTCTTTCATGATATGGTTTTGTTATTGAGATGCATGATGAAAATGATTTGAAATATGAATGATATTAGTAACACTCAAAGTATGAGAATTGTGACTTTACTAGTCAAAGTGAAATGGTGAAGATGATGATGAGCATTCTTGCACCAAAATGGATTTTTATAAGTAAAGCAACTCAATGACACAATGGGTTTGTTGTGGGTTAGGAATGCTAGTGAATTGTTAGTATGGCTAAATTGAGCTAGCCAAGAATGTGAAATGCCTTATATGCGAATTGTGTTGATATGATAGGTTGAAAGCTTGTTTTATTGCATTTGCGGTTATCTTGATTTGTTGATTGTGTCGCGAAGGAGGTGAGTACTCTTGCATATCTTTGTATGTATGTCGGGTCGATTACCATATGATGGGATTCCGTGTATGGTAATCGATTTGGCGTTAAGCCTAAGTAGGGGCTCTATTTGATTACGGCCTAAGTAGTGGCCATAGCCCATGTGGGGCATTGTTATTGTTTATATTTGATTGAGATTGTAATCATTTGCTTATATGGATCCATGTAATGCGCTAAGTGCAAAGGTGAGCATGTAGATATGGTACGATGGTACCATAGGCTACATGTGATATTCTATGTGCATATATGATGATATGCAAGTTTATTCACTAAGAATTTGCTTACCTTTTAGTTGTTTACCATTTTATAGGTGGTTCCGGAAGAAGGAACTAGGTATTGTTGATTTGAAGTTGTTGACTTGAAGTGCTAGTGACTTGAAGGTATTTTGGTCATCCGTGGAAGAATGACATTTTGGTTAGAAACTTAGTTAATCCCCTCTCAAACTGTTGGCTCTTGATACATGTGTCTTTTGATGAAAATGTTGTGTATGATGTATTTTAGTCTTGAAGTCATGACTATTATGGTTGATTGAAGTATAAATCATTTTGGAGTCAAATTGGCCATTTCGTCACTTTGGGTAAATGCGGGCGAGTGACCCGTTTGGTCGTTTTAATGTATATTTGAATGGTTGATGTGTTGAATATGTCCGTATAGTTGTAATATGTGATTTTAATCTTTTTGGTGTTTTGGTTTGAAGATTTGAACTATGGAATTGAATTATATTGAATTTGGGTCAAAATGAAAAAATGCAGATGACCGTAAATTTACGGCCCAGGACCATAAATTTACGGCCCTTTGTATTTTAAGTTACTTTTGATCAGGGAAGAAAAAAATCCAGGAGCGAATTACGGCTCATTTTTACGGCTAGTTATAATTAAGCCATAATTTTACGGCTAGGTTTTTACGGTCAGTTGTAATTAAGCCGTAAATTTACGGCTCTCAGCCATAAATTTACGGCCATTTTACGGCCAGTACAAAAAAAAATCTATCTTTTGGTCGAGTCGAGTCCTTTCAATTTTGAAAAGACACCTTTCCAAGGGGAGACTTTTAACAAGACACGATCACCAACATTAAATTCAATCGGTCTCCTCCTTTTATCCGCATACGACTTTTGTCGATCTTGAGCCGCTTTGAGTCTTTTTTTTGGGTATATTCCCAAAAAACAATGAAAGTTCGGGAAATATGACTGAATGTCATATCGACTTTTACATGTACATGCTTTATATGCAAAGACCACAACCTAACCATGGAGAGTGACAACCACTCCCCGACTATCCTATCTAGTTACAAAGAAATAAAATCGATCATAACAAGACTAGATAAGCTATAGCGCCCCATACTACGTTGTAGCAAGTAGCGAAGGAGGCAATTTCCAATGAGCCAAAGCGTCTTCCACTCTTTGAGTCTTCTTAAAGTGAAAAGTCATTAACTTAAGTCGAATGGTAGAGATAATAACCTGAATAATCTGAGAATCTGATCTTATCTTTTGCTTGAATAACCGAAGAGGAGGAGGACAAGGGGTGGGGGAAAAAAGCGCAAGGGGGACCACAGTTAAAAAAAACAGGGGGGGCTAGAAAAGGGGGGACACGAGGGGGTTTTCTCCCCCCCTTTTTTTGAATAACCGATTATTCCTTTCCTGCCATAATAAATCGTAGTCGCAAGAATCAACTTGGACACTACACTTTTAACAGAATTCTTTTTCGCACTAGGCATGAAACCAATAATAATATTGTCCCAATCGAAAAGAATCTACTGTAGACCCGCCACTCGATTAGCTTCAAGCCATATTCTAGTAGTGGATAAACTTTCAAAAAAATATATCGGATTCAGAATCCGGACACATATTGCAGAACGCACAAAGCATCGACATCGAAGAGTTATGCTGAACATCCCACTTCCTTAACAAGTCTTGTGTCATAAGTTTTGTTTTAAATGTAAGCCATAAAAAAAATGAATACTTAGGGATATACTGTTTGTACCACACAAGATGGTACCAATCAACAACAGGAGCCCAAACACGCAAATCCTCCCAAGCCAAAGACACTGAGAAATCAACCAATGCTCCATCATTCTTTCTCCATTTTAGAACATCATTAGCACTATTCGGCAAAATCAGAGCAGCTGCGTTCGAAACTTGATTATCCCATGCTATTGGCAATTTCCAAGATCCATTAACAACAATATCAGCAACCTTGGATTCTAAAGTAAAACCTGCATCTTTAATCATTCGAGTAACCAAATTTGCAGGACTAAAGTCAGACCAGTTATCATGCCAAGCCGATACAGTATTCCCATTACCAAGAATATACCAAAAATACTTTCGAACCAGCGGACGAATTTGAAGAAGCTTTCTCCAACTCCAAGACATATTACCCCTTAAAGGAATCTTTCAAAAGCTCTTGCCTCTGAGTTTATGCGTGTGAATCCATTTCACCCACAAGGATTCCTTCAAAGCCAACAGGTTCCAAATATGAGTGGTCATTAAAACAATATTCCATACTTGATGACTATGAATTTTCAAGCCACCTTCTTGTTTCGGTAAGCAGACTATATCCCAAGCTACTTTTTCCTCCCCTGTTTTCAGCTCACCCTGACTCCACAAGAAACCCCACAGAATCTATTCAATTTCAGTAGTAACTCTAGCCGGTAAAATAAAAGCTGAAGACCAATACACATGCATAGAGTACAAAACCAATTGAACCAACAGAAGGCGACCCGCAAATGACAAAAAACTTATTTTTCCAATTATTCACCCTATTCTTAATTCTTTCAAGAAGCTCCTTGCAATCTCTATAAATGAAACGCGTCGAGACTAGCGGAACCCCAGGGTATTTGACCCGCAAACTTCCTTCCTCAAATGGAAGAATACTCAATATAGATAGCTTCTCATGATTCAATACATTGCAAAAATAGGTCGTGCTCTTTGGGAGACTGGGAGCTAAACCAGAAACAACTGTGAACTCTTCTAGTGCGTCCCATACTGTTTTGGCTGATCGAGCATCGCCCCGCAAGAAAATAAACAGATCATCCGCAAAACATAAGTTTGTAACCTTCAAATCAGTACAATGATGATGATAACGAAAGTCTTTAGAAGATTTATATGTCGCTGCAAAATCAAAGTAAGAGTTTCCATCACCAAAGTAAATAAATAAGGAGATAATAGATCACCTTGACAAAAACCTCGCTTTCCCTTAAAGAAACCATGGAGCGACCCATTTATAGATATCGAAAAAGAAGTACTACTCACACACTCCATAATCCATCCCACCATCCGCCGGTGAAACCCAAACTGAATTAAGATCCCTAGCAAAAACCACCAATCAACCGTGTCATATGCTTTTTGAATATCCACCTTAAAAGCACACACGAGGTGGTCCAACATCTATGATAGTTATGCATCAGTTCTTGAAGTAAAAGAATATTATCAGTATTTTGACAGCCAGGAACAAACACAGGCTGATTGATATCCACCAAATAAACCAAAACATCCTTCATACGGTTTGCTATAATCTTTGTACTACATTTAAAATCACATTGCAAAGCGAAATTGGACTAAAGTCATTAACCTGATCAGGGGACCTGACCTTCGGTAGCAATGAAATAATGGTATGGTTACCGCTTTCAAAAGCTTACCGCTAGAGAAAAAATCCTTGACCGCACGTATGACATCACGACCTACAATAGACCAGGCTCTGTTGAAAAATGCCACTGAATAACCATCAGACCCCGGAGCCTTATCATCTCCCATCGAGAAGATCATTTCCTTCACTTCTTCATCAGTGACCACTCGTGACATGTGTAAACTCTGTTCAGAAGTAAGCCTTTTAGTGAACAGCCCTTGCACAATTAGTAGTTGTGTAGTACCTGTTTTACCCAAAAAATCCACATAACGATCAACAAAAACCGTTGGCACATTGTTCCCATCCAAACGGTTTCCATGTGCATCACAAATTGAATCAATTCTACCTCTAGCTGCTCGAATTTTAACCACCTTATGAAAATAAGCGAATTAGAGTCCCCAACCTTAAACCAATTAACTTTTGCTTTTTGTTTCAAAAATCTCTCTTCGTCAAGGACAACTTTTTATTTCAGAAGTAAGTTGTTGCTTCTTCCCGAAGGACTAAATTTGTCGGGTCTCCATCTAGTGCCCTTTGGACCTCATCCAACTAACTCGAAGATTATAAACCTTTTTATGGAGATTACCTTTTTCATACATCAACTTCCTTAAAGGTAAAATGGTTTCAAGATCTTAGAGAACGTTAAGAATTAATATAAGTACTCAAAAAAGCCCTAATTCTCTCTCCCCTTTGGCGATTATGGCGATCGACTTTTCTTTCCTTCCCTATTCGATTCCGATCTAGAATCTTGTAAATATGTCCCTCTCATCTACCTTCGGGTAGGTTGAAGTGCATGTTTGAGTTCTCTATTTCGTTTTCGTTGGTAGGTTTTTCCTTTTTTCTTTTGTTCGATCGCATAAAACTCTAGTTCCTGTCGATCTTTCCTGATTATTTAGCAAGATTGTTTTCGCGACTAACTATGTTTAGTTTAGCTAGATACTACGATTTTGTTAAATGATTAAGGGGATCTGATTTGTTTCTAGGGTTTTCGTCTTTAGGGTTAGGGTTTTTGTTCGTTTCTTTCTGTTCTTCATTTAGTTTTTTCTGAATCGGTTTTCATTGTGCTGCTTTGTCTTGATCGTCTTTCTTGGTCGGAGAGAGTTGTTATAGAATCCTGGTAGCTGTTTATTTTTTCATGTATGAAAGGAGTGCCTGCGTTTGATCTTAATGCATTGAATGAACGTTTTAATCGTATAAAAGGAAATCAATCAATGTCTGGAAAGAAAAAGAAGAAGGCAGCAAGCCCTCCTAAAGGGGGTAAATCTAGTTCAGAACCTAGTTCAGGAGATCGTGCACCAGGTAGTGGTCCTAGTATCACCCCCCCACCTCCTCCCCCCCACCCCGCACCAGGTAGTGGTCCTAGTATCACTATTAAAACTCCTGGTGCTGCTGTTGAAATCGAAACTTCTGGTTTTGTTGAGACAATTCATGATCTTGGTACTGCTGAAGTAATCCATGATGGTAATATGAGTAAAAATACTGAATCTGGAAAGCAACAATCAAGTCCACCTGTTAGTGTTGATGATATTAATAAAGAGGAACGTGTAACTCAAGAGAAAAATGATAATAATAATAATATAAGTGGTGATGGGAAAAAGCAGGCGAGTGTGAAGGAGGCTAGTCCTGATTCTTTATTAGGCAAAGTTACTCAAAATACTGAAGAGATACCTAAGAAAGTTGCTGGCCTAGATGTCCCTGAGGGTATAACTTCGTATGCTGCAAAACTTAAGAGTGGTTCAATTAAAAAGGTTGTGAACTTCAGGAAGCTAGAAAACAGTGTCAATCGTGATGGTGTGGATATAGTTCTCCCAAAGGAATCGGTTCGTGTTGTTCAAGATAGATTTGCTAATACTTTATTTGGCTATTTCTTGGGTGATAGACTTGCCTATCCTGTAGTTGAATACTATGTTAAGACTAATTGGGCTAAGTATGGTCTTCAAAAAGTAATGATGAATGCGGATGGATTCTTCTTCTTCAAATTTAATGATAAAAAAGGGATGTTGAATGTAGTGGAGGGAGGTCCTTGGCTTATAAGAAGTATGCCTATTTTTTTGAACATTTGGTCACCCACAGCAAAGCTAAAAAAGGATGATATTAAAGAAGTAGCAGTGTGGATTAAAATCCACAATGTTCCTATTGCTGCATATACGGATGATGGACTAAGCTTGCTAGCTACTAAGTTGGGAACTCCAAAAATGCTTGATTCTTATACGAGTGCCATGTGCACAGAATCATGGGGTAGAAGTAGTTATGCAAGGGCATTGATTGAGATTTCAGCTGAGAAAGAATTCAAGGAGAAGTTAACAATGGCAATACCAGCTCTAGATGATGATCAGTATGTTAATGAAACAATGCGAGTGGAGTATGAATGGCGACCACAAAGGTGTGCTACATGCTGTATATTTGGGCATAATACTGATGTGTGTCCAAAAAGAATTAGAGTAGCCAGCAAATCAGTGAATTTAGTTGATAATGATGGCTTCACTGAGGTTAAAGGAAGAAAAAAAGGATCGACCAAGGCTGGTTTTCCTCTTAACAAACAGAAAACCAGAGTTGAATATAGACCAATTGTTAAGCAGAAAACACAGAAAGATGTGCCTAGCACTTCTGGTACCAAGCTACATGAAGGGACGAATTCCTCTAAATCACAGGTCCACACCCATAATTCCTATGAGCTATTGAATGACTATGGAAAAGATGAATCTGAGCCAGTTATACGAGAATATACTGAAGAGGAAAGAGCTGAAATGGAGAAACGAAAACAACCAAATTTAGTGGATGATGATTCTGATGATGAGGAAATTGTTAATATAGAGGCTGACCACTGTGAGGGATCGAATGAGCCAGTTAAAACTTCTGAGGGAGCAAGCACTCCCGGTAAAGAGGGCTTTAATGGATAGTATTGCTTCATGGAATATAAGGGGGTTGAACCGCCCTCTGAAACAAATAGAGGTTCGACAGATGGTGCATGAGAATCATTTGAATCTCTGTGCTATTATGGAGTCGCATATGGATGTAAGTAAACTGTTTGACACTTGCAAAAAGATTTGTAGGACCTGGAACTGGACGTCTAATGGTAATTTATGCAGTAAGGGCACACGAATAATACTTGGGTGGAATACTGATCTAATTGATTTAATGGTGATTTCGCAAACAGATCAGGTTATACATGCTCAAGTATTTTTCAACATGGATCAGAAAGCTTTGTTTTGCTCGTTTATCTATGCTGATAATTATTATAAAAAAAGAAGAGAGCTTTGGAATGATCTAGTTAAACATAAAGTTTTTGTTCATGATAAACCATGGGTTCTTATGGGTGATTTCAATTCATCGCTCAATCTTGAGGATAATCTGTTGGGGTCTTCAACGATGAGTATAGGAATGCGACATTTCAATGAATGTATTAATGAAATTGAAGTGTTAGATATTAACAGCTCAGGGATACATTTCACATGGAATCAGAAGCCGAAAAACGGAATTGGGATCTTTAAGAAGATTGATCGCATTATGGGGAATATGAAGTTTATAGATGATTATCCAGCTGCTAATGCGTGTTTCCTTCCTTATAGAGTATCGGACCATTCACCTTGTGTACTCAAACTTCCATCGATAACAAGATCTAGACCTAAACCTTTTAAATTTGCAAACTTTCTTGTTTATAAAAAGGGATTCATGGAAGCAGTAGAAAGTAAATGGCAAGAGGAGATTACTGGGCATTTTATGTTTCGTGTGGTTAAGAAGCTTAAGAATATTAAAACTCCTATGCGAAGGCTTCTCCTTAAACAAGGCAACTTGCATGCTCGAGTTGATGACCTACGTAAAGAATTGGATAGTATTCAGATTGCCATAGACAATGACCCCTTGGACTTATCATTAAGAGATAAGGAAGCTCATATTCTGAATGAATTTAAAGACGCACAGCTTGATGAAGAGAGATTCCTTAAGCAGAAATCAAAAGTGGAATGGCTAGATGTTGGTGATGCTAACTCGAAATTTTTCCACAAATCTTTAAAGTGTAAGAACCACAGGTCGCGAATTGAGTCGGTGAAGGACATGCAAGGAGTCACTCATGATGGAGGGGATGCCCAAAAAGCATTTGTTGATCATTATACAAAGTTTTTGGGGGAAAAAAGGCACCACGACTATCTATCCTCCTCCAGATCTATTTAGACGAGTGTTGGCACATAGTAAGGCTGCGAATATGGTAAGAAATGTCACTGATGAAGAAATAAAACAAGCCATGTTTGATATTGGGGAAGATAAAGCGCCTGGTCCAGATGGATACACCTCAGCTTTCTTTAAAAACGCTTGGAGTGTTGTTGGACGTGAGGTATGTTTAGCTATCCATGAATTTTTTCGTAATGGGAGATTGCTTCATCAGATCAATCACACCATCATTGCCTTGATTCCAAAGGTTCCTACTCCTGCCTCTATCAATGATTACCGTCCTATTTCGTGCTGTAACACTTTATACAAATGTATTAGTAAGATTATTTCTAATCGAATCAAGGATGGATTGCATGATATTGTTAGTATCAACCAATCGGCATTTGTTCCTGGAAGACGAATCTCAGATAACATTCTGCTCACTCAGGATCTAATGCATAACTATCATAGGAATGTTGGACCCCCTCGGTGTGCCTTCAAGATTGACATACAGAAAGCCTATGATACGGTAGATTGGAACTTTCTTAAGGAAATCCTAATTGGTTTCGGGTTCCACAGGACTATGATCAAATGGATTATGCTTTGTGTTACTACAGCCTCCTATTCCCTAAGCATAAATGGTAACTTACATGGGTACTTTAAAGGGAAAAGAGGGTTAAGACAGGGTGACCCTCTATCACCATACCTTTTTACCCTAGTAATGGAAGTGCTAACACTTGTGTTAGATAAATCAGTTTCTCTTGCATCCAACTTTAGGTATCATCATAAGTGTGACAAACATGGGATTATTAACTTATGTTTTGCAGATGATCTGTTTGTGTTCTCACGTGGTGAAGTCAGATCTGCTAAGGTTATTATGGAATCAATTAATACTTTTAGTGATATGTCTGGACTTGTACCGAGTTTACCTAAAAGCACTGCCTTCTTTTGTAATGTTTCAAGTGCTATTAAACGATCCATTTTGGATATTCTGCCATTTGAGGAAGGGAGTTTACCTGTTAGATATCTGGGAGTCCCTCTGATTTCAACTCGTTTACTCTATAAAGATTGCAAAATGCTAATAGAAAGAATGGAGAAACGGATCACTGATTGGAAGACTAAGTCTCTTTCTTTTGCTGGGAGAATTCAATTGATTAGGTCGGTTTTATCATCTTTGCATATTTATTGGGCATCTGTATTTATACTTCCACAGCGTATCATTGATGACTTGGAGAATAAAATGAGAGCTTTTCTTTGGAATCAAGGTGATATGGTAAAAGGGAAAGCGAAAGTAGCTTGGAAACAAGTGTGTTTTCCAAAATCAGAAGGTGGTCTTGGAATAAGAAGAATTGCTGATTTTAACAAGGCACTTATGGTTAACCATATTTGGAGCCTATTAAACCATAGGGAATCTTTATGGGTTCAGTGGATTCACTCCTTTAGGTTAAAAGATAGAAGTTTCTGGGATATTCCAATTCCAAAGAATTGTAGTTGGGGATGGCGAAAACTCTTACATTTAAGACAGCAAATTCGACCCCATATATGGTCATCTATTGGAGATGGGAATGGCACTTCTGTTTGGTTTGATAAATGGGCAGAGGGATGCCCACTTCGTGATCAGATTTCACCTCGTGAAATCCATAGGGCAGGTTTTCATTTGGATGATAAAGTGGCTGATTTAATTGATCAGGGAATTTGGAAATGGCCTGTTGCTTGGTATGATCTTTTTCCAGTCTTAATTGGGTTACCGAACTTTCAACTCTCAATGACCGCTAAGGATACTTTGATTTGGAAAGATCTTGATGGAAAGGAATTATCATTTACATCAAGTGTGGTTTGGGATTCAGTTCGGTTTAAAAAAGAGTGTGTATCATGGTATAGAGCTGTTTGGTTTCCACAAATGATACCGAGGCATGCTAGTTTAATGTGGTTAATTATGAGGCGTAAACTACGAACTCAAGACATGATAATGAAGTGGAGTGCTAGAGGCAATATGAACTACAATCTTGTTTGTTGTCCCTTGTGCAAGCAACAACCAGATTCGCATAACCATCTGTTTTTTGAGTGTTCTTTTTCTAAGCAGGTTTGGGAACGAGTTCGTCATCTGGCTCAAATGCAGCAAGTGAGTCCTAGATGGGAAGACATTGTTAGCTGGTTGTTGCCAAGAAACAAATCCAACTCCGCTAAGAGTGTTATTGGAAAGCTACTTGTAGCTGCTTCTGCCTATTTCATTTGGCAGGAACGAAACAGTAGGCTTTTTTCTAACAAAATTCGACAAGTAGAACAGATTTGTGATCTGGTGGCGAGTAATGTACGTCTTAAACTAGTTACGCTGAGGTTCAAGCACACTGCCAAAGTTACTCAGTTTATTGAAGCCTGGAATCTACCACCAATGCTTGTGGTCTATGATGAAGTTACCTGATGCAATTGTCATTCAGAATCTAGTTGTAGTCTTAGTGAATTTGTATAGCTAAGGTATAGAATATAGCTTAAACTTGATTGCGTTTATCGCTTGTTTTCACGTATGCATGGCATGTCATGCATATGAACTAGTATGGTAATCAACCATACTACTTGTTTTGTAATGTTTTGGTTATGGTATAAAATTCACAGGGATAATCCCATTAACCAAAAAAAAAAACTTTAAAGATTTAAACTTTTGAATTTTTTACCAATGGATACATACAAACACCATCCACATCAACACTCCACATACTGTTCACCACTTCTAGAAACCTTCCATGATGGACCAAAACATTTGAAAATTTAAATGGTTTCTGTTTAGAAACAGTCACCTTAGGTATCCTTAAAATAGCCGGGGAATGATCAGACGTACGGTAAGGTTGAAAAACAGCATTAACTCCAACAAATAGATCAGAAAAGTCAATATTAGCCATAACCCTGTCAATCTTCTTCAACGCACCATCTAAACCTCTAGGTTTAAGTAAAATGAAGACCCGATTTAATAACATCCAAAACCTCAATTGCATCAACATACTCCTTAAACTCCCGCATAGCAATATCAATCGAGGAAGTACCAGTAGCTTTATCACCAAGATGAAGAACAACATTAAAATCCCTTAGCAAACACCAGGGCCAATTTCTAACAAACAGTTCATGTCGGCTAAGATCAGACCATAAGGATCGCCTATCAATACACTTATTATGAGCATAAACATTATCGTCCTTAAACAGAATTTGAGAATGAATTACTTGATCGGACTGAGCAACCACCATAAGATCCACAACACTCGGATTCCACCTAAGAATGATTCTAGACCCTTTACAGCAGGAAGCTCCATTCGAAGTCCTGTTCCAATTCGAGAATACCAAATAACACCAATTTTTAACTTTCATCCTTGCAACATGAGATTTCAAAACCGCACATACACACAAATGGTTGTGATTAATCACATATCGAACCTCTGGCTTTTTTGGGGGTCGGTTCATACCCCGAATGTTCCATGAACCGATGTTATACATTACCACAAGCATGACCGGGAGTGCTTTCCCCCTTAGAACCATCCGGTTTCGCCATATATTCCTATGTTACATTATCTACAATTCAACTTCCTCAACATCACTTTCACTATCCTCCCCTGACGTCTTTTTTCCATTGTGATCGTTATGATCTGGTTCTTGAAATAATGGTTCATCATGCGTACCATAGTCATTAAGAAAGTCATACGAGTTCTTCAAAGGGACGTCAGTATTTATCTTTGAAGTTGATGGAATCTTAGATCCTATAACAGGTGCTTTATGGCACTCAGTCTTCTACTTAGCTCGATATATCATCTGGGCTTTGGTTTATAGAGTTTAATGCTCTCCACTTGTCGAGATTGTTGTGATTCATTACCCTTCCTTTTTTTGCAACCAACTAACGTAAAGCAATCACCGTGCCCTTCAATCTGTTTTTTATCCTTAATCCCAATCACTCGTTTAAAACATTGCTCATGAATATGGCCAAAGACTTTACAATCACCGCATCATGGAGTGGTCCATTCATATTCTATTTTAACAGTCTCCATTGTATATCCGTCCTCACCAAGGCAAGGAATAGCAACAACAACTTCCTTACGCAAGTCATTTTCAACATCCACCTGAATTATAGCTCTTGCATAGCTGTGCCTACCCCATGAGTCAACACACATATTGATCGTGTAAGAATCTAACATAATTGGTTTACCAACCTTAGTTGCCAACATACTCAGACCATTTTCAATAAACGCAGCTAACGAAACATCATGCATCTTCACCCATATAGATAAATTCATAATATCCTTTTTTGACAAGTTAGAATTTCGTGTCCAAACATTTAAAAGTAAATGAACATATCTAATGAGCCACGGACGTTCCAAAACCTGTTCCATCCCTTCTTTCGTATCAAACTTAAAAAAGAAAAAGCCCAAGGTGTTCATCATTACATAACGTAAACCAAACTTCCCCCAAGTATTTTTAACATAGTTCTCAACATTTCGTAACGCAAGACGCTTACCCGAAAAATACCCATAGAGAGTATTTGAAAACCTGTTATTCACTCGTTCAACATCTGCACGATGAATCACAATATCAACTCCCTCTACAGAATTGTCTAGAGACAAAGATCAAATTACAATCATAATCATGTTAAACAAGACATTCTCAAACGAATCAGGGCAAAAGAAGAGATGAAGATCGCCCATATAGAGAGAGAGCGGAAGGGTTTTGTATTGATTAGATTTTTGAAACTGAAAAATCCGTCTCGAGTCTTTCCTTGATCACATCAATGTTCTTAATTGTTTTCACCACTACCTCTGTGCCACCTATCTCCCGTTGTCCCACTTCTCCCCAACATATGGGAGATCAACATTTCCTCTCATACAACATCTCATTTGGAGGCATTTGGATGTTAGCATGGTAGCTATTGTTGTAAGAGAACTCTACCAAAGGCAAATTAATATCCCAAGTTCCACCAAAATCGATTATACATACTCGTCACATGTCTTCAAGAGTTTGAATGGTTCTTTCACTTTTACCATCTATTTGGGGATGGTATGGCAGTGCTAAACTTTAGTTTGTGCCAATTTCATCTTGAAAGTTTCGCCAAAAATGGTTAGTGAAACGAGTATCCCTATCTGATACAATGGAGATTATGACTCCATGTCTTGCCACAACGTCCTTTACATAGATCTTCGCAAAACTTCGGAGGATGATGTGATGCGTAAATCACGCGACAAACGACAGCGGAAGACTATTTTTGGTATTTTCTGGATTTTATATGAACAAACAACAAACAAGACAATAAAATTAAAATGATAGATAAAGAATCCACCACCAAGATTCGTAAAGGCCAGGCCACCGGAATCAAGGATAAAGGAAACACTCCGCTCACCACTACAATCGATAAAGGTCTAGCCACCACGATTATAGATAAAGGAAACCGAAGATTTAAGACCTCACCACAATATTTGATAAAGAACAAGTCACCACAAATATTGATAAAGGGGTCACTCTTAACCACCAAGATCAAAAGATCTATAAAGGTAAAAGAAGATTTTTGTAAGAAATAGAGGCTGCTCTATTAATTTCATTCAACATCAACTAACTTTACAAAGAGAAATATAACCTCTATTTATAGCCACATGCTCTACCTAGGAATTAACGAAATACAATAAAATATTCAAAAAGTTGTCATGTGCTACGGACCACCACTAATTAATTATCCAATGGAAAATGGACACGTAAAGCTTCTAGAAACATTCCCCCCTGCACGTGGTCCCACAATACCGTTAGTCACACGCTCCTTCCTTGACAGCTGTCATTCCTTCTTTATTGGACCCACAGATATAAGTCTTCAGTGGGGACTTTATTATCTGGACAATGGGACATAAATCTGGACTGCCACTGGTGGACCTTCAGTGTTGGTCACTGGAGCATTCATCTGGTGGACCTTCAGTGTTGGTCACTGGAGCAGTCATCTGGAGCAAGCTATGGACATCTTCACTGGTGGATTATTAGAGTTGGTCACTGGAGGATGTTGCCACTGGAGAAGTGTTACTACCGGTGACTGGACTGGTTCAGAAAAGACTTGTCTGAAATGGGCCACTGGTGTTAGAATCAACATGGCTTGTTCAGATGGCATTATCAGCTCAGTTTCCTTCAGCTCGGTTGACTTCTTCAGTTCGCTGGGTTCCTCCAGTTCAGTGAACCTGGACGTCTCTGCATCATTCTCCTCCTCTGAAAAGGGACTTGTCCTCAAGTCCTCGAGGTACTCATCCTCCAGATAAGGCATCAGATCTCCCACATTAAACGTGCTTGAAACAACCATATCTCCAGGTAATTCAACTTTGTAAGCATTATCGACATATCTCTCCAGAATCTTGAATGGTCCTTCAGCTCTGGGCATCAGTTTACTTTTTCTCTTTGCTGGAAACCTTTCTTTTCTTAGATGCACCCACACAAGATCACCTGGTGAAAAACTGGGCTGCTTTCTATTCTTGTTTGCTCTGGCCTTGTAACTGGCATTTGCCTTCTCTATTCTGGCCTTCACTTCTCCATGAATTTTCTTTATCTCTTTTGCTCTGGTTTCAGCTTCAATGCTTGCTTTTGGTTCAATCAAAAATGGAATCAAATCAATGGGAGTCAGTGGATTGACACCATAGCATATTTCAAACGGGGATTTACTGGTAGAATAGTTAGGATCTCTGTTGAAAGCAAACTCAGCATGAGCAAGCTTCAGATCCCAATCTTTCAGTGTCTTCTTCACCAGTGTTCTCAATAACATGCCAATTGTTCTGTTCGTGACTTCAGTCTGTCCATCAGTCTGAGGATGGTGAGACGTACTGAACAACAATCTGGTACCCATTAACCTCCATAGAGTCTTCCAGAAATAACTCAGAAACTTCACATCTCGATCTGACACAATTGTCTTTGGAATTCCATGCAATCTGACAATCTCTTTAAAGAATAAATTCGCTACTGCTGAAGCATCATTGGTTGTGTTACAAGCAATAAAATGTGCCATCTTCGAAAATCGATCAACAACCACCATTATTGAATCTTTTCCCCTCTGGGTTCTGGGTAGTGCAACAATAAAATCTATACTGAGATCTTCCCATGGTTGGCTTGGAACTGGAAGAGGAGTATACAAACCCTTGTGAAAAGTCGTCTTGGCCTGGTGAGAAGTTGGGCAGCGACTGATAATATTCTGGACATCCTTCAGTAGACTTGGCCAGTAGAGATGTTCAGTCAAAATCTCTCCAGTCTTGTTGATTCCAAAATGACCAGCTAGACCTCCTCCATGTGCTTCTCTTATCAGTAAATCTCTAATCGAACCTCTGGGAATGCACAACCTTCCATTCTTAAATAAGAAACCATCTTGTACAGTAAATGGTCCCTTCTGATTAGCTTCAGTGAATTTTTCAGAAAAATTTGGGTCTGCAGCATATAACTCCTTTATAAATGAAAACCCAAGCACTCTTGCTTCTAGAATAGATAATAATGAGTATCTTCGGGACAGTGCATCAGCAACAACATTACAAACTCCAGCTTTATGTTTTGAAACAAAAGAATAAGACTGTAAGAATTCTACCCATTTGCCATGTCTGGCATTAAGCTTGTGCTGACCATTTATAAACTTCAGTGCTTCGTGATCAGAGAATAAGATAAACTGCTTTGGCTTCAGATAATGTGACCAGTGAGTGATAGCACGAATAATGGCATAAAATTCTTTATCATAAGTGTTGTACTTCAGTTTAGATCTGTTCAGCTTCTCACTGAAGTATGCAACTGGTCTCCCTGCTTGCACTAAAACTGCACCAATACCTCTAGCTCAAATAACATATCAAAATCTGGTAAGGATAAGACTGGAGCTGAACTGAGCTTATCCTTTAGTGCTTCAAACGCCAGTTGGGCTGAACTCGGCCAGTTGAACACGCCTTTCTTCAGACAGTCAGTAATTGGAGCTACAACTGTAGAGAAATTCTTGATAAATCTTCAATAAAATGACGCCAGTCCATGAAAACTTCTCACTTCAGTGATTGTAGTTGGAACTGGCCATGATCTGATGGCATCAACCTTAGAGGGATCCAAAGAAATTCCTTCTTTGAAACAACATATCCCAAAAATATCACACTTTCCACCATAAAATCACATTTCTCCAGTTTGCCATACAACTGGTGTCTTCTCAACAGTTCAAATACCTTCCTCAGATGGCTAACATGATCAGCTTCAGATTTTGAATACACCAGAATATCATCAAAGTAAACAACAACAAACTGACCAATGAGTGGTCTGAGAACTTCATTCATCAGTCTCATGAAGGTACTGGGGGCATTAGATAAGCCAAAAGGCATAACTAACCATTCATACAAACCTCCCTTGATCTTGAAAGCAGTTTTCCACTCATCTCAATCTTTCATTCTTATCTGGTGATAGCCACTTCTGAGATCAATCTTGGAAAACACTCTGGAGCCATGTAACTCATCAAGCATATCATCCAATCTGGGAATGGGATATCTATACTTAATAGTTATATTGTTGATGGCACTGCTATCAACACACATTCTCATTGTACCATCTTTCTTTGGAACCAGGAGAGCTGCCACTGAACAAGGACTCATACTTGCTCTCACATAGCCTCTGGCAACCAACTCATCTACCTGCCTTTGCAACTCTTTTGCTTCAGTAGGTGAACACCTATAAGCAGCTTTGTTTGGAAGAACTGAACCTGGAACCAGGTCAATCTGGTGTTCAATTCCTCTCACTGGTGGCAAACCTTCAGGTAGGTCTTCTGGGAAAACGTCAGTAAATTCTTTCAGTAAAGTCTTCAGGAGACTGGGGACACCAGTGAACTCCTTCTCTTCAGATTTTTCCACGACCAGTAACATCATAACTGGAGAGCCTTCAGATAACTCTTCTTCGACTTCAGCTTGAGACAAAAACAAAGGCTTACTGGGCTGGTCTTTCTTATTAATTTTCAATATTTCACTGGGTTTTAAAGAAGTCAGAGTGACCTTCTTCCCACTTACAAATACTGAGTATGAATTCATACGGCCATTATGAAAAACATTATTGTCAAATAACCAAGGTCTACCCAGTAAAATATGACACGCATCCATAGGTACAACATCACAAACAATTTTGTCTTGATAAACTGACCCAATTGAAAACGGAATAGTAACTTGACAATTAACTTTTACCTCTGATCCTTCACTGAGCCATTGCAACTTGTAAGGTCGAGGGTGCTTAACTGTAGGTAGCGCCAGTTTCTCTACCATGTAAGTTGAAGCAGCATTAGCACAACTCCCACCGTCAATGATCAGATCACAAACTTTTCCTTTGACTGTGCATCTGGAGTGAAAAATGTTCTCCCTCTGGGCAGTATCAGTGGTAACTTCATCAGCATGCATCACTCTTCTGACAACCAACATTTCTCCAACATCTGCACCAACATAAGACTCTTCATCTTCTTCTTCATCTTTATCATACACTGGCTCACCTTCTTCAGTGTCGACATCTGGCAAACATTCAATCTCTTTGGCAGTCAAGGCTCTTTGATTAGGACACTGGGCCTGGAAGTGACCAAAGCCATGACACATAAAACATTTCCTTCCAACTGGTTCCTTTGATCCTCCAGTTTCCTTCTCTTTGCCTCTGAAGGATTTCTGAACAGCTTTAGTAAATCTGGGAACTGGTTGACTGGTAACTGGTTGACTTGTACTGGCAGGAACCTTACTGAATGACTTGTATGAAACCTTCTTCTTCAGTTGCCTTTCAATCTGGATAGCCATCTTGCATGCACCTTCATATGTCCAGATAGGCTGCAACTCAATCTTCTCAGTAATGGCAGCGTTCAGACCACCAAGAAATCTGGCAATAGTGTGCTCTTCAGTTTCATTCACACCAGTTCTGGTCTTCAGATGCTCAAACTCTCTAATGTACTCCACAACTTCCTTTTTTTTTTTTTTTATTGATGATTTTGAAACTTTCCATATATAGAAAAGAAATAGAAAGAGATAGACTAGAAATGACACCTGTTATGTTAATGACACCAAAGGGGTATTAAATGAATGGAATTGGGATATGGATGGAATATAATGAAATAGAGCCACTTTGAGGTTCCCTATGAAATGAGGCATGGAGGGGAGCCACTACCAAGAAGTTCCGGGAGTTACGAAGGAAGCTTCGAGCTCATATTGGTCATGGGTTGAGAACGGGAATGTAACTCTACGAGATCGAATCTCCCGTTATTCCTCAGTAGCTCAGTGGTAGAGCGGTCGGCTGTTAACCGATTGGTCGTAGGTTCGAATCCTACTTGGGGAGATTTGAAAATCGCCGTCAACACCCCGGTACAGGTCCAGGATACTCCTTTGTTCCATAGCCCTGGGGCTATTTACAACTATCCAATTAAGAATTCTCAGATGTACTAGTACTAGCAGTACATCAAAGATGCAGTCATCGATTCTCCGGCTTTTAACCGCATTTAGTTTTTCTATAGCATAGATGCCCTAAAGGTAGGTTAAGCTGGGTTAAAAGTGCCTAGAAAGGCTTATAAGTGGAAGAGGGTAACAATTGTACCCCGGTTAGTAAACATTCACCCAGGCGACATGACTGAATGTCACATCGACTATTACACAAACATGCCAAACAAAAGCAACAAACCAGCCTAGATGGCGAGTGACAAACCACCCCCAAAACTACCTATCTAGAACTTAAATTTAAAATACAAAATAAAATAACTAGATAAGCAGCAATAAAAAAGAACAGCTACGTTAACTCCATCAGCAAAGAAGGAAGCTTCCATTGATCCAAAGTCTCTTGTACTCTTTTACTTTTTATGAATCTAAACGTCATAAGCTTGAGCCGAATTGTGGAAAGAATCACTTCAATTAGCTGAGCCTCAATTCTCTTCTTTTGTTGGAATAATCTTAAGTTTCTTTCTTGCCAAAGATGATAAACAGAGGTAGCTAAGACCAATTTGGATATAACACTAGCACAAGAATTTTTCTTTGACATAGGAATAATTCCACGAATAATGTCATCAAAAGCAACAGAATTCTGATTCAAACCCGCAGCAACATTGACTTCGACCCATACCCGTTTAGAGAAATCACATTCAAAAAATAAATGAGAGTGAGAATCCGGTTGATTACCACAAAACGGGCAGACCATACTCAAATTAGAATTTTGGTGCACATCCCATGGCCTCAACATATCTTGAGTTTTTAATTTTCTTTTAATGACGAGCCAAAGAAGAAAAGAAAACTTAGGCACACATTGTTTATACCAAACAATATGATACCAATCAACAAGAGGCGCACTAACCCGGAGATCATTCCATGCAATAGAGACCGAGAACTCCTCCAAGCTACCAGAATTAGACTTCCATTTCAAAGAATCCCTCGAATTTGAATCCAGAATAGGAGCGTTAGTCGCCAAAACTTGCTGGTCCGAATTCGCCGGAAGCTTCCATACACCATTATCAACAATGTCTACCACTTTTGACTCCAAACTATGACCTGTATTCTTAATCATTCTAGGAGTAATATGATCTAATATCGGACAGCAATCTGCCCAGTTATCATACCACGCAGAAGCCAAATTACCATTACCAAGAACAAACCAAAAATGCTTTCTGATTGCGGGGCGAATTTGAAGAAGTTTCCTCCAACTCCAAGATAAATTACCTTTTACCTGAACATCCCAAAAATTCTTCCCCCGAAGCCTATGCGCATGTATCCACTTAACCCACAGTGACTCTTTCAAAGTCAGTAAATTCCACACATGAGAAGTCATTAGAACAGAATTCCAAATATCCAGCCGTCGTATACCGAGTCCACCCTCTTGTTTTGAAAGACAAACGACATCCCATACTACTTTAGCCTGCCCTTTTTTCAAAACACCTTGGCTCCAAAGAAACCCGCGCAATATTTGTTCAATCTCAGTAGTCACCCTTGCAGGAAGTATAAACACTGAAGACCAATAAACGTGCATAGAAGATAAAACTGATTGAACAAGCTGCAATCGACCTGCAAAAGACAAAAAAATGTTTTTCCAATTGTTAACCCTATCTCGAATTCTTTCCACAAGCTCCTTGCAATCACGATAGATCAGTCTAGTTGACACCAAGGGAACACCCAAATACTTAACCGGTAATTTTCCTTCTTCAAACGGTAATATACTCAGAATAGCAAGCTTCACATGATTAAGAACATTACAAAAGTAAGCAATGCTTTTCGGAATAGTCGGGGATAAACCAAAAACGCTTTTGAATTCTTCCAGAGCCTCCCACACCACCTTGGCAGAAGAAGCATCACCCCTCAAAAAGATAAACAAGTCATCAGCAAAACATAGGTTTGTAATCTTTGGATCTTCGCAAAGATGATGGTAACGAAATGAACCACTCTCATTAATCCTGCGATGTAATAACAAAGATAAAACTTCCATAACCAAAGTAAATAAATATGGAGATAATGGATCGCCTTGCCGAAGTCCCCGTTTCCCTTTAAAGAAACCATGCAGTTCTCCATTGATACAAATAGAAAAGGACGTAGAAGTCACACACTCCATTATCCAAGCAATCATCTGTAACACCCCAACTAAGGCGGAGCGATGAGATGTACAAAAAGTCGAGTATTCAAAACAAAGGATAATAGATAACATTCACCATAGCTTTATTTGATAAAAATAACTTTTACAATGCACAAGCATGTGAACCAATTCCCAAGTACAATACGTCTACTATACTTGGATATTGAGTCCACGAAACAAATAACAAATACATGAGATGATATACTACAATGATCAAGGCGGATTCCATCGCCCGTCACAAGGTTTGATCTTTGACTCCCAAGTGCAATGCAAATAATCATGATGCATATAATTCTTCAAAGCTTACGCTAATTCCTGAAAAGCATGAAGAAAAAGTGTCAACTACGAAAACGTAGTTGGTGAGTGCATAGGTTTGCAAGTAAACCTCGTTACATATCCATTTCAAATAGTTGAGAAATCCATGGTAAATTATAAAGTTTTCATTTGTCACATTTATCGTGAGAGAAACGTAAGTCAATCGATTACTCATTCATCATACCAAAACCATTTGGTCATCAACACTTCAATATTGCCAATTTCAAATAATTTCAAGATTCCATATAAGGTCCAATACCCAAACCGTATGTTCAATCCATAATATCCAACCATAAATAATATCAATACCACTTGGTCAATGGTAAGACTACCATGACATAATTTGATGAGATTGTTCTTGAGCCACTACTAAGACCGGTTATGTCCCAATAATCAAATATATAGTCCTAAATGATAAGATAATGATAAGCACATGCTGTCAATCACGTGCATAAAGATAACCAAGGGTCGTGCCATGGAGACGACCATAAATATATAGTAGTTAGAGCACCGCGAGGCCGGACTGGCAATGAAGGTGGCCACAAAGGCAGACCAAACATCCCACCGTTACCTATAATAGTGGATGAGGGAACAAATCCTAGTTGCGCAACCCTCTAACTACAGGCCTCAAATGAGTTAATAGTAGTGTACAGGGGACCACCGTTTGACAGTACTCAAGCTCATCATATAACATATAACACGTTGAACATACAATAATTCCCATATCATTATCATTATTTCCAAGAATCATTTCATAAGAGAAAGTCATTTTAATTAATCATGCTTTTCACCCCGCAAGTAAAACATATAAAAGAGTTTGAAAGGGGGCTATGACTCACCTTGATATGCCGCATATTATATTCACTTATCCAAAATGGGTACTTCCCATCTATAGCTCCCTTGATCAAATATTCCATCGTGGTCCTCAACCTTACTCAAGCCAAGACTATCCCTACGATAGGACTAATATACGTAAGTTCCTATCTTAAGCCATCACTAAGAAATGCCACTTTTATTATGTTGTTATCAATTATGGGATCCAAGTGTATTGCTAATATTCGCATCTTTTGGTTGTAAAGATTGGTGGTGTAAAAGGTTACTTTCATTATACACGTAGTTATAAGTTGTTAGAATTTCGGTAACGTGGCTTCCTTTGTGGTTTCGTTTGGCATCTTAGGTTATCATGTGAGAATGTCATATTAAGTTATGTTCTCTTAAACATTATTGGATATGTAACCAATCTTAGCACGAATTAGCATTGGTGATATCAATTTATAGTTTGGTTAACGAAATTACTTATGTCCATCTCACTTAATTATATTTTGTGTTACTTTGATTGCACTTATCTTTTAACTCACACTTTTCTCGATATGTCTTATGATTATTCGGGTTCATGAAATTCGTTTAAGTGTCATGGGCCATTACCAATAGGGCCTAAGTGTCATGGGCTTTTAAATGATTTGGGCTTCGTTTAGTTATTGGGCTTAACCTTAATTGGGTTGTGTGCTTAATGGGTTACATTGGTTATTGGGCTATATGGTTTATTGGGCCAAGTGGGCCTACTGATTTATGTTCCTTGTGGGTTCACTAATTGGGCCGGGCTAGCCCATTAACTCCTTAGTTCATTACATAGCCCATCACACAAGTTATAAGATTACTTACAAATTTCTGTTTTTATACAACAGATTTATGAAATGTTGGCCACTAATTGGTTAAAGCTAATTATTTGGACCCTCCTGATTTTTATACAACATTATATGTGTCCACTTATTTTGTAATTTTTGGCTTAATTTATAAAGAATGTTTACTACCTCTAAATATTTTTATAAGTGAAAGTGGTCAAAACAGTCACTGTTTTGCATACCCGAATGTTTTATAAAAGTTCTTTGGGTAATGCTCTTAATAAAAATTCCATGATTTTATTTTAAGTTCAAGACACATTGTACTTACTTTCCACCAAGTATGACCTCCTGGAACCTTATGGATTAGGAGATAAAAATTGTTAAAGTTTATAAAATATTCATACAAAATTACAGTTTTGACCAGTTTCAGTAGAAAAATCATATCTTTCGTTTCGTTCAGTATATTTAAGTGATTCCAGTTGGTACTAAACCCTGACTCATTTATCTACAACTTTTGTTTTGACATAAACTACTGAATCGTCCAAAATAAGTGTGTTTTATCCATATGAAATCCGAAGTTTGAATCTGTTCAGCCTTTCTTGAAAACACCAAAGCATGCATTTACTTTGTTACTTCACCCAACACCAAATTTGACATTTTCAATATACTTACTTTAACTTGAACAATATTCTACCATGTTAATAGTGTTTCTACAGATTTCATATCAAATTTTCCATAGATTAAATTGTTGGTTTAAAGTGAAGTGTTCATATTTGTGGTTCAAGCTTTCGGTTTGTGATTTTTGATGTTGTTCTTGTTTGATTCTTATAAAAACCCATACTTCTTGATATATTATCTTTAAATCCAGATTTTTAACCTATATTTAACATGAATAATAAATCAAAGATCCATCTCATATTCCATAACAAAAACTATCTCAAAACTACTTGAATCTATACATGCATGTTAAGATCTAACCATTTTACATACAAATAAGTTATAATCTTTCATATACCTTTTAAAAACTCCTTTATATTCAAAAATCACAGAATATGAACATATACCTTTCATCAAAAATCAGATTTTTAACAAGATCCTTTCATCATTTTAAAAGCTAAATCGAAAAGACACACTTTTGGTCTTGACATGGGTTGGATCATCGAATCTCCTCATAGATCTCGACATGCATGTGTCTTAGTGAGTGATTCTACCAACATCAAGACTCCTTTCTCAATATTAACAAGAAAATAAGAATAAAATAGAAGTTTTATGAAAATATTTTGAAGAAACATGATTAAAACAAGTTTTGAACAAGAAAAGAGTGTTTCTAACTACCTTCAAAGACTCGATTATATGTGAAGAAGGGGCTGATTTTCGTGACATTCAAGACCACCAAATGACTCCATACTTGACCTTAGATGATGAATTAACAAGAAAAGTTATTATTACAATAGTTTAGATTAGATTTAAGCTCCATTTTTCCTTGCAAAATCCGAAAATGGTGAAGAAAGTGTGAAGAAAAGTTGAGAGAAAGTTTTAAGATGTGTGTGTGTTGTTTTTGGTGAAGAGTGTGTGTGAGGGGGGGAGGGGGGATGGCCAAGGAGTTAAGGGTAGGGTTTCTCCCCTTTTTTTTGTATAATTGTTTTTTTGTATAATTTTTTTTTGTGTAGGTATATGTGGGTATATGTATATTTAAGTGGGTATATGTTTTATAGATGTAACATGTATTTGCTTGTTCATATAAATTGAATAGTTGTCTTAGTATATGTATATGTATGTGTGTCGTGTATATGTATATGTATGTATTTGTATTTTAAAAGTTGTTACTTAATCCATTTATTCATAATCTTGTATTTATATTAGACTCGTATATATATACTTATTATTGTTCAAGCATTTTCATGTACTTAAGGAGTTTTAATTATTTTTAAGATGCTCATGGTATTTTCATGACCAAATGTAATTTAGTTGGCTTGAGGATTCAATTTGTTGGACATTTTTAAGAATTTTGATTGTTATCTCAACTTGTGACTCACATTATTATTTATATAACTTAACTTCTCGAAATAAAGTTTTTGGTTCGTTAACCTTTTGTCAAGTTCAATTAGAACTAGTTTATAGCTTGAGATTGTGTTGAATGATTATAGTTATTATTCATGGCATTTATAAGATAGCTAGTCACCTACAATACTTCATTAAACTAGAGGGCAATTATCACCATGCCGAAATGTCTAGAAGGCCAATTCTCTTAATAAACCTCTAGGGATTGATACCTAGATAAGTCTAAGTAAATTGTCCTAGTCGGAAATTGAGGGTTGTTACATCATCTGTGGATGGAAATCAAAATTCACAAGAATAGATCTCAAGAAATCCCAATCAACAGTATCATACGCTTTCTGGATATCCACTTTAA
>CM067169.1:119555398-119574234 GCA_034093135.1 Erigeron breviscapus | reverse complement strand
TAGGATCAGATTACACCCGAATCAGAGTGAAAAACAAAAGAGCAGATCCACTTAGGGAGAAGAAAAGGATCGCCATAATCGCCTAGGGCAGAGAGCGTAGGGTCCAAAATAGGGAAGAATAGATATAATAGATTTTTATTAAGTGAAAATTTTCATTATTACTCCACAACTTCCTTGGCTCCTTGTTTCAGATTGTTCATCAGTAGATACTGATCTTGCTTGTACGACTAGGGAACAAACCTCTTCTGCATGACCTCCTTCAGTTTGGACCAGGTCTTGATTTTACTTTTGCCCTTGTATTCTCTTTCAGATTTCATGTTATCATACCAAGATGAAGCATATTTCTTAAGTTTAATAATGGCAACTTTGAAACTTTTTCTATCATCATATCCCTTTATTTCCATTATTCTGTCCATCACCTGGACCCATTCAAAATACTCTTCTAGGTTAGAAGACCCATTAAAATCTGGTCGATCTATCTTAATATCCCTAGTATCATCACCCTTATGCCTCCTACACCTTTCTCTAGGATGTGGTTCATCAGAATCACTAGAGTTTCTAGGTGTACTATCAGATCTTTCGCTAGGACCGTGAGATTCAGAATCTTTTTCACTAGTAACAATATTTTCTCGATTAAATCGTAAACCACCATCTTCTAACATATGGACTATTTTACCAAGAGCTTCTTGTAGATCTTCTATTTGCCTATCTCTTCTAACATTATGAGCTTCTTCTAAAGTCATATCTCGTCTATATGCCATTTATAACCAATAACAACTCACAATCAATAGATCTAAGCAAATAACCACTAGATCTAAGCGACCAACAAACAGATCTGACTAAATCGAAATGAGATCTAAACAAACAATACCCAACGGACAAAAAGATTAAGAAACCTTTTTAAACCTGTCTCTGATACCAAATTTGATGCGTAAATCACGCAACAAACGACAGCGGAAGACTATTTTTGGTATTTTCTGGATTTTATATGAACAAACAACAAACAAGACAATAAAATTAAAATGATAGATAAAGAATCCACCACCAAGATTCGTAAAGACCAGGCCACCGGAATCAAGGATAAAGGAAACACTCCGCTCCACCACTACAATCGATAAAGGTCTAGCCACCACGATTATAGGTAAAGGAAACCGAAGATTTAAGACCTCACCACAATATTTGATAAAGAACAAGTCACCACAAATATTGATAAAGGGGTCACTCCTAACCACCAAGATCTAAGATCTATAAAGATAAAAGAAGATTTTTGTAAGAAATAGAGGCTGCTCTATTAATTTTCATTCATCATCAACTAACTTTACAAAGAGAAATATAACCTCTATTTATAGCCACATGCTCTACCTAGGAATTAACGAAATACAATAAATTATTCAAAAAGCTGTCATGTGCTACGGACCACCACAAATTAATTGTCCAATGGAAAATGGACACGTAAAGATTCTAGAAACATTCCCCCCTGCACGTTGTCCCATAATACTGTTAGTCACACGCTCCTTCCTTGACAGCTGTCATTCCTTCTTTATTAGACCCACTGATATAAGTCTTCAGTGGGGACTTTATTATCTGGACAATGGGACATAAATCTGGATTGCCACTGGTGGACCTTTAGTGTTGGTCACTGGAGCATTCATCTGGTGGACCTTCAGTGTTGGTCACTGGAGCATTCATCTGGTGGACCTTCAGTGTTGGTCACTGGAGCATTCATCTGGAGCAAGCTACTGGACATCTTCACTGGTGGATTATCAGAGTTGGTCACTGGAGGATGTTGCCACTGGAGAAGTGTGTTACTACTGGTGACTGGACTGGTACAGAAAAGACTTGTCTGAAATGGGCCACTGCTGGTAGAATCAACATGGCTTGTTCAGATGGAATTATCAGCTCAGTTTCCTTCAGCTCGGTTGACTTCTTCAGTTCGCTGGGTTCCTCCAGTTCAGTGAACCTGGACGTCTCTGCATGATGATGTTTCACGAATTGGAAGGATTAAGGCACTATAAGTTAGTCTATCAACTACTACCTAAGTCGTGTCAAATTGATTTCGAGGTATTTTGGGTAATTTAGTGAAGAAGTCCATGGTGATATGCTCCCATTTCCACTTAGGGATTTGTAATGGCATCATACCACATGGTTTTTGATGTTCGGTCTTCACCTTGAGCACAAGTCAAACGCTTTTCTACATATTTTACCACATCCTATTTCATTTCGGACCACCAATATTCTTCCTTTAAATCATGATAAATTTTGGAAACACCGAGGTGGACGGAATATTTGGATTTGTGAACATCATCAAGTAGAACATGTTTCCCCTCACAAGAGATTGGAATCCAAATCCTTCCATGTTTAGTAAGACCACAAGAATCCTTAGAGAAAAATAATGGATTTGACCTTGAATTCTTTCTATCTCAGGGTCTCGTTGCAAGGCCTTCTCTTGAGCCACCTTTATTCGTTAGAAGAAGTCATTGGTGATTAACACCCATAACGGTGAGACGATGATAGAATGATGGGAACTGTAAGTCCCAAACTTGATGGTACTACCCAAAGTGTTCAAATAAACCAAGAACAATATCTCTAAATAAGACTTTCTTATTTAGAGATACAATACTAGAAATGGACTAGTATTACTTAAATATAAATGCAAGAATATAAAAAAAAGTAATACAAGACTTAAAGCAATAAGTAAATAAATTGGTGGAACACAATGTAATTTTCAAGTGTATTTTATTTATTGATGTTAAATAAAATACAAGATTGTTGCGGAACCAAGATAATACACAAGTGTAAATATCCTAACAATCTATGAATTACAAATGATCTATACTTGACAAATATTCTCCGATCGAAATACTTAAAGTTGTGTAGTGTTCCTTTTAGCGATCGAGAGTATTTAGTCAAGTTCACCAAATTGCAAAAAGCAATTTGGACAA
Organism: Erigeron breviscapus; assembly: GCA_034093135.1. NCBI lineage: Eukaryota > Viridiplantae > Streptophyta > Magnoliopsida > Asterales > Asteraceae > Erigeron > Erigeron breviscapus. Next base: position 119,571,292 of record CM067169.1, on the reverse strand, counting down.
GGAAATGACTTGGTATTTATAGGCAAATAAATTCATCGGTGAATTTATTGTGTCGTACAAATATGGTTGGATTCATTTAAGAAAACAACTTTAATTCCTTAAATGCATTGTGTAAGGTACAAGGATAAAGTCACATTGATGTGACCTGTCTGACTTTAAACCGACCACCTTTACACACGTGTGTACTTTTAACAATAGACAAATGAATTGTCCGGATAAAAGAGTGTAAAGGCATAAAGTAATTTCCTCGTAATCATTGTTCAGATTTGTAAGTTCTGGAACACTGACAAAAAGCTCCAGTCGTCGATCAGTTAAGACTGCCAGTGGGCCCCGCCATTTAGTCAGTCTTCTTTTTTCATACTTCAGTCTTCGACTTCAGTGAGAATGCCTTCAGTGGAATAGATCGTGACTGGAGTGAAGTTCAGTGAACTGAAACCTGGTGCCATCCAGATTTCCTGTACAAGTAAGGCGTTCACTGGTCTTCAATTATTTCTGGACAAATCTTTAGTAGAGCTCCAGATGACTGACCAGTCCAGTCGAATTCTGGAGCAAGTCCAGTGAAACCTGGACTAACTGGAACTCTTTTGGCTCAATGCATCTCCTACAACATTAGCTTTCCCGGGATGATACAAATTTCACAATCATAATCTTTCAAAAGATCTAACCATCTTCGTTGGCGATTGTTGAGATCTCGTTGCTCAAATAAATACTTCATACTTTTATGATCGGAATAAATGGTGAACTTTACTCCATAAAGATAATGGCGCCAAATCTTTAAAGCAAAGAAAACCGCCGCTAATTCCAAATCATGGGTAGAATAACGTTTTCATGTTCTTTCAACTGCCATGAAGCATATGTAATGACTTTTTCTCTTTGCATTAGGACACAACCGAGTCCATTAGATGATGCATCACAATACACCATCATATCTTCTAGTCCATCTAGTAGAACAAGTACCGGGGTTGACTTAACCTTCTTCTTAATTGTTGAAAGGCAACTACTTGTTCGTCCCTCTATTCGAATTTGATATTCTTACGAGTCAACTTGGTCAATGGTGAGGCTATTTTGGAAAAATCTCGGATGAATCGATGGTAATATCCCGCTAGACTAACAAACAAACTAATTTCCGATGAGTTCTTCGGTTGTTCCAATTTCATCACTGCATTTATCTTAGCCGGATTTGTGAGTCCCTTAAGTTCGATGGTTAACCAGGAAATTGTAAAATACAACAAGTCTAATAATCACTAGAATGGACTAGTATTAGTTGTAAATAAATGCAAGAATATATAAACAAAGTAATACAAGACTTAAAGCAATAAACAAGTAAAGTGGAACATTATGTATTTTTGAATTGTGTATTTTATTTATGATGTTAAATAAATACAAGGTTGTGCGGAATCAAGATAATACAAATAAGTATGTATCCTAACAACCTATGAATTACAAATGATCTATATTTGTCAAATAACTCTTTTGGATCGAGATACTTAAAGTTGTGAAGTATCCCTGTTTAAGATCGAGAGTATTTGGACAAATTCACTTAAATGCAAAATGTATGCTTAAATTATTTTTCTCAAGGAAATGACTTTGTATTTATAGGCAACAAAATTACAAATCTGGTTACATGCATTTAATGATCCGACAAGAACATTAAATGTATTGGATAAGGAATAAGGATAAAGTCACATCAAATGACTTTGTATCCTTTTATCCAACCACCTTTACACACGTATACTTTGGTAAAGAACAAGTGGATTGTTCTTTGGAAAGTGTGTAAGGGCTAAAGTCAATCCTCGATATCAGTGTTCAGACTTGTAGGGTCTAGAACACTGACAATCCTCCAGTGTACAGATCTGGTAAGACTTCCAGTGGACTCCGCCATTTGTAAGTCTTCTTTATTCTGACTTCAGTCTTTGACTTCAGTGAGAATGTCTTCAGTAGAGTTGATCTGGACTGGGGGTGAAGTCCAGTGAGCTAATCTGGATAATACTCCAGATTTCCTATACAAGTATTTGCTCACTGGTCTTCCATTATTTCTGGACAAATCTTCAGAGGGACTCCAGATTCCAAGTCTGGAGTAGGTCCAGTAGAACACGTTTCTGGATAGATTTTCAGTAAGGCTCCAGTAGTCGAGTCTGGAGCGAGTCCAGTAAATCTGGACTAAATCTGGACCTAACAAATTCCCCCTATTTGTTTAGAAATAATGCAAGTGTTTTCAAGCTTGAATCTTTACATTTTGTATGCTTGAAAAACACAAGTTTTGACTTAGTCTAAAAATCTAAGTTACTGGAAAACACTTTATAGATCATAAGTGTTTTCAGTTTCATCATTTAAGTTCTAACTTAGACTAAATCTGATCATTTACTTATATGAATCAAAAATTGCAACTATTATTACATACATCAACTGATAACTAGTATACAAGTTTCATAAAACAATAAATTTACAACAAGTAAATGATAAGAGTCAGGCCCTTATTTTTGATGTCTGTCCTGGAGCATCTTCAGTAGTCTTTCTCTTTGGTGATGGAGAAGATGGTATTGATTCTGGTGATCTTATGCCCATTGCAACTTCCATCTGTTGCTTTCTTCTCCATACCTTTTCAATTCTTTTCAGAAATGCTTTAACATCAGTCGACACATTTGTCTTCCCCTGAACGTTAAAGCGATTTCTTTTAGTTCACTCCATCCAAATGCTTGGACTGAAGTACTTTTCCTCTCATCAGTAAAGTTACCCTCCCTGGTCAACTTTACTTCAAACTTAGACATGCCTTCATGATCTTCAGCCAATTTGATTTCAGCACCAGTGATCCTTCTGGCATCAGCCCTGAAATTCAACATCTCATTGTATTTTTCTTTCAGCTTGGCTTGCTGGATCAATGATTCAGTTTCCTTGGACACTCTCCTTTGCTCTACAGCAGATTGGAGTTCTTGACGATTGATTTTTCGAGAAGTGTCCAGGGGAATGAAATTGCTTACATCAGCATCTTTGATTGCTTTGATTTGTCTGGCAGTCAGTTTTGGTAAGCCAGTAAGTCGCTTCCTGTACTCTATCTCCAAAGCACCAGCGTTCTTTCTGATCTTTTTCTGGAGGCTTACCAGTTCATCCTTTCTTTGTCTGATGAGTTCTGGTACACTCACGCCATAAATTATAGAATCATAGACTTGTTCTTCTTCGGCGTAGAAAGAGCGTACATGAACATCATCCAATAAACTCAAACATTGATGAACTCTGGGGTCATCCTTCATCTTTTTATATACTTCAATATTAATGCCTAACCTGCCAGCATTGTAAGAATCCAGAGTACCCATAGTTGCCATCTCCCTTTGATGGGCCAGCAGTTCATCTTTTTGATTTCTTTTGAAAATCTCTATCATGATGCATTCTTGTTCAAGCTTCTTGGATGTTTCATCATCAGCATCTTCAACAGTTTGCTCTTCCTCTCCAGATTCCATTTGTTGTTTTCCCTTAACTGACTTCAGAGTAGATGGAATATCTGGGAAGGACTCAAACTGGGGCTCACTGGCTTCAGTACCAGTAGCTCCTTCAGTTAGCCCGGCTTCAGTGCCATATGCTATTTGTGACAATTGCTTCAGTGTTTGGTCACCAGACGACTTTTCCCCCTTGGAATGATCACCAGTCCTTGACTTGAGATCATTCCATAATTCTTCAAGCATAAGTCTGTCCAGTGCACCAAATGTTGTACCTGCTACTGGAGTTGTTTCAGTCACAACTTTCTTAAGTGCCTGCACTTCCTTCTGAACATTTGCAACAGCTTTAGGCAAGTGTTTTGGCAACTTCTCATCCAGTAACTTGTCTACTTGGGGTAACACCCCATCACGAATGCTACGAAGAACAGTCTCAGAAACTTCTTCACATATTTCTTTCAGCATATTGTTTCTGAACTTCCTTGTACATGCATCACTTATTGTGCTGACAACTGCATCCTGGTCTAGTGTGGGTCTAGTCTCCAGAGAACTGACCCTGAAAACCAACTTTTGAACATCTTCTTTCATACCTGCCAGTTCGCCAGTGACTGCAGTCTGAACAGAATTAACCAACCTTGTCTCTAATCCCTGGACTGCCATTTTGAACTTTTCAGTGTTGTTGTTTATGGCCAGTACCAGTTCATCAAGCTTCTCATAAACCAGCTTCTCATTCGCAGCAAAGACATTCATCTCAGAAGCAAGGTTATTTGATAATAAAGATTTGAAGTCTGAAATAACCTGAGATGAAGTCTGGAGTGATCTCTCCAGGTCCGCCACCTTACTTAAAAGGCCTTGGACCTCGGCAGAAGATGAAGTGGAGAGACCACTGGGAGGTTCAAGAGTTGAAGGTAATCTGGTCATTAGAGGAATTTGTGCCCAGTCCTCTTCAGTTGCAGCTTCAGATGTTGCAACTGGTAACTCCGGCGCACGAGGTGGAGGTGAAGATTGTGAAGGTTGAGTGGTTGCTGGAGTGAAGTATTGAGTGTGTTCTGGAATTGAAGGTGGTGGTGATGGTGGCATGTTTGATTGTGGTGGTGGCATTTCTGGTGGAGGTGGTGGCATTTCTGGTAGACTTTCTTCTTCTTGGACATCTTCACCCAGAAAATTCAAGTTTGCATCAAAACCTTCAGACATTGGGGAATCTACGTCATCCCATTCTGGAGCCATCCCAACTGTCTGTTCACCAGACTGTTCACCAGTCTCTACATTCACTTGTTCACCAGCCCCTACATTTAAGTCTATTTGAGCCTCTTGCTCAACTTCCTCAACAACCTGCTCAACAACTTGGGCAACATTTTCAATTTGTTCATCAGTTACCTGCCCAACAACCTCTTGTACGTTCTCTTCAAAAATTGGAGACCCATCCAAATTCATAACATCCCCAGGATGTCTTTCAGGATTCACCTGAAGTCCTGCTCTCATCAGACGCCTGTTAGTTCTAGGTCGTCTGGAAGGTTCAACAACTTCTTGTACTTGACCTTCAGGAGCCACTTGTCTAATTGGTTGTACAGCTTCAATGATCTGTACATCTTGGTCTCCAGAGGCTCTTTCATTAGCTTGACCTCTATCTGGAGCCATTCCAGCTTCTTCCCTTTAGAAGGAAAGCATGGACTGAGGAATATCTACCTCGTCCAGTGGAGATCTGAGATTGACCAAATCTCTCATATACTCACTCACAGAAAAGTGAGTAGTATCAAAATCATACTGGTCTCCAAGACCATTTTTAAACAGCAGTGAAAGGAAACGAATATATGGAACAAAAGGTTTTCTTCCCTTCACTCTGAGACGCTCTACCAGGTCATCAAAAAGAATTTGGGCGAAGTCTACTCTAAGCCCAAACCATAAACAGTAGGCAATCTGGAGATGGGTTTGATTGATCTGGTCTAACCCTCCAGAACTGCCTCCCAGACATTCATCAATATGAGTGAAGAAATATCTCCATGAGTCTGACAGCTTGCTCATGTAGATAGTCCCTTTCCTGGATAGCTGGCCATGCTCATCCAAGATATCCGTGTGCCCCATCAGCCTGCATACTTCCCTTGTATTGATACCAGTGGGAAGCTCAATAGGCAACTCATTCTGTTCATGATAGTTTAACTGTAGAACAGACCTGAGCAGACTTGCAGTGAAACCAAGGGATCTGGTACCTCCCTTGAGAGTATAATTGATAGATGAAGTTTCATCATCAAATGTTGTAGTGTACCAGAATTCACACAGGTACTCGTGGTACATCCTTCCTGGATTTAATGTTAACGCACCATATAATGGGCAAGAGAGAAAGAATGAGTTTAATCTCCCAATAATTGATTGGGCATCATGAACACTGGAAAGAGAGAGTCTTGCCATCCAGTTATTCATGTTGATTCTAATGGCATTTGCCTCAAGATTAATATGAGGTGCCCTTTCAACATTATCAGAAGGGGCATATTCAGCGGCAAGGAGATTTTTGAGCGATTTTGACTGTCTAGGTGCCATTTTATACAGAATAAATGAAGATGAAATTGAATATATATAGGTTATGATGAAGAATTGATGAAGGAATTGAATGTAAATGGAGTAAATAAGAGAGATGATGATGATTGGAAATGAATGAAGAAGTAAATGAAGGAATTTGAAAGATTTGGGAGTAAATATGTTCGAAGTAAATGCAAATGAAATTGAAAGTGGGTATATATAGGAGAAAGAATGTGGAACTCAAACGGTTTATTTGAAATTATCAAATATAATTTTGATCGAGGTTATGAGATCCGCATTAATTACATCACATCACACATAAATGTGTGACAGTTTACAGCCCACAAACATTAACAAGTTGCTCTTTTTGATTTCCCAAGGTAAAAATACCATCATTACGTTGAAAAATTTACATGCCACGTAGGATTAAAATATCTCCAAAAAGATTTGCTTACGTGGCACACACAATGACCAAGTATTTAGAAAATATTATGACATAATTCAGTGCATCTGGAGGTTGACTGGACACTCCAGTATCACTGGTGGATTAGTCCAGTGAACATGTACTGATGGTATACTGGAGGGACACTCCAGTAAAGTACCAGTGAAAACCATTTTTGAAAGACTGGTAACCTCAAACTTGCACGTCAACTAATTCAGACAAATGAGAGGGACACATTTACAAGGAGACATAAGTCACCTCAAACACGCACTTCAATCTATCCAGTTACCAGTGAGAGGGACACATTTACAAAGCATCAGTAATATTTTCTGAAGAGTTTGTCCAGTGAGAAAATAAATTAATAAATTCCCCTTGAACTTAAAACATTTTTTAAGAAAAAATATCTTTCAAGTCTTTCCTTGGAATGTTCCAGAAATCTAATAATGCAAAGATAGTATACAAAGGCGTTCAATATCTGAGCAGTTACCAGATTTAAGGGTTTAACATTCCCAACTCACCAACAACATATTCAAAAGTTTTGACATCCAGAGGTTTGGTAAAAATGTCAGCGAGTTGTTTGTCAGTGGGAATAAAATGGAGTTCAATGTTGTTTTTCATAATATGATCACGAATGAAGTGATACCTGAGATCAATGTGCTTCGTTCTGGATGCATGACTGGATTGTTTGAGATAGCAATGGCACTGGTATTATCACAAAAGATTGGGGTCTTTGAATATTTAATACCATAATCAAGCAACTGGTTCTTCATCCAGAGTATCTGAGCACAACAACTGGCTGCAGACACGTATTTAGCTTCAGCAGTGGACAATGAAACTGAAGTTTGCTTCTTACTGGTCCAGCTGACCAGTTTGCCACCTAGGAAATGACATCCACCAGTTGTGGATTTCCTATCTATCTTACAACCTGCATGATCTGAATCTGAATAACCCATTAGATCCATGCCTGAGCCTTTGGGATACCAAAGACCTAGACTGGGGACACCTTTAAGGTACTTCAGTATGCGCTTTACAGCAAGCATATGAGATTCCTTTGGATTAGACTGATATCTGGCACATAAACATGTTGAAAACATAATATCTGGTCTACTGGCAGTTAAATACATCAGTGAACTAACCATGCCTCGATAGACAGTGGTGTTCACTGGTTTTCCATCTGGATCGCAATCAGTGTCAGTGGTGCAGAAATTGGAGTTGGTTTAGATGGTGAAGAGTTCATATCAAATTTCTTTAAAAGATCTCTAACATATTTTTCCTGATTAATAAAGACGCCATCTTTGTTTTGTTTAATCTGGAGTCCAAGAAAATATGTTAATTCACCCATTAAACTCATCTCATATTCAGTTGACATTATTTTCGAAAATTTCTTGCACATGTTTTCATCAGTAGACCCAAAAATAATATCATCAACATAAATTTGTACCATTAACAGATTACCTTTTTCATGAAGAATAAATAAGGTATTGTCAATTGCACCTCGTTTGAAACCATTTTTCAACAAATGTTTAGTCAGAGTGTCATACCAGGCACGTGGGGCTTGTCTGAGGCCATAAAGTGCTTTGTCCAGACGATATACCCAATGTGGATGCTTTTCATCAATGAAACCTGGTGGTTGTCTGACATAAACTTCTTCTTCAAGCTTTCCATTCAAGAAAGCACTCTTTACATCCATCTGGTAGACCTTGAGCTGATGATAAGCAGCGAATGCTAAGAATATTCTGATCGCTTCAAGTCTAGCCACTGGAGCAAATGATTCATCAAAGTCGACATCTGACTGGCAGTAGCCTTGTGCTACCAGTCTGGCCTTGTTTCTGATTACGTGGCCATCTTCATCTACTTTGTTTCTGAAGACCCATCTTGTTCCAATTGGTTCTTTCTTTCCAACTGGGAAAGGAACCAGATACCAGACCTTGTTCCTTTCAAACTGGTGAAGCTTTTCTTGCATAGCAGTCACCCAGCTTGGATCTTCCATAGCCTCGTCAATCTTCTTTGGTTCCATCAAAGATAGAAAACTAACGTATAAGCATTGATTACTGGAGGCTCTTCTGGTCTGAACTCCTCTACTGGAGTCACCTATGATCTGATCAATAGGATGAGCTTTTTTCCATCTGGAGTACTGACCAGGATTGTTACTGACAACAATATCAGTGCAAGAATTCAGTTGAGTCTCCTCTGGAGTTGCTTCTGGAGGAAGATCTTGCCAGACTACTTCAGTATCTTCATCTGAGTCATTTAAATCACGATTTGCATCATGAAATTCTTCATTTGAAGGTATTTCCTGAAGTACTGGTTCAGTTTGGAATTCTTCATAAGAAGACATTTCTGGTCTATTCTCAACTGACACTGATACTGGGGGAGTAGTACGAACATCTGATCCAATATTAATTTCAAAGGGTAGTTTGAAAATAATAGAAGGATAGAATGGAGTACTACTGGAGAGTTTCTTTTTCTGAACAGGTTCCAGATCAAGATGACTGGAAACTGTGTCTTTTGAATCTTCATTTTTGTCGTTTATAGGATCAGATTCACAAAAGACAATTGGAGTTACTGGGGGAGAGTCAAGGGCTGGCTTTTTGTTGATTGCAGGATTTGATTCATCAAATGTGACATGAATTGACTCATGGACCTTCTCCAGTCTCTTGTTGTAGACTCTGAAGGCCTTGCGAATGGCTGAATAGCCTAAGAAATACCCTTGATCAGCTTTGGCATCAAATTTGCCTAGCTGACTGGAGTCGTTCAGGATGTAAACTAGACATCCAAAAACGTGAAAATAACCAATATTTGGTTTTCTATTTCTTAAGACTTCATAGGCTGTCTTTTTGTGTCTTTTGATGTACACTGATCGATTCTGGGTGTGGCAAGCAGTTGAAATTGCTTCCGCCCAGAAACTGGTAGACAGACCAGATTCAGCAAGCATACTCCTGGCAGCTTCTATCAGCGTTCGATTCTTCCTTTCCACCACTCCATTTTGTTCTGGAGAGCGGGCTGATGAGAAATTCTGGGAGATGCCAGTGCCAGTACAGAATGACTCCAGAGTTGCATTCTGGAATTCTGTTCCATTGTCACTTCTTAACTGACACACTTTTCAACTGTACTTGAGCTCAATTTGCTTGATAAGACTGATGATTTCAACAGCAGCTTCACTTTTAGACCTCAGAAAGATCACCCAACAATATCTGGAGAATTCATCTACGATCACCAGGGTGTATCTTTTACCAGCACGAGTCTGAACATTCACTGGACCAAAGAGGTCCATATGAAGGGGTTCAGATATGCTGAAATTCTGTCTGGTCTTGAAACTGGTACGTTTTTGCTTACCCATCTAACATCCTGGACATGGCCTTTCCTTTTTGAAGGAAACTGAAGGTATCCCATCTGCAAGTTGTTTTCTGAACAACTTATTAATATTCTTGAAATTTAAATGGGATAACCTTTTGTGCCATAACCAGTTTGTGTCTTCATCAGCTTGAGTATAGAAACACTGCTCTGAAGGAGAGCTTTCCATATCCATCACGTACACATTCCCTTTTCTGGGAGCAATCAACACTAATTTCCAGTCCTTGTTGAATACGATACCCTGAGCAATATTGAATAGAACTTGATAGCCATCATCACACAGTTGGCTTACACTGATCAGGTTATATTTCAAACCATTCACAAATGCAACACGTCTGAACTTGACTTGTCCATTGTTCAGAACACCGTATCCCCCAGTCTTTCCACAACCATCATTTCCAAAAGTAATGGAGGGTCCATCAGAAATGGTGAACTCCTCCAGCAGAGTCTTACATCCAGTCATCGTCCTGCCAGCAGCACTGTCAAGATACCAGATATATTTCTTTCGATCGCCCTGCACATACACCAGATACTTATCAGTTAGATTTGGGAACCCATCGACTGATGGGTTCACTGGACCCTCCCTTATAGGTCCCTAGGGCAATCTGGTTTAGTTCACTTTCTTCAACAGTGGTCTTAGTTGAAAAGACCACTGGGTCGATAGTTTTGAAACCTTTTTCTTTTTCTCAACTGGAGAAATAGATTTAACTTTCTTAGCAAAAGGTTTTGTATTTTGTCTAGGGCCAGATGAAGTACCCTCAATAAAGTTTAATCTTGCATTAAAACTTTGAGATTGACGAGTCAGAATTTGAATCTGGCTCTCTAACCTGGACAAAATATTTTCTTCTGATGACACCTTAGCCTTTCCAGTCCTAGGCTTAGGTAGGGGATTGGTCTGAGGCAAAGGTTTATTCCGATAAACCTCTTTAACTGGAGCAGTCATCTGGAATGCTCCAGTCTTGACCTCTGGGGATTGAACTGGGTAAATATTGGTCTTGCGAGTTACAGGCTCATCATAAACAGTGGTGGGCCTGAACCCCTCTGGTAATCGATCGATTACTGGTATTAATAATGCTACATGAGTATTTCCATCTAAGTATGCACGTTTTTGAGCAGGAAATTGATTTACTCCAGCATCATATGGCTTTTTGGTTTCTAGCCATGATTTAATTACCAGTTTTTCTTTCTCTAAAATGACTTCAAGATCTTGTTTTTCTTGAATCAATTGTTCAGTTACCAGAACCTGGGCTTGAAATGCCAGTTCAATGTCTTGAAATTCTTTCAATTTTGATTTTAAAACAGTTATTTCAGAGTTTTACCTTGTCGTAAGACCAGGATCATGTGAGACCATTTGGTGGGTAGAATATCACAAAATTTCTCCAGAAGTATATCCTTGTCCTTCTCAACCCCAAGACCTCTCAATTGGTTTATGATACTCATAAATCTGGTGTAAGTACCAGTGACAGACTCGTTAGGCTGAGCAAAAAATGACTCATACCTCTTGTTTAAGGAGACCTTTCTGGTGACAATGGTGTCATCTTCTCCTTCATGTTGGTTTAAAAGTTCATCCCACATGGTTTTAGCACTAGGAAAAAGAACTAGTGTGGGAATTAGGGTTTCAGGAACGACCCCGAGGATCATGTTTTTGAGAAGGGTGTCTAGATTCACCAATCTCCTCTCCTCTTCAGACCAATGTTCCTCTTTCTTTTCCCTTCCTCTTCTAGATCTAGAAGGATCAAGTAGGGGATTGAGAGGTGATGTTGGTAAATAAGGACCTTCATTTAAAATTTTCATCATGTTCCTCTCAATACCAGTGACATGCAAAACCATCCTAGCCTTCCACGTACCAAATTCATCACTGTTCCCACCGAATTTAGGAACAGGATTATTTGAGTAGTGCACATGCACGTGTGGAGAAGCAGGAGTAGGAGGAGGAGGTGGATTAGTGTTATTAACAATAGGTGGTTCATTTTGATCATTAATATTAGCATTAGGATCGGGACCAAGATTAAAACTTCGTTGTGTATTTTCTTGGTTAGCCATCAAGAAACAGATCTAGGCAATGTTTAGCCTTCTGCTCTGATACCAAATGTGAGTCCCTTAAGTTCGATGGTTAACCAGGAAAGTGTAAAATACAACAAGTCTAATAATCACTAGAATGGACTAGTATTACTTGTAAATAAATGCAAGAATATATAAACAAAGTAATAGAAGACTTAAAGCAATAAACAAGTAAAGTGGAACATTATGTATTTTTCAATTGTGTATTTTATTTATGATGTTAAATAAAATACAAGGTTGTGCAGAATCAAGATAATACAAATAAGTATGTATCCTAACAACCTATGAATTACAAATGATCTATATTTGTTAAATAACTCTTTTGGATCGAGATACTTAAAGTTGTGAAGTATCCCTGTTTAAGATCGAGAGTATTTGGACAAATTCAATTAAATGCAAAATGTATGCTTAAAAGTATTTTTCTCAAGGAAATGACTTTGTATTTATAGGCAACAAAATTCACCAGTGAATTTTGTGCCGTACAAATCTGGTTACATGCATTTAATGATCCGACAAGAACATTAAATGTATTGGATAAGGAATAAGGATAAAGTCACATCAAATGATGTTAGGTCCAGATTTACCGGACTCGCTCCAGACTCGACTACTGGAGCCTTACTGGAAATCTGTCCAGAAATGTGTTCTACTGGACCTACTCCAGACTTGGAATCTGGAGTCCCTCTGAAGATTTTTTCAGAAATAATGGAAGACCAGTGAACAAATACTTGTATAGGAAATCTGGAGTATTCTCCAGATTAGCTCACTGGACTTCACCCCCAGTCCAGATCAACTCTACTGAAGACATTCTCACTGAAGTCAAAGACTGAAGTCAGAATAAAGAAGACTTACAAATGGCGGAGTCCACTGGAAGTCTTACCAGATCTGTACACTGGAGGATTGTCAGTGTTCTAGACCCTACAAGTCTGAACACTGATATCGAGGATTGACTTTAGCCCTTACACACTTTCCAAAGAACAATCCACTTGTTCTTTACCAAAGTATACGTGTGTAAAGGTGGTTGGATAAAAGGATACAAAGTCATTTGATGTGACTTTATCCTTATTTCTTATCCAATACATTTAATGTTCTTGTCGGATCATTAAATGCATGCAACAAGATTTGTACGGCACAAAATTCACTGGTGAATTTTGTTGCCTATAAATACAAAGTCATTTCCTTGACATAAATACTTTTAAGCATACATTTTGCATTTAAGTGAATTTGTCCAAATACTCTCGATCTTAAACAGGGATACTTCACAACTTTAAGTATCTCGATCCAAAAGATTTATTTGACAAATATAGATCATTTGTAATTCATAGGTTGTTAGGATACATGCTTATTTGTATTATCTTGATTCCGCACACCCTTGTATTTTATTTAACATCATAAATAAAATACACAATTGAAAAATACATAATGTTCCACTTTACTTGTTTATTGCTTTAAGTCTTGTATTACTTTGTTTATATATTCTTGCATTTATTTACAAGTAATACTAGTCCATTCTAGTGATTATTAGACTTGTTGTATTTTACACTTTCCTGGTTAACCATCGAACTTAAGGGACTCACATTTGGTATCAGAGCAGAAGGCTAAACATTGCCTAGATCTGTTTCTTGATGGCTAACCAAGAAAATACACAACGAAGTTTTAATCTTGGTCCCGATCCTAATGCTAATATTAATGATCAAAATGAACCACGTATTGTTAATAACACTAATCCACCTCCTCCTCCTACTCCTGCTTCTCCACACATGCATATGCACTACTCAAATAATCCTGTTCCTAAATTCAGTGGGAACAGTGATGAATTTGGTACGTGGAAAGCTAGGATGGTTTTGCATGTCACTGGTATTGAGAGGAACATGATGAAAATTTTAAATGAAGGTCCTTATGTACCAACATCACCTCTCAATCCCCTACTTGATCCTTCTGGATCTAGAAGAGGAAGGGAAAAGAGGGAGGAACATTGGTCTAAAGAGGAGAGGAGATTGGTGAATCTAGACACCCTTCTCAAAAACATGATCCTCGAGGCCGTTCCAGAAACCCTAATTCCCACACTAGTTCTTTTTCCTAGTGCTAAAACCATGTGGGATGAACTTCTAAACCAACATGAAGGAGGAGATGACATCATTGTCACCAGAAAGGTCTCCTTAAACAAGAGGTATGAGTCATTTTTTGCTCAGCCTAACGAGTCTCTTACTGGTACTTACACCAGATTTATGAGTATCATAAACCAATTGAGCGGTCTTGGGGTTGAGAAGGACAAGGATATACTTCTGGAGAAATTTTGTGATATTCTACCCACCAAATTGTCTCACTTGATCCTGGTCTTACGACAAGGTAAAAGTCTGCACACACACGCTCTCTCAACTCTATATGGAGCTTTCAGGTACACTGAAGAAAATCAAGCTCAGAGAGTGGTGGCAGAACAAGATGCTTTTAACCATGCCTTCAGTAGTCCTAATGTGGTTAGTCATACTGAACCACATAGTACAGCACTGATATCTTCTGAGAATGTATTTTCTATGAAGAAGATGGTGTCTGAAATCATGGATTCTGGAGAGACCAGTCAAATCTCTCCATACTGTTGTGATGAAACTGATGATGATGACCTCATTGCAATGATTGCTAAAACGTTTAACCGTTTCAAAGCAAGAGCAACTAGGCCATCTGGACAATTTGCATCCAGTTCTTCAACTGATAAGACCAATTTGACATGCTTTAAGTGTGGCAAAAAGGGTCATTTCATGAAAGATTGCAGGTCCAACCAGTTTGTATCCAAGCCTGGTCCATTCTCTTCAAATAATAAGCCTGATGATAGCTATAAACTGAAATATAAAAAGCTTAAGGCCCAGATTGCTCTCATGGCACAACAAATTGAAAACAATAATAAGTGCATGATTGCAACAACTGAAGAGAAGTGGGTTCCTTCTGATGAATCATCAGTTGATGAAGAAGAAGAAAGAGATTGCTGTTACATGGCTCTAGCAGAAGATGAGCACCTGGTGAAGGAAGATGTCACATCTGGACGATGGGTAGACATTGTTATTAAGAAGGTTAGTGATTATGATTGTGCAACTGACCAAGAACTAAAACTGGACATAGCTGAAGCTCTTAATTCTGATTTGATATTTGTAGAAACTGTTAGATCTGATTGTGTAAATGGTCTAGAAACAGATTTTTCTGAAATAACCATCTTAGAATCAAAATTGAAAGAACTTCAAGACATTGAACTGGCATTTCAAGCCCAGGTTCTGGTAACTGAACAATTGATTCAAGAAAAACAAGATCTTGAAGTCATTTTAGAGAAAGAAAAACTGGTAATTAAATCATGGCTAGAAACCAAAAAGCCATATGATGATTGAGTAAATCAATTTCCTGCTCAAAAACGTGCATACTTAGATGGAAATACTCATGTAGCATCATTAATACCAGTAATCGATCGATTACCAGAGGAGTTCAGGCCCACCACTGTTTATGATGAGCCTGTAACTCCCAAGACCAATATTTACCCAGTTCAATCCCCAGAGGTCAAGACTGGAGCATTCCAGATGACTGCTCCAGTTAAAGAGGTTTATCGGAATAAACCTTTGCCTCAAACCAATCCCCTACCTAAGCCTAGGACTGGAAAGGCTAAGGTGTCATCTAAAGAAAATATTTTGTCCAGGTTAGAGAGCCAGATTCAAATTCTGACTCGTCAATCTCAAAGTTTTAATGCAAGATTAAACTTTATTGAGGGTACTTCATCTGGCCCTAGACAAAATACAAAACCTTTTGCTAAGAAAGTTACATCTATTTCTCCGGTTGAGAAAAAGAAAAAGGTTTCAAAACTATCAACCCAGTGGTCTTTTCAACTAAGACCACTGTTGAAGAAAGTGAACTAAACCAGATTGCCCCAGGGACCTATAAGGGAGGGTCCAGTGAACCTATCAGTCGATGGGTTCCGAAATCTAACTAATAAGTATCTGGTGTATGTATCTGGTATCTTGACAGTGCTGCTGGCAGGACGATGATTGGATGTAAGACCCTGCTGGAGGAGTTCACCATTTCTGATGGACCCTCCATTACTTTTGGAAATGATGGTTGTGG
>CM067169.1:119510797-119554398 GCA_034093135.1 Erigeron breviscapus | reverse complement strand
TATTGCACAAGTTCACCAAGAATATTGCAGGTTTGCAAAGTAAGAAGTTATTCGTTTGTTTGTGAAGTAACTTAAATTCTTGGTTGTGCAATGACTTGTATTTATAGGCAAAGTTAACATTGGGATGTTAACTTTAGCCGTACAAATGTGGTTGGAAGCATTTAAGGAAAAGCATTTAATTCCTTAAAAAGTGTTGTAAAGTCGCATGTTAAAGTGACTTTACACAACCACCTTTATGTACCTTTTAATACTTAAATAATAAGATAAGGCTTATTATCCGGGTAAAGGTACATAAAGTATACAAGTCAATTCCTCGTAATCAGTGTAAAGCTTTGTAAGGGCTTTCCACTGATGGTCTCCAGTTTGTAACTGACTAGAATGTCAAATGGGCTTCGCTGCCATTGTCATTCTCTTTCTTCCATTTGTTGTCTTCGACTTCAACTGGAATGTTTCTTCAACTTGGTCAGTTCTCAACTGGAGGAAGTCTTCAGTTGCGTTAACTGTACGGTGCAACTGGACTTCAATATATTTCTCGTCAAATCTTCTTGGTCACCAGTTTACTGGTCACCAGATGCAACTGGTGAACTGGTCAGTGTGAACTGGTGACTGGCCAGTTCCAGGTGAACTGGTCCTAACAGACAAAATGATAGTGATTTTGAGACTGATGATTTTCTAAAAGAGGGTGCAAAAGTCTATTTTAACTATGCGTTAATGGATGAGTCATATGATTTTTTCAGTCACCCTGCACATGAAATGAAAAAGGAAAATCATGAGGCTATAATACCTGAAATTCTTGAGTGTTTTAAAGAAAAACCTTTAGAAGAACCTTTCAAATTCCAAAACCGGAAAATCTGAGACCTTATGTTCCTCAAAAAGTTTGGAAAAGGTAATAGAGGATTTGAAAAAGTCTCTTGATGAAAAGCAATCTTTAATAGATAATCTGAAGACTCAAAATCACTGTGTCATTGACCAACCCAAGTTAGATTCCAAAGTTTGTGATCAATCTGGATGTTCTGTGATTTCTATGTGTGAAATTGTCAATGCTTCTGTGCAAACTGAAAGTGAATCACAGATGTTTGATATGTGCAAACTTGATTTTGACCGAAAGTTTTCTGAATCATTTGAAAAAATCAATAAGAAGATTTTATCTATGAAAAAGAAAACCAATGTGTTTGAAAATAATCATCCAATCCATGTTCAAAATGTGAATGTAGACATCAAGAAAGTTGTGCATGTGTCTGTTCAAACTGATGGTGATCTAGATGATGTTCATGATGTTGATGATTATTTCTTCCCGATTGCTTCTGAAACTCAATCATTTACCAAGTTTTCTGAGGGAACTCAATCATACTTGAATGAAATTGATGCTTTCAAACAAAAGTTTGAAAAAGAAAAGGAACAAAAGTTGAATGTGCTTAAGGAACTTAATAAACTTAAAATGGAATTCGAATTTCAGAAAATGCACTTTAATCTTTAAAGAAAGAAAAAAGCATCAATTCCACTCAAGAAAAGTCCATGTCCATTAAGATAAGTGAAGC
The DNA here is from genome assembly GCA_034093135.1 of Erigeron breviscapus. Lineage (NCBI taxonomy): Eukaryota > Viridiplantae > Streptophyta > Magnoliopsida > Asterales > Asteraceae > Erigeron > Erigeron breviscapus. The sequence goes on along the minus strand of CM067169.1, from coordinate 119,552,860 downwards.
AAGTGTGAAATTGGAAACTGATAAAATGTCAACATTTTTGGAAGGAAATTATGATTTTGCTCCTGATTTTGAAAAACATTTTGTTCAAAAAGAGGAAAAACATGAATTTTTTCTAAAAAAGATTCCAAAGTCACACTCTTCACAACCTTCCCCATTCGATAAGTTCCAAAGACCAAAGACCAAACCATTACCCAAGACTGATTCAAAACCAAAGACCAATCAATCACCTAAGACGGATTCAAGACCGAAACCAAACAAAGGTCCCACTGTTTCTAAGAATTCAAAGACTTCTAGACAACCACAGATGTATAAGGTTAAATCTGAACCAAAGTCACAAAAAGAGGTCAAAACAAGTAGTGGTCCAAAGACTGTCAAGAATGAATCTTTCTCATTAGGTAACAAACAACCTCAGAAAGTTAAGTATTCTAGTTTTCCTAGGTATGCTCAGAAGAATCCTAAGTGCACTTTACAGAGGGTTAGAGATACTGTTTCAGGAACTAAATACAAAGATCAGTATGGTTGGTTGTCACCTAATAACATCAAGAAAGTGAACAAGACCACAGAAACCATCAAGAAGAAACCTGTTAAGAACGGAAATAACAAATTGTTTGCTAACAAAAAGAATGTTCGTGTTTCAGGTGACTTGTGCTTAACTAGTAGCAGTAGATGGATTCCTAAGGATAGATTTTTGCATGCTTCTAGTAAAGTCAAGCTTGATGGGAATACAACAAATGTCAAACAAGTGTGGATTGTCCGTAGATCAAATTCTTTAGAAAATGCTAACACATCTAGGACTAGTCCTGCTTGTATCAAAACTTGTGTATAATCCTTGAATTTTCTTTGCTTGTAATTCGTATTTGTGGTTTGAACAATTATGTGTGTTTGTTTGTGATTTGAATAAAAAGTTTGTTTGTGTGTTATTTTGCTTGATGTTTATTTTTATATATACTTGTATGTTATCCCTCTAACCTGCAAGGACCCAATCTATATGGGTACCTAAAACATATTCCTTGTCCTTGCAGGAATATCTCATTTGTGTATGGTATGTTGACTCGGGATGTTCTCGTCATATGACTGGAAACAAGTCACAGACTGAAGATGGTGTGGATATTCTGACTGGAACAAGAGACAATAATTTGTTCACAATTGATCTCAACAACATTCCATCTAATTCTTCAGAGATTTGTCTTCTTTCAAAGCAACTGCACAAAATTCTTGGTTATGGCATCGCCCTCTTCTCATCTTAATTTTCAAACGATTAATACGCTCGTGGATAAACAACTTGTTGAAGGTCTTCCGGATTACAAGTATGAAAGTGAACATGTTTGTCCGGCTTATGCAATTGGAAAGATGAAGAAAGCATCACACAAACCAAAGAAGTTTCTAAGTACAGAAGGTCCTTTGCACCTTATTCATATGGATTTGTGTGGCCCAATGAAAGTTCAAAGTATCCATGGCAAGCGATACATTCTTGTGATTGTCGATGATTATTCTCGTTACACTTGGGTATTCTTTCTTCATGCAAAGAGTGATACTCCGAATGTGATTATTGATTTCATCAAGAAGACCCAAGTAAATCTTAAATCATCGGTTAGATTGTTCGCTCAGACAATGGCACTGAATTCAAGAATTCAAATTGATTCTTTCTTCAAGTCCATGGGTATTACTCATCAATTTTCCGCTGTCAGGACACCTCAACAGAATGGAGTAGTTGAACGTCAAAATCGAACTCTTGTTGAAGCAGCTAGAACAATGCTTGCTTATTCTAAGTTGCCTCCGAATCTATGGGCTGAAGCTGTTGCTACTGCTTGTTTCACTCAAAATAGATCAATCATAAACAAGAGGTTTGATAAAACTCCATATGAGGTGATTAACAAAAGAAAGCCCAATGTGAACTTCTTGCACATTTTTGGATGTGTTTGTTATGTTCTCAATGATCGAGATAATCTGGGCAAATTTGAACCAAAAGGCGATGAGGCATATTTCATCGGTTATTCAAGAGAATCCATTGCTTATCGAGTATATAACCGAAGAACCAAGAGAATCGAAGAGAGTATGAATGTTAGATTTGATGAACTCTCGGGAATGGTTCTTGAACAACACAGTTCAAGACCCGAACTTTAAAGTCCACAAGCTTCTGCAACAAAGACTGCTTCAAATGTCAAATCATCATTCTCTACTCCAACACCACACAAGACTTGGATATCTTATTTGAAGAATTTTTCCAAATTCCGAAGAAAGTTCCTGAATCTGAAGTGAATACAAATGAACCATCAAGTTCAAATTCAAAAGAGATGGATCCCAAATGAGTCTTCACCATCACAATCATCAGATGTTAATTCATCATCTGATTCTCCTCCACCTACCGATAATTCAGAGTTGCATACTCAACCTCATAATATCTCTCAAGTGACAAATCCGTCAACCAATCCTGAAGATTATGATCCAGACGACTTTGTTGAACCAATTGCTACTTCATTTAAACAATTGACAGAACAACATTCTCCTGATTTTATTGATTCTGAAGAATCTGGTGATCCACTTGATCCAATTCCTCACACAAACAAATGGACAAGAGCTCATCCAATTTCTCAAGTCATTGGTAATCCAACTCGGAGTTCAGACAAGATCCGCATCCGCGAATGAACGTCTGTTTGTGAATTTTCTGAGTATTGTTGAACCAAAGACAGTGAATGAAGCTCTAAGTTGTCCAGATTGGGTGAAAGCTATGCAGGAGGAACTGAATCAATTTGAACGACTTGAGGTGTGGAAATTGGTTCCCAATCCTTACAAGAACAAGGAGCCAATTAAAACCAAATGGATCTTCAAGAATAAAAGGATGAAACTGGAGTTGTTGTACGCAACAAAGCACGATTGGTTGCAAAGGGATATTGCCAACAAGATGGAATTGATTACGATGAGACATTCGCACCAGTTGCACGAATTGAGTCCATTCGGATGTTTCTTGCCTATGCTGCCTACAAGAACTTCACAGTCTACCAGATGGATGTCAAAACTGCCTTCTTGAATGGATTCTCAAAGAAGAAGTGTACGTTGAACAACCTGAGGGATTTGTGAATTCAAAACATCCGGAATATGTTTACAGGTTAGATAAGGCTTTATATGGTCTGAAACAAGCCCCTCGTGCATGGTATGATGCTCTATCTTCTTATCTTGTGAAATCTGGCTTTAGCAAAGGTTCGATTGACACTACCTTGTTTATCAAACGACAAAGGAGTGACATCATTCTAATCCAGATTTATGTTGACGACATAATTTTCGGGTCAACTAATCCTAAATACTGCAAGAATTTTTCAGCTTTAATGATCAAGAAATTTGAAATGAGCATGATGGGTGAATTAAACTTTTTCCTTGGTCTTCAAGTCAAACAATTGTCAAATGGTACATTTATTTGTCAAAAAAAGTACATTCTTGACATGTTGAAAAAGTTTGATATGATGGATTGTCAAACAATTGGGACACCCATGGAAGCTCGAACAAAGATTAATGATGACTTAAATGGAAAATCTTTTGATCAAAAGAAATATCGCAGTATGATAGGGTCACTCATGTATTTGACTGCAAGTCGCCCGGATATTAGGTTCGCCACATGCATGTGTGCCAGGTACCAGGCCAATCCCAAGGAAAGTCATTTCCAGGCCGTTAAACGGATATTCTGATACCTGAAAGGCACAGTGAACCTTGGTCTCTGGTATCCAAGGGATACCGGGTTTCATTTAATTGCATATTCGGATGCTGACCATGCAGGTTGTAAGCTTGATCGAAAGAGTACTTCTGGGAGTGTACAGTTTCTAGGGGATAGATTGGTCAGTTGGTCTTCGAAGAAACAGAATTGTGTATCCACATCTACTGCAGAAGCTGAATACGTTGCTGCAGCAAGCTGTTGTTCACAAGTTATTTGGATGAAGACACAGTTGACTGATTATGGATTTCAGTTCAACAGAATTCCCATCTACTGTGACTCAAAGAGTGCTATTGCTATTTCTTGCAATCCTGTACAGCACACAAAGACCAAGCACACAGATGTTCGGTACCATTTTCTTAAAGATCATGTCGAGAAAGGTAACATCGAACTCTATTTTGTCCCAACAGACTACCAACTTGCTGATATTTTCACCAAACCTTTGGATGAACACAGGTTTAATTTTCTTAAAACCAAGTTGGGAATGCTTGATTTACAAACTTAAGTGATTTCATGCCATGTATTCTATGTTCATTTTCTGTTCAAACATTGATGTGTTTTACTTGTTATTACATGCAATGTTTGAGGGGGAGAAAAAGGGTAGAATGCATGATTTTAGGGGGAGTTTAATTTATATGTTGATATATGCTTAATTTGAGGGGAGTGTGCAAATGCATGTGAATTTGTTTGCTTATTTTTTTTTTTTATTTTTATTGTTTTATGTGTGTTTGTTTTTAAATCTGAAAAACCAAATATAAAATTAGAAATTTTAAAATGTTAAAAAGATTTTTTTTGTGTTATTCTCAATTTTTTATTTTTATTTTAAGTTTTTTTTTAATTTGTTATTCAATTTTTTTTAATTGTTTTAATTCTGTTTAGTGAAAACCCAAAAAGAATTCAGCCCAAATCCTTATGTTGAGCCCAAAATGTGATTTTAGCCCAAGACTGGTTGATATCCGGGTTGACACGCGGGTCAAACCCAAACACGCGACCCGAATTTGAGTTTAAAAGGAAAATGGGCGGTCCATTTTGTCACAATTCAAATTCAAATCAATATAACCTTTCTTTTTTCTCTCTAAACTGATTATCATTCACATCAATCAATCAATAATTTTCTTCTAAGTCATAATAATCAAAGTGGGGTTAAACAAGTGATCATATTTCTGGTTTATTTCATCTTGTTTCTTCGATATCTTGAGTAAGATTGTTGGAATTCGTCTGCCCAAGATACATATTAAATTGACGTGGCTAGTACGTGATGATCCAAGTCGGGTCATACCCAATAACAAGCTAGACAAACACTTATGATATTTATTTATACGATTTGATCTTTAAATAAATATCAATACTTGAAACATTTAGAAAGTGGTTTTCTAAATACTTGCACTTGAGATATGTAAATAAATTATATGGATGATTTATTTTGAGAGAAATGTGAATATGTTTATTTGGTAAAATAAACATTTATGTGTGTTGTATATAATATGTAATATGTTACATAAGATATGTAACAAGTTATGTTACATTTTATATACAAAATGTACAAATAAATGGTTTATAAATTTTGGACACAAAATTGTTTGTGACCACACCCCATGTGGCCGCCCCCCCCCCCATGTGGTGAGACATGCAAGTGAACACTTGTAGTCTTGTATGAGATACAAGACACTACATAGAGTGTATCACTCACACACATACACACACACAAGATTAATCTCTCTTTTTCTCTCAACTTCTCAAGAGCAAAATACTCTCTTTTTTCTCTTGGTATTTTCGGCATCAAGAAAGGCAAAAAAGGGGGTTTTCAAGTTCAAATCCTAGCATAGTTTGGGTGTTTGTTGGAAGCTTGGGGTATACTAGCTTGAGGTTCTTCTAGGTTGAAGACTTGCCACTTCAAGATCATCATCTCCTTCATTCCACCTTCTCATAAGCTTGGAAGAAGGTAGTCTTCTAAAACACCCTATGGTTGTTGTTTTGTATGTATGCTATTCATATACATGGATCCTTATTGTTTGGGTTTTATTTTATAAGTTAAACTTTGAATTTAACTATACCAACATATTGAAATGGTTCAATTTTTCGCTGCGTTTTAATATTATAAGGATAATATTACTTTGATAAAAACCCAAAAATCCCAACAATGGCATCTAGAGCCGGTTATATGGATACATACATCAAAAGTTGATATTTTGTTTGGACAAAATCCAATATTTTGGTCATTTTGGTTATGGCCGAAATTAATACACAAAAAGGAGGTTCCTTTTTTTTCTTGTGTATTTTAGTGTCACAACTTAGCCAAGAGACCTTGTGATTGTTTGTGATGTGTGGATGTGTTTGTATTTATTTAATTATTCAATGGTTGTAATAGTTAAATAGGATTTATTCATTCATTTGGTTATGTAATCTATTTATTTCATTTGGTATGTAATAAGTAGATTAGTTGCATTTTTCTTGTAAATGTAATCTCCAAGAAGAAGCATCAAAAGGTTTGGGGCTGAAGTTGGAGGCCAAATGCCGAGGACAGTGAGTTCCCACTGCGGCGCAGTGGGAATATGTCAAACCCACTGCGGCGCAGTGGGGTTATGCAGCCGAGGACAGTGAGTTCCCACTGCGGCGCAGTGGGAATATGTCAAACCCACTGCGGCGCAGTGGGGTTATGCAGCCGAGGACAGTGAGTTCCCACTGCGGCGCAGTGGGATGTATTAGACCCACTGCGGCGCAGTGGGTTATCAAAATGAAGAAAATTGTACAAATCACATCACAAAAGGTTACTTGAAGCATTTGGATGCAAGATCAAGTGGGAGCTCAACTAACACAATATTTGTGTTACTTTGTCCCTTAGGTTGAGACCTTTTGACCCACTTGTTTCGGCTAACAAGTGTGGTCAAAATAGTTGGCTAATGTTGTGCACTTATTATTATGTTTGTCTTGTTTGTTTGGTTGTTTATTATTTTGTCATGTGGATGCTTAAAAACCAACAAAAGACACACATAAAGATTAAAAATTGGTTTTAATATTGACATTAACTTGGTAAAATAAAATGGGTTTTATTAAAAGTTAATGGTCACAATTATAAAAATGGATTGTATAAAAGAACCTTGAAATTTGGATTTCAAAATTCATTATGGTACATAGTTTTTAACTAGAATATAAAAACTCAAACGACCCTTTAAAAACAAGTTAAACGCCATCCTTTTATACAACACTTAATTATTCGGGAACTCTTTGTAGGATAAAGGTCACCTAACTACTTTGAGGGAACTTATAAGTTAAGGTAAATTTATTGTACTTATGGGATAAAGGTCACCTAACCACTAGTATAAGATAAATTTACATGTGTGTATAAGTAGGACAACTTGATTTGGAAGCATGTGATTAGGGTCACCGAAGCATGGTAACCAAAGGCGTTGATGGGATTAAACATGCCAACTTAATATAAGATATTAAACCGGTCCCATACCACTAGAAATTGCAAAGTGTTGCAATTGTCAAACGTTGACTACCTTGTTAATTTAGATCATGGGATAAAGGTCACCTAACCATCATTTAAATGTAACGTTGGATTCTAGGTTTTAATTATTAATTGTCCATGGGACATAAAATGGTATTAACAATTAAAATTTATATTTGATATCGAAAATACTAATAAAGAACTTTGTTAAATCTTGTAGATGGCCGCTAACAATGCAATAAACCCCAACCAAAACGTCCATAACTTTTCACTAAGATCCATCCTTGAAAAGGATCGTCTAAACCAAAACAACTTTGTGGATTGGTTTCGTAACTTAAGAATTGTTCTTAGGCACGAAAAGAAATCCTATATTTTAGACGATCCTATTCCTGATGAGCCCGAAGAAACTGATGTTGAAGCCTATAATGATTGGGCTAAATATGTCGAGGACTCCGTGCAAGTTAGTTACATAATGCTAGCGAGTATGACTCCCGAACTCCAAAAGGAGTTCGAGCACCATGGGGCATACGACATGATTACCCAACTCAAGGAAATGTTCCAACAAAAGGCAAGGGTTGAACGCTTCGAAACGGTTCAAGCGCTTCATGCATGTCGCATGGATGATTCACAACCCGTCTCAACATATGTTCTTAAAATGAAAAGCTACATTGATCGCCTCGAAAGGCTTAATTGTCCCGTCTCAAATGAGTTAGCTACGGATATGATCCTTAACTCATTATCTAAGAGATTTGAAACTTTCGTGTTAAATTATAACATGAATGGATGGGACAAGACCGTTTCCGAGCTTCATGGGATGCTCAAAACGGCCGAGGCTAGTATGGGAGGAAAAGTTCAACCCGTTCTCATGATCAATGAAGGCGGAAAGAAAAGGGCTTACTCCGGACCCAAGGCAAATGTTGCTAAGGGAAAGGGTAACAACAAAGGGAATTTTAAAGGCAAAGGAAAGGGAAAAATGGATACCCAAAAAGCGAAGAAGCAAAAGGTTGCTGTCAATGACCCATGCTTTGAGTGTGGGGAGGTAGGACATTGGAAACGTAATTGTCCAACCTATCTCAAAGAGTTAAAAGCTAAGAGGGATGCAGGGCAAACCTCAGGTACAATATTTATGATATATATTGAGCTTAATACTGTTTTTCTTACATATGGGTATTGGATACCGGATGTGGAACTCATATTTGTAATATGTTACAGGGGTTCATAAGAAAGAAGCACATCAAGAAGGGAGACATTAGTCTATTTATGGGCAATGGTGCATTGGTGCATGTTGAAGCCCAAGGAGACTATCTTTTGAAACTTCCAAATGGTTTGGAAATTGTATTGAACAATGTTTTGTATACACCTAGTTTGACTAGGAGTATTATTTCTGTTTCCCGTTTAAGACATGTTAGATATGATTTTAATTTTGTTAACAATGATATCCATGTTTCTTTGAATGATGTATTTTATTTTAAAGCTATGCCTTTAAATGGTATTTATGAATTAGTTCATGAAAACCAAACATATGATAACTCAATGTACCAAGCTACCACCAAGAAACTTAAATTAGATTAAGTGAAACCTATATTTGGCATTGTCGTCTTGGCCATATAAATAAGAATCGCATACTAACACTTCAAAAGAATGGTCTTTTGAAAACAAAATCAAATGATTCATTTAATGTATGTGAATCTTGTTTACAAGGCAAGATGACTAAAGCACCTTTCAAAGGCACTAATGAAAGGGCAAAAGATTTATTAGGTATCATACATTCGGATGTATGTGGTCCTTTTAAGCCAATGACTAGAAATGGTGAAAGATACTTCATTACATTCACCGATGACTATAGTCGTTACGGTTATGTATACTTATTAAAACATAAGAGTGAGCTTTGAAATGTTCAAAATTTTCAAGAATGAAGTAGAAAACCAACTCAGTAAGACAATAAAAATTCTTCGTTCTGATAGAGGAGGTGAATACCTAAGTGATGCTTTTCAAGATCATCTTAGAAGTTGTGGGATTGTCTCATAACTAACTCCACCTGGAACACCACAACATAATGGTGTGTCTGAAAGGAGGAATCGAACTCTATTAGATATGGTTCGTTCCATGATGAGCAAAAGCTCACTACCTCTATCATTTTGGGGATATGCCATAATCTCTGCTGCCCGTATTTTAAATATGGCTCCCACCAAGAAAGTGGAGAAAACACCTTTTGAAATATGGCATGGAAGAGTTCCATCTTTATCATATTTAAAGGTATGGGGTTGTGAGGCTTATGTAAGACATGATGCCTCAAACAAATTAGAGCCCCGATCCACTAAGTGTATCTTTGTAGGATATCCCAAAGATGATTTGGGATATTATTTCTACAATCCTAATGAGCAAAATGTATTTGTTGCTCGAAAGGCTGAGTTCTTGGAGACTAAGTTCCTTATGGAAGGAACTAGTTCCAGAACAGTGGAACTTGAAGAAGATCAAGAACCACTGACAGATACACACTTGGGTGACACTAGCATTCAACAAAAGGATGTTGAAGATGATCAAAGGGTTGATCAAGACACACAAAACGTTCGTAGATCTGGTAGAGCTACTTATCCACCTGAGAGATATGGATTTCTCGTGGATGAATGCTACATGGTAGTTTCTGATGAACCTACCACCTACCATGATGCTATGTCCAAATCAGATTCGGACAAATGGCTAGAGGCCATGAACACTGAGATGCAATCCATGTATGACAACCAAGTTTGGGAATTGGTTGTTGAACCTCCTAATTCCAAAGTAGTTGGAAGTAAGTGGGTGTTCAAATTGAAACACGATATGCATGGAAACTTGAGTACTTATAAAGCTAGACTTGTAGCAAAAGGTTTCACTCAAACTCGAGGGGTCGATTATGATGAAACTTTTTCGCCTGTGGCAATGCTAAAGTCTATTAGGATATTATTTGCCATAGCCGCACATTATGACTATGAGATATGGCAAATGGATGTCAAAACCGCTTTTCTAAATGGATATCTTGAGGAAGATGTCTATATGGATCAGCCTGAAGGTTTTGTCGATCCTAAGCATCCTAATAAAGTATGCAAGTTAAAGAAATCAATCTATGGATTGAAACAAGCATCAAGAAGCTGGAATCGTCGTTTTGATGAAGAAGTCAAGAAATTTGGCTTCATCAAAAACGCTGATGAAGCTGTGTGTATAAGAAGGCTAGTGGGAGCATCATTACTTTTCTAGTATTATATGTCGATGACATTCTACTATTTGGAAATGACATTCCAACCTTGGAAGGTGTAAAAGCCTGGCTTGGAAGTTGCTTTTCCATTAAGGATCTTGGTGAAGCCGCCTATATTTGGGAATAAGGATCTATAGGGATAGATCAAGGCGCTTAATAGGTTTGAATCAAAGTGCATACATAGACAAGATCTTGAAAAGGTTCAAGATGGAAAACTCCAAAAAGGGTTTGGTGCCTATTCAAAGAGGAACTATATTGAGTACTTCTCAATCTCCCAGCTCAAAAGTTGAGCAAGAGAGAATGAGTGGGATCCCATATGCATCTGCTATAGGATCCATCATGTATGCTATGATATGCACGAGACCGGACGTGTCATGCGCTTTAAGCATGACAAGTAGATACCAGCAAAATCCAGGAGATAGTCATTGGATGGCTGTCAAATATATATTGAAATATCTTAGAAACACTAAAGATATGTTCTTAATATATGGATCTGGTGAAGAGGAACTCGTTGTAAAGGGTTACACGGATGCGAGTTTCCAAACTGATCGAGATGATTCTCGATCACAATCGGGGTATATCTTCATTCTAAATGGAGGAGCTGTTTCTTGGAAAAGCTCAAAGCAAGATGTGGTTGCATTGTCCACTACAGAATCGGAATACATCGCCGCTTCTTTAGCAGCACAAGAAGCTGCATGGTTGAAGAAATTCATTGCCGGTCTAGGGGTTGTTCCTTCCATTCAAGAACCCCTAGAAATTCTTTGTGATAACGAGGGTGCGATTGCTCAAATCAAGGAACCTCGTGCACATCAAAAGACTAGGCACATTGAGCGGAGATTCAACTACATAAGGGATGAAGTTGAAAAGGGAAAGATATGTATTCACAAAGTTCACACCGATCAAAATGTTGCGGACCCACTCACGAAGCTCCTTGAAAGGCCTAAGCATGAGAGTCATACTTGTTCCATGGGACTTCGATATTCTAGTGATTGGATTTGATCTATTTTATGTATTTGGATATCGGAACACTTGTATTTATTAACACTATTTATATGAATATTGGTATTATGCATTTAAATTGTGTTATGTTCCATTTTTGCATGTTTAAATCCATGAATAAGTTAATTATTCTAAATGTCCGTAGTCGATCATATTTGTGGGAACAAATATGAATGTAAGATTATTATGAACTTGGATTGGTAGATATTCAAAAGGTTTTGAATATAGAGCAAAGTGTTGCTACCAAGGTTCATAGATGTTTGTGGGATACAAATATTGGACTGACCTGCAATCAAGCATTACTACATGGAATCTCTGTGATTGATCATAAGTAATCTTGAGTTAAAAGGCGAATATCATTGTATCCTCAGACCTGAGATACATATTGGGTCTTGATATTCACTGAATATTATACTTTGACTTAGCTCTTCGCTGTTCTGAAACATGGCAGTACATAAGACTAAGCTCAGGTATGATATAAGGTGACTGTGAAGGACGTATGTAGTCGAGATGGAATTTGTCCCTCTTATTCGTTGAGAGTTAGATGTCTAAGGCCTGTTACAAAGTTAAATCAATAGAGAATGATCACTCTGTGTCTCTAAGATTTAACATGACATCTGTGACAAAAGGATAAATGATCGATTCACCTAAATCATTTCAAGTAAGGGACTTGAAGAGGATGATGTTATTGAATGGCACTTCGTCATACGTATTAGGGGTAGCAAACCGTTGTTAGGCGGTATTTGCTACTTGCGTCAATCTTCTATGAATCTTGTGCAAGTGGGAGATTGTTGGAATTCGTCTGCCCAAGACACATATTAAATTGACGTGGCTAGTACGTGATGATCCAAGTCGGGTCATACCCAATAACAAGCTAGACAAACACTTATGATATTTATTTATACGATTTGATCTTTAAATAAATATCAATACTTGAAACATTTAGAAAGTGGTTTTCTAAATATTTGCACTTGAGCTATGTAAATAAATTATATGGATGATTTATTTAGAGAGAAATGTGAATATGTTTATTTGGTAAAATAAACATTTATGTGTGTTGTATATAATATGTAATATGTTACATAAGATATGTAACAAGTTATGTTACATTTTATATACAAAATGTACAAATAAATGGTTTATAAATTTTGGACACAAAATTGTTTGTGACCACACCCCATGTGGCCGCCCCCCCCCCATGTGGTGAGACATGCAAGTGAACACTTGTAGTCTTGTATGAGATACAAGACACTACATAGAGTGTATCACTCACACACATACACATACACACAAGATTAATCTCTCTTTTTCTCTCAACTTCTCAAGAGCAAAATACTCTCCTTTTCTCTTTTGGGGTTCGGCTACAAGGAAGGAAAAGAGAAGGGGTTTTCAAGTTCAAATCCTAGCATAGTTTGGGTGTTTGTTGGAAGCTTGGGGTATACTAGCTTGAGGTTCTTCTAGGTTGAAGACTTGCCACTTCAAGATCATCATCTCCTTCATTCCACCTCTCATAAGCTTGGAAGAAGGTAGTCTTCTAAAACACCCTATGGTTGTTGTTTTGTATGTATGCTATTCATATACATGGATCCTTATTGTTTGGGTTTTATTTTATAAGTTAAACTTTGAATTTAACTATACAAACATATTGAAATGGTTCAATTTTTCCGCTGCGTTTTAATATTATAAGGATAATATTACTTTGATAAAAACCCAAAAATCCCAACATAAATTTTGTACTCCAACTGTTTGATAAAATGTGTGAATGAACTGCCATGATTATTTTGAAGTTTATGATGATTGATTGTGAATATTTGATGTTTTAGATGCATGATTAGGGCTTATGCTTGTTGTTTATCTAAATGTTATGCCTTAATCTGCTCGTGTTTGATTTTTCTGGGTATGATTTGTTGAAGGGCTGGGTAATAAATGAATTTTTGATGAAAAATGCCATTTGCAGAGCATTTTGCTCGGCAAATGCGATGTTTGTTCTGAAAAACATGTTCATATTTTTCCTAAACAAATTTTTGAATCAAAAAGGGTCATTTGCAGAGATTTTATCTCGGCAAATGATTGTTTTCTCAATATGTTCAAATTTTTCTAAGTCATGAAATAGCCATTTGCAGAGATTTTATCTCGGCAAATGCTAAGTCTGGAAATCATGTGAATATTTTGACTTAACAAAATTTTCAGATCAAAAAGGCCATTTGCCGAGGTTTTTGCTCGGCAAATGCTTGTTTTCACAAGTCAAGATTTTCTAAGTCATAATAAGCCATTTGCAGAGAAATTTATCTCGGCAAATACTTTGGTTGCTAATATCCATATTTTGACTTAACAATATTTCAGATCAAAAGGGTCATTTGCCGAGGTATTTGCTCGGCAAATATGTTTTTCAAATCTTCAAAATCTTTGTTTGTCAAACAAAACCCAAGTCAAAATTTTCAAAGCATTGAACTAGTGATTTGCAGAGCTTTATCTCGGCAAATCAATATTTTGTGAAAATTTTTCTTAAGTCTTGTATTATATGTGCCATTTGCAGAGATTTTATCTCGGCAAATGCACATTTTGTCATTGAAATATTTCTTTAACATTTGTCAACACTCTTGTTGATCAAATCAAAGGAAATTTCATATATTCAATGAAGTCTAGTCTGAAATGCCTATTTGCTGAGGTTTTTGCTCGACGTTTACGAGACTTCACTTTGATACTCGATGACTTGAATTGGACCCTGATCTGCTTCATTCTCGTGTTTGCCGAGATTTTTGCTCGGCAAATCATGAAATTTTTCAAAGTTTTTGCCAAAATCAATTTTTGTTCCTTATTAATTTCTGGGCAAAATTTTGAGAATTTTTTTTTTTGAAAAACCCCATTTGCCGAGGTTTTTTCTCGGCAAACAGTTAAAATTGAATTTTTATTTTTTTTTTTAATTTATGTATGTAGGTATGTATGTATGTATGTATGTGTGTATTGTGTTTGTCTATATAGTATTTCATAAGTGTTGGAGTGAGAAGCAAGGTATCGAACGTCTTTGTGTACTACCTTTGTTTTCTTATCTTTTAATACTTATGTGATTCTATATATCGTCATGTTTCGTATATATATTAGGGTGAGAAGCAAGGTATCGAACGCCTTTGTGTACTACTTTGTTTTCTCATTTTTGATATATGTGCGAAACATTGTCTTTGTGTTATAAATGTGTTTATTAAATGTTATTGTGTTTTTATTTTTCTGTGTTTAAAGTGTATTTTTCTGGTCAAAATTTTGGTCAGTTTGTCTTTTCAGAAAAATAATAAATATAAAGATGGTGATGTTCCAAGAAGGTGCAACTATGAAGATGCAAGCCAATCAAGCTCTTCATATTCCATTTACATCCAAATTCCCAATTATAACGGAGATTCTGAGCCATCATCCATTGGAAATGCTTTGACTAGTGGTGCAATTGTTCCCGAAAAGTACATATTTGAGTTATGGGAATCAATTGAGTTTGTGAAAGCCAATAAAAGACATAATCAAGAAGAATTCTTTAGATATTCTCTTCAATCAGATGACAATGTGTTTAACTGCCAATTCACACTAGATGAATTCAGATGAATCATTGGTTTTCCAGAACAAGAAGAATATGAAGAATTGCCATCAATTGATGAAATGTTATATGCAGTTCATGCTTTGGGATATGAAGGGGAGTTGACATCCATGAGGGATTTTAAAAGGATGAATGTGGCTACATTATGGCATACAATGTATAATGTCTTAAGCACCTGTCTGATGCCATCTCCGAAAGGAATTGATGCAATGACAAAGCACTCACTGTCGATATACTATGCTGTCACACATAATGTTAAATGTGATTTTGCCAAGATTGTGTGGGATAAGATGAGACAAGTTGTGAAAGGAAAGGATGTTCAAGAACGAAAATACATTCCTTATATTCGATTCTTCACTTTGATAATCGAAGACGTACTTGATAATGTTGAAGAGATTCCAAAGTTAGAAGACAGTTTCAAATGTGTCAATTCAATGTATAAGTCAAACATGAGAATAAGAGGCACAGGAAGTGAAATTGCAAGACCTTTTCCGATTCCACCATTTCTGCTTAACCTGGTTCCTGCTCAGAGTCCTCACCTTAGGGCTTATAGAGAGTGGTTAGCCACAACGATGGGATCTGAAAGCCGACAGATTCCTACCCAAGCTGTGAATAGGTCACCAAGTGAGGGTCCTAGGTCTATTAAAAGAAAAAGAGGGGTTAGTGATGAGGGGACTTCTGGGCAGAAGAAAAGGAAATCCAAAAGAGTTATGTTTGAGCAAGAAGTTGCTACACCTGAACCTGTTTTCTTCACCTGTTTCTCAATCTTCACCGAATATTACTTCTCAAACATCACCTTCACAATCTTCACCTTCACAATCTACACCAATACCATCCGTTGTTTCACCAAATCCACCAACTCTAACACCACCTTGTTTATCACCTGTACTTAATCCAACACCGCTTGCTTCAGAATGAGGGAGTTGAAAATACCAGAGAGGTTGAGAGGTCCGGGTTAGGACAAGGGCATAAAGAAAACGTTGGCCCTCCGATAGTTGAAACCAATGTGTCTAGCCGGGATGTCAACCCTAGGGTAGAAGCCGAGAACTCCCCATTCTCGCTTGCACCGAACTCTCCTCGCCATTCTGACTCCTCACAACAGGAGTTAGTCTCACAAACGCACGGGGAACAGCCACGTTCACCACACTTTCCTCATTTGGAGGATGAGAGTGTTGAAAATAGAGAGGAACAGCCCCACCTCTCGACTTCATTTCGTGCACAAGAGTCTAGATCTCCTAGGCACACGGATTCACAAGCACAGTTTAGTACTGTTGCCAGAACAAGCGGAGAGGGACCCACTTTGTGTGACCCTCAAGGACAGCTTGGAAATCCTGCCTTAGCTAACATCATGCCAGCTTTAGCCGCAGGTAACAGTTCTCAAACAGAGACTGGGGGACAGTATGAACGCCGTAGTGACACTTCTGTTCCTCAGGATCAACCTGAGACTGTATTAACGGGCATTCTCAGTGACCCCGGTGTTGTTAGTGGTGTTGCCCAACAACAAGTCCCAGACAGTGATTTATCACAGTCTAGGACACAACCCGATTCTGGTTGCAAAGCCACTGAATCTCAAACTGCTGGTGAGGGTTTAACCCGAGGATCTGCAGGAAATCCTGAATCAGCTACGCTGAATTTAGGTCACACCACAAGTGTGCAAACAACCTTCGGGTTGGGTACTCACTTCCTTCACAAACACCAACACAAAGAACACAAACACCATCTCAAATATCATCAACAACAAACCAACAAGAAAAAGACAAAGCTTTTGATCATTTGTTGAATATTTTAAGGTCTGAAGGAGATATGTTGACAGTAACTGAAAGGGGGGTAAATGCATTGGAAGTAAGAGAAAGGGAGATTGCACATGAAAAACAAGTCAAGAACCTTCAAGATCAAGTTCAAAAACAAAAAGCAGAGTATGATGCTAAGCTTGCTGCCTTTGAATTACGTTTGTTGGCCCTAGAATCTTGCCGACCGGCCTCGGTTGCTTCTCGACGGGATGATCGTGATTCTGATGATCACCCCGAGGGGGAGAACCAAGGAGAAGGTCAGACTAATATTGGAAATACTTCGAAAAGTGTTGATGTGAATGTTGAAGATGTAGTGATGCAAGAAAGAATTGAGGGTGGAAATCAAGATGATATTGAAGAAGATCAAGCTGAAGTTGAAAGATTAGCTGCTGTTAGAGCTAGATCTGATAAAAGATGGAAAGAGCTTGCTGATGAAACTCAAAGAGAAGTTGATAAAATAGCTAAAGATTTTACTGAAAGATTCAACGAAAGAAACAATGATGATGACCCCGAGGAGATTGAAAGAATTGCTGAGATTAAAAGAAAATTTAATGAAGTTTTTGGAGCTGATAGTGATGAAGAAGAAAAGGGCGGAAACACGAGATGCCACAGAACGACATGGTACAAAAGGTTTAAATATAAAACATCACCACAAAGTTTCAAATGCCATTCAAATTCAGAAGGGTTACAAGTTCAAGTTGCCGTTTAATACACATTACATAACCAAATTCATTATCAAAAGATCAAATGTTTGCATTACTAGTCCAACATGCAACAATTAAACACATCATCCAAGAGGCGGTCCATAATGCTAACTTACTGCCCTAGACCTGAAAAGCATGAAGAAAAAGTGTCAACTACGAGAGTTGAGTGAGTTCATAGGTTTATGCTAACAACACATATATATTTAATCCAATTCAAGAAATGATATGTCATAAAATTTCCAAGGATTCCATCCTACTATCCATACCCAAACCGTATGTTCAATCAATAATAACCAACCATAATAATATCAATACCACTTGGTCAATGGTAAGACTACCATGACATAATTTGATGAGATTGTCTTGAGCCACTACTAAGACCGGTTATGTCCAAGATAATAAGGGACACATGC
The DNA here is from genome assembly GCA_034093135.1 of Erigeron breviscapus. NCBI lineage: Eukaryota > Viridiplantae > Streptophyta > Magnoliopsida > Asterales > Asteraceae > Erigeron > Erigeron breviscapus. The sequence goes on along the minus strand of CM067169.1, from coordinate 119,534,988 downwards.
CGTCAATCATGTGCAATAATAATAATGAGTGTCGTGCCATGGAGACGACCAATAATATAAGGGGGCTGGTATGACCACTGATATAGTAGCTAGAGCACCGCGTGGTCGGACTGGGAATGAAGGTCGCCACAAAGACAAACCAAGCATCCCACCGTTACTCGTTGGGTGAGGGGACAAGTCCTAGTTGCGCAACTCTCAAACTACAGGCCTCTCGAAGAGTTAATAGTAGTGTACCGAGGTGAAACAGTTTGACAGTACTCAAGCTCATCATATAATATATAACACGTTGAACATACAATATACTTCCCATATCATTATCATCGTTCATTCAATGTAGCATTTTCATAAAAGAAAGTCAATTTAATTAATCATGCTTTTCACCCCGTAAGTAAAACACATAAAAGAGTTTGAAAGGGGGCTATGACTCACTTGATTAGAGAGTGTTAGGGGCTGATCAAACGCGATTCCTTCGCCTAGATTTGTTGCGCCTCAAGCAAGCCTAAACCATAACGTATATATTCACGGCGTAAGTTCGCGTGACATGAACTAGTGAGCTAGATCATGAGATGTATACTAGTAGACTTGCCCATCTTTGGTTGTTACTTAATTGTGGAATTCAAGTGCATTATGATGCTTTCATTATTTGGTTAAAAGAGATTTGGTGGTAGAAGTCGTTTTCTCATTAAACGTTTTTGTACGTTTGTTGGAATTTCGGTAGTTTGGCTTTGATTTACATGATCTCCATTGCATACTTTGCTTAGTAATAATATTTGACATTAGTAGTCTTATAATATTAATGTTTATGTATATTTCCTGATTTGTAATTATTTATTTAATTTAATAATATTTAATTACTTATTTATTCACTTTATTGATTTATTTACTAAATAATTCCTTAAAAATACTTTTAAGTGTCATAATTGCCTTTATAAATTATGAATAATTTCATTTGGGTTATATTCTGATATATATGCTCCTTAATTTATAATTTCATGATTTATACTTTTATTTGTGTATTTTCCATTAATTTTAATAATAATATTTAATTAGTTATTTTTACTTAATTATTTATCTTTAAATTATGTAACACATGTCTCTTGCCTTTTAACTATTTTTCTCCAGTAGGTTTTAGTTATTTTTATCAATGGTTAAGATGATTTAACCCCATTCTTGATTTACATAATTTATTTATTGATTTTTATGTCTTTTAATTACCATTTAAATTCAATAATTCATGGAAATTCTTAGAAATCATCACTAAACATTTTGGTCAAAAATCCCAGCCCTTTTAGGCAACTTTTATCAATAAAAATTCATATCAATTCAGCCTCTCTTGTGTCTTGCTTATTTTGAGGATTTTAAACTTAAAAATCGTTTACCGAAATAGTGATTTTAGCCTCATTTCTTAAGCAATTAAAGTGCTTCAAAATGGATTTTCATTCTTGTTCATTATTTCCAGAAAGTTCATCATATTTTGGTGTCCAAAATCGTGATAGTGGTGGTGGTGTGATATGTGCAATTTAGTGCTTTCGGTTAGTGATTATTTGACCCGAAAAGGTGATTTTTGAGCTTATTATTGTCATGAACCAATAGATCTGAGTTTTATACTTTTATTTCAACTTATTTCCAGTAGGTTTATCATATTTCCTTGGTCATAAGATTATGGTGCATGTGTGTGCTCAAAATGCATTTTTGCGTGTTTTCGGTTATGATTTCTAGCTTATTTTAACATGTTTTGGTCCAAGCTTTGTCTCTTTGTTATTCATTAATTTTTTCAGTATTAACATCATTATTAACATATTTTTCACTTATAACAAGTCCATATCCATCTCATAATCCAACAAAAGATCCAACTTTCTTAAATCTAGCATACATGCATTCAAATCAACAATTTTTAATACCAACTTTTATAGATCTAACATTCAACAACATAAAAACATCTTTTTAATGAAAAATCTCAGAATATATTCTTCAAAAATATACAAAAACATATAGATCTATCAAAAGGAAAATCACTTTAAAAGCTACTAATCTATAACAACACTTTTGGGTCTTAAACTTGTTGAATCCTTGGATTTCTTATTAGATTCGACATGCATGAGCATGGAAAGAAAGATCCTATCAACTTTGCCATCATTAAGTGTATATTACAAAGAAAACAAGAAGAAAGTATGAGTTTTTGATAAAACCTTTGAATATCAACAAAACAAGATTAGATCTAGTAAAAAGGATGAAGATTATACCCTCTTGAACTTGGTTTTGATGGTGAAAATGGGCAGAATTTTCGTGACTCTTGAAGCCTCCAACAACCTTAATCTAACCCAAAAACAATCCTTAAACCCTTGCTTAATATAACCCTTTAGTAATCTAACTTAATCCCTTATTATTAATACTAGTTTAGATGAGTTTATGCTTGCCTTTTTCTCTTCCTTTTGGCCGTAGGTAACAAGAAGAAAGGAGGGAGGAGAGAAAGTTTTTCTTGAGAGAATAAGAGATTGTGTGTGAAGAGTGTAAAGAGTGTAAGAGTGTGTGAGTTCCAAGAGTGAATGAGTGTATGTAATTTGAAATGGGAGTGTGTTGGTGTGATGGGGAGGGGCCTCATGGGGCATTTGGAGAGTTTTTCTCTCCTTTTTTTTTATATAAAATTTGTTGTATAAAATGTATGTATGTGTTAGGTGTATGTATATGTATTTTGTAAGGTTAATTGTATTAGTTTGTAGTGTAAGTAAATTTTTATTCTAGTATGTGTATATATATATATGTCGTGTATATATAGGTATTGTATATATTTTTATTTGATTTAGCTATTAGAAATATAATATGTAGTAGTTGATTTGTGTACTTTATGTTGTTTTGTACTTAGAATGTAAACATGTTAGAATGGAAGGGGGCATAGTGTAAATAGATCATATGTATATAAACCCCCCCATAAGTGAATATGTAACCTTTGAACCTCATAATACAAGCTAATCTTTCCCTGACATCTCTCTACTCTCTCTCTCTAGAAACCTCCATTAACACACACTAAAACACACACTAAAGCTCGAATTCTAGTCTTAACAATTGGTATCAGAGCACAATCAGAGTTGCTGAACGATCCACAAGCTTATTACAAGCTTAATTTGTGCTTAATTTCAGAATTTGAGCATTTTTTTCTGAAAGGTTCATTTGCAGAGCTCACTGTTTCAGTGATTCCTGCAAATTAAGTGTGTTTCTGTCCTAATTTTGTTCACCGATCGATTTCATATCAGTATATCTTCCTTCGCTATCAATTTCAGAGGCTAATTTCATCATTTGAAGTGTTTTTGATCGAGCTCTACAAATCGCATGTTCGTGAGGGTTTGAGTTCCAGTTGAAATTAGAATCTAATTTGTTTGAGGATTTGTGCGCATTGATTTTTCTGAACATTTTGATATAAAGTTCGAGTTCTAATTCGCAAAAATGAAGAAGATATCGAAGATTTACAATCTTCTCTGCAAATGAGGTGTTAGTTGTTTTTAAGAATTTGGTCACTTACACTATTTGCAGAGAACTAAGCTCGGCATTTAGTTGTTTTTAAGAATTTGGTCACTTACACTATTTGCAGAGAACTAAGCTCGGCATTTAGTTGTTTTTAAGAATTTGGTCACTTACACTATTTGCAGAGAACTAAGCTCGGCATTTAGTTGTTTTTAAGAATTTGGTCACTTACACTATTTGCAGAGAACTAAGCTCGGCATTTAGTTGTTTTTAAGAATTTGGTCACTTACACTATTTGCAGAGCATTTGCTCGGCAAATAGTTGTTTTTGAGAATTGAGAATTCTTGATTTGAGACTGGTGCTACTTGCATTGTTTGCAGAAGTTTAGCTCGGCAAACAAGTGGTTTTGGGTGGTGTGACTAAGTACAAGTTCTATTTGTACTGTTTGCAGAGTTATTTGCTCGGCAAATAGTTGAAATTGATTCTTCGACCAAGTGACTTTATAAGTTGTACTATTTGCAGAGAACTAAGCTCGGCATTTAGTTGTTTTTAAGAATTTGGTCACTTACACTATTTGCAGAGAACTAAGCTCGGCATTTAGTTGTTTTTAAGAATTTGGTCACTTACACTATTTGCAGAGAACTAAGCTCGGCATTTAGTTGTTTTTAAGAATTTGGTCACTTACACTATTTGCAGAGAACTAAGCTCGGCATTTAGTTGTTTTTAAGAATTTGGTCACTTACACTATTTGCAGAGAACTAAGCTCGGCATTTAGTTGTTTTTAAGAATTTGGTCACTTACACTATTTGCAGAGAACTAAGCTCGGCATTTAGTTGTTTTTAAGAATTTGGTCACTTACACTATTTGCAGAGAACTAAGCTCGGCATTTAGTTGTTTTTAAGAATTTGGTCACTTACACTATTTGCAGAGAACTAAGCTCGGCACTTAGTAGATTTTAAGAATCTCAAATTTTGTTTAAGTCTTTTATTGCTTACAATGGCTTCAAGAGAGGCATTAGCACTTGGTTCTGAAGGAAGACCACCTGTCTTATTTAGAGGATCTTATCCTCAATGGAAGAAAAGATTTCTGAACTGGATAGACAGGCAAAAGAATGGAAAACTGCTAAGGAAATCATACAAAGAAGGTCCTGAAATTCCAAAGAACCCTGTGAGTGGAGAAGTTTTACCTGAAGAAAGTTGGAATACAGATCAGAAAACCAGAGTTGAGGCTGATCAAAGTGCAATTGCATACCTTTACCAAGCACTTCCTGATGACATTTACTGCAATGTTGATTCCTATGAAACAGGAAAAGACATTTGGGATGAAGTGGAGAAGCAGATGGAAGGATCAGATGTATCAAACACCATTAGGTTGTCAACTGTTTTGAATATGTATGAAACATTCAAACAACAAAAAGGTGAACCTTTGAATGAGGTGTACATCAGATTCTGCAATGTCATCAATGAGCTGAGAAAGAATGATGTGAAGAGAACCAATATGGAACTGAACATCAAATTCATCAAGAATCTGGAAGAGGAATGGCAAGTGTATGGAACCCAACTCAACCAACAATCAGATTTGGAAAACTCACCATTCACACCTTATTTGAGAAGCTGCAACTGAATGTTGAGGATGTCAAGAGAATTCAGAAGCAAAAAGGGGAGAGTTCTCATTCCGATCCATTAGCCTTGGTAGCTGAGAAGAAGACATCAAGAGTATCAAAACAAAGATTTGTTGAGTCTGAAACTGATTCTGATTTGAGTGATATGAGTGATTCTGATCTTGATGAAAGACAGAAAGAGATGTATAAGGAACTCGCTTATTTCACGAAGGCTTTAAAGAAGAAATTCTTCAAGAAAAAACCAACCAACAATCAGATTTTGGAAAACTCACCATTCACACCTTATTTGAGAAGCTGCAACTGAATGTTGAGGATGTCAAGAGAATTCAGAAGCAAAAAGGGGAGAGTTCTCATTCCGATCCATTAGCCTTGGTAGCTGAGAAGAAGACATCAAGAGTATCAAAACAAAGATTTGTTGAGTCTGAAACTGATTCTGATTTGAGTGATATGAGTGATTCTGATCTTGATGAAAGACAGAAAGAGATGTATAAGGAACTCGCTTATTTCACGAAGGCTTTAAAGAAGAAATTCTTCAAGAAAAAACCAACCAACAATCAGCTTAGGACTTCATCAGTCTCTTCGTATGCAAAGAATACAAATGCTCCTAAGTTTGATCCGAAGAATGAATTTGTTGGTGGTGAAAAGAAGTTTAACAATCAGAAGAGGTTTGAGAAAAAGGTTATGGATAAAAGGAATGAAGACAAGAAATGCTACAACTGTGGAATTCCTGGACATTTTGCTATAAACTGCACCAGACCTCGACAAAAGAACTCCGAGTACTATAAATACAAACTGATGCTCGCAAGACAAGAAGAAAGTGGCATTGCTCTTCTCGCTGAAGATGACAAGTGGTTGCATCTATCTGATGAGGAGACAGATGAACTTGCAGCAAACGTGTGTTTCATGACAAAGATCAAGAGATCAACGGAGTTGGAGGAAGCTGATGAAAGTTCTTCAGAGGTCGAGGATGAGGTAATTAACATTACTCAATCTGATTTAGATTACTTAATGAATAAGAGTGCTCAATCGATGAAGTATGGGAAAGGGTTGAGTAAACAAATTTCTAAATTAACAAAGCTTTTGGAAGACAAAGAGATCGAATTTCAAAATTCTAAAGATAAATTTGAATCACTTCAAAAGGATTTTGACAATTTGAAAACTGAAAAAGCAGCTGTCATGTTTACTCCGACCTCCAAACTGCATCTTGAGAAACAAGAACTTGAGACCAAAGTTCTTGAACTGAGCAAGACTGTCAGACAACTTCAGGTTGAAAAGACAAATGAGATGTTTAGAGCAAATGCTTTGGCTGAAGACATTGAGTCTTTAAATGTCAAATTCAAAGAATCTATCCCTGATGTGACAGAATTGAAAACAAAATTTCTGACCTAAAATATGAATGTTGTATAAAAGATTCTCTTAAACAAAAACTTGATAAAGAAAATGATGAGTTGAAAGCTGAAATCAAGTCTTATCAAGAAAAATTGTATAAGATCAATCGTTCATATCAACAAGTCTTTTTAAATAGGCCAAGAAGTTCTGAAACAATATTCACATCAGGGCTAGGTTATAACAATCCAAAATGTTTGCTCAAAGCACAGGAAGAAATCCCATCCTTATACAAGGAATCTTATTTGAGGTGTGGGATGACAGACCAATTTGTGAGACCGACTGATAGTGATAATGAGGCTGATGATTTTCTAGAAAAGGGTGCAAAGGTCTATTTTAACTATGCGTTAATGGATGAGTCATATGACTTCTTTGCTAACTCTACACAGAAGACAATCAAAGACAATCATGAGGCTGTCATAACCAAATACCAAACCAATACCAAAGACTGCTTCAAAACCAAATACCAAACCAATACCCAAGACTGCTTCAAAACCAAATACCAAACCAATACCCAAGACTGCTTCAAAACCAAATACCAAACCAATACCCAAGACTGCTTCAAAACCAAATACCAAACCAATACCCAAGACTGCTTCAAAACCAAATACCAAACCAATACCCAAGACTGCTTCAAAACCAAATACCAAACCAATACCCAAGACTGCTTCAAAACCAAATACCAAACCAATACCCAAGACTGCTTCAAAACCAAATACCAAACCAATACCCAAGACTGCTTCAAAACCAAATACCAAACCAATACCCAAGACTGCTTCAAAACCAAATACCAAACCAATACCCAAGACTGCTTCAAAACCAAATACCAAACCAATACCCAAGACTGCTTCAAAACCAAATACCAAACCAATACCCAAGACTGCTTCAAAACCAAATACCAAACCAATACCCAAGACTGCTTCAAAACCAAATACCAAACCAATACCCAAGACTGCTTCAAAACCAAATACCAAACCAATACCCAAGACTGCTTCAAAACCAAATACCAAACCAATACCCAAGACTGCTTCAAAACCAAATACCAAACCAATACCCAAGACTGCTTCAAAACCAAATACCAAACCAATACCCAAGACTGCTTCAAAACCAAATACCAAACCAATACCCAAGACTGCTTCAAAACCAAATACCAAACCAATACCCAAGACTGCTTCAAAACCAAATACCAAACCAATACCCAAGACTGCTTCAAAACCAAATACCAAACCAATACCCAAGACTGCTTCAAAACCAAATACCAAACCAATACCCAAGACTGCTTCAAAACCAAATACCAAACCAATACCCAAGACTGCTTCAAAACCAAATACCAAACCAATACCCAAGACTGCTTCAAAACCAAATACCAAACCAATACCCAAGACTGCTTCAAAACCAAATACCAAACCAATACCCAAGACTGCTTCAAAACCAAATACCAAACCAATACCCAAGACTGCTTCAAAACCAAATACCAAACCAATACCCAAGACTGCTTCAAAACCAAATACCAAACCAATACCCAAGACTGCTTCAAAACCAAATACCAAACCAATACCCAAGACTGCTTCAAAACCAAATACCAAACCAATACCCAAGACTGCTTCAAAACCAAATACCAAACCAATACCCAAGACTGCTTCAAAACCAAATACCAAACCAATACCCAAGACTGCTTCAAAACCAAATACCAAACCAATACCCAAGACTGCTTCAAAACCAAATACCAAACCAATACCCAAGACTGCTTCAAAACCAAATACCAAACCAATACCCAAGACTGCTTCAAAACCAAATACCAAACCAATACCCAAGACTGCTTCAAAACCAAATACCAAACCAATACCCAAGACTGCTTCAAAACCAAATACCAAACCAATACCCAAGACTGCTTCAAAACCAAATACCAAACCAATACCCAAGACTGCTTCAAAACCAAATACCAAACCAATACCCAAGACTGCTTCAAAACCAAATACCAAACCAATACCCAAGACTGCTTCAAAACCAAATACCAAACCAATACCCAAGACTGCTTCAAAACCAAATACCAAACCAATACCCAAGACTGCTTCAAAACCAAATACCAAACCAATACCCAAGACTGCTTCAAAACCAAATACCAAACCAATACCCAAGACTGCTTCAAAACCAAATACCAAACCAATACCCAAGACTGCTTCAAAACCAAATACCAAACCAATACCCAAGACTGCTTCAAAACCAAATACCAAACCAATACCCAAGACTGCTTCAAAACCAAATACCAAACCAATACCCAAGACTGCTTCAAAACCAAATACCAAACCAATACCCAAGACTGCTTCAAAACCAAATACCAAACCAATACCCAAGACTGCTTCAAAACCAAATACCAAACCAATACCCAAGACTGCTTCAAAACCAAATACCAAACCAATACCCAAGACTGCTTCAAAACCAAATACCAAACCAATACCCAAGACTGCTTCAAAACCAAATACCAAACCAATACCCAAGACTGCTTCAAAACCAAATACCAAACCAATACCCAAGACTGCTTCAAAACCAAATACCAAACCAATACCCAAGACTGCTTCAAAACCAAATACCAAACCAATACCCAAGACTGCTTCAAAACCAAATACCAAACCATTCCCAAAGTGTGTTTCAAAACCCAAGACCACACAATCTGAATCAAAGACTTCTAGGCAACAACAGAGGTACAAGGTTTTTTTTTTTTTTTTTTTTTTTTTTTTTTTTTTTTTTTTTTTTTTTTTTTTTTTTTTTTTTTTTTTTTTTTTTTTTTTTTTTTTTTTTTTTTTTTTTTTTTTTTTTTTTTTTTTTTTTTTTTTTTTTTTTTTTTTTTTTTTTTTTTTTTTTTTTTTTTTTTTTTTTTTTTTTTTTTTTTTTTTTTTTTTTTTTTTTTTTTTTTTTTTTTTTTTTTTTTTTTTTTTTTTTTTTTTTTTTTTTTTTTTTTTTTTTTTTTTTTTTTTTTTTTTTTTTTTTTTTTTTTTTTTTTTTTTTTTTTTTTTTTTTTTTTTTTTTTTTTTTTTTTTTTTTTTTTTTTTTTTTTTTTTTTTTTTTTTTTTTTTTTTTTTTTTTTTTTTTTTTTTTTTTTTTTTTTTTTTTTTTTTTTTTTTTTTTTTTTTTTTTTTTTTTTTTTTTTTTTTTTTTTTTTTTTTTTTTTTTTTTTTTTTTTTTTTTTTTTTTTTTTTTTTTTTTTTTTTTTTTTTTTTTTTTTTTTTTTTTTTTTTTTTTTTTTTTTTTTTTTTTTTTTTTTTTTTTTTTTTTTTTTTTTTTTTTTTTTTTTTTTTTTTTTTTTTTTTTTTTTTTTTTTTTTTTTTTTTTTTTTTTTTTTTTTTTTTTTTTTTTTTTTTTTTTTTTTTTTTTTTTTTTTTTTTTTTTTTTTTTTTTTTTTTTTTTTTTTTTTTTTTTTTTTTTTTTTTTTTTTTTTTTTTTTTTTTTTTTTTTTTTTTTTTTTTTTTTTTTTTTTTTTTTTTTTTTTTTTTTTTTTTTTTTTTTTTTTTTTTTTTTTTTTTTTTTTTTTTTTTTTTTTTTTTTTTTTTTTTTTTTTTTTTTTTTTTTTTTTTTTTTTTTTTTTTTTTTTTTTTTTTTTTTTTTTTTTTTTTTTTTTTTTTTTTTTTTTTTTTTTTTTTTTTTTTTTTTTTTTTTTTTTTTTTTTTTTTTTTTTTTTTTTTTTTTTTTTTTTTTTTTTTTTTTTTTTTTTTTTTTTTTTTTTTTTTTTTTTTTTTTTTTTTTTTTTTTTTTTTTTTTTTTTTTTTTTTTTTTTTTTTTTTTTTTTTTTTTTTTTTTTTTTTTTTTTTTTTTTTTTTTTTTTTTTTTTTTTTTTTTTTTTTTTTTTTTTTTTTTTTTTTTTTTTTTTTTTTTTTTTTTTTTTTTTTTTTTTTTTTTTTTTTTTTTTTTTTTTTTTTTTTTTTTTTTTTTTTTTTTTTTTTTTTTTTTTTTTTTTTTTTTTTTTTTTTTTTTTTTTTTTTTTTTTTTTTTTTTTTTTTTTTTTTTTTTTTTTTTTTTTTTTTTTTTTTTTTTTTTTTTTTTTTTTTTTTTTTTTTTTTTTTTTTTTTTTTTTTTTTTTTTTTTTTTTTTTTTTTTTTTTTTTTTTTTTTTTTTTTTTTTTTTTTTTTTTTTTTTTTTTTTTTTTTTTTTTTTTTTTTTTTTTTTTTTTTTTTTTTTTTTTTTTTTTTTTTTTTTTTTTTTTTTTTTTTTTTTTTTTTTTTTTTTTTTTTTTTTTTTTTTTTTTTTTTTTTTTTTTTTTTTTTTTTTTTTTTTTTTTTTTTTTTTTTTTTTTTTTTTTTTTTTTTTTTTTTTTTTTTTGCGTTTGTTTTCATTTGATGTTTTTTTTTTTTTTTTTTTTTTTTTATGTGTACTTGCATGTTATCCACCTAACCTGCAAGGACCCAATCTACATGGGTACCTAAACCATATTCCCTGTCCTTGCAGGAATTTCTCATTTGTGTATGGTATGTCGACTCGGGATGTTCTCGCCATATGACTGGAACCAAGTCAATTCTTTCGAACTTTGTTGAAAAGTTTATGGGAACCGTCAGATTCGGAAATGATCATATCGCTCCTATTCTTGGTTACGGAGACATTGTCAAAAATGGAGTCACCATCAAGAGAGTTTCCTACGTTGAAGGACTTGGACACAATCTCTTTAGTGTTGGTCAATTTTGTGACAATGATCTTCAAGTATTATTTAGGAGATATGAATGCAAAGTGCAAACTGAAGATGGTGTGGATATTCTGACTGGAACAAGAGACAATAATTTGTTCACAATTGATCTCAACAACATCCCATCCAACTCTTCAGAGATTTGTCTTCTTTCGAAAGCAACTGCACAAAACTCTTGGTTATGGCATCGCCGACTTTCTCATCTTAACTTTCAGACGATTAATACACTCGTGGATAAACAACTTGTTGAAGGTCTTCCGGACTACAAGTATGAAAGTGAACATGTTTGTCCAGCTTGTGCAATTGGAAAGATGAAGAAAGCTTCACACAAACCAAAGAAGCACTTAAGTACAGAAGGTCCTTTGCACCTTATTCATATGGATTTGTGTGGCCCAATGAAAGTTCAAAGTATCCATGGGAAGCGATACATTCTAGTGATTGTAGATGATTATTCTCGTTACACTTGGGTATTCTTTATTCATGCAAAAAGTGAAACTCCACAAGTGATTATTGATTTCATCAAGAAGACCCAAGTCAATCTTAAATCATCTGTTAGAATTGTTCGCTCAGACAATGGCACTGAATTCAAGAATTCAACAATTGATTCTTTCTTCAAATCCATGGGTATTTCACACCAATTTTCCGCTGTCAGAACACCTCAACAGAATGGAGTAGTTGAACGTCGAAATCGAACTCTTGTTGAAGCAGCTAGAACAATGCTTGCCTATTCGAAGTTGCCACCGAATCTATGGGCTGAAGCTGTTGCTACTGCTTGTTTTACTCAAAACAGATCCATAATAAACAAGAGGTTTGATAAAACTCCGTATGAGGTGATAAACAAAAGAAAGCCCAATGTGAACTTCTTACACATTTTTGGATGTGTGTGTTATGTTCTCAATGATCGAGACAATCTGGGCAAATTTGAACCAAAAGGCGATGAGGCATATTTCATCGGTTATTCAAGAGAATCCATTGCATATCGTGTATATAACCGAAGAACCAAGAGAATCGAAGAGAGTATGAATGTCAAATTTGATGAACTCTCAGGAATGGTTCTTGAACAACACAGTTCAAGACCCGAACTTCAATGTCCACAAGCTTCCGCAACTAAGACTGCATTAAATGTCAAATCATTCTCTACTCCGACTTCACAAGATTTGGATATCTTGTTTGAAGAATTTTTCCACGTTCCTAAGAAAGTGTCTGAATCTGATGAGATTTCAAATGAACCATCAAGTTCAAATTCGAAAGAGATGGATCCAAATGAGTCTTCACCATCACAATCATCAGATGTTAGTTCACCATCTGATTCTCCTCCACCTACTGCTTATTCAGAGTTGCATACTCAACCTCATGTTATCTCTCAAGTGACAAATCCATCAACCAATCCAGAAGATTATATTCAAGATAACTTTGTTGAACCAATTGCTACTTCACTTGAACAATTGACAGAACAACATACTCCTGATTTTATTGATTCTGAAGAATCTGGTGATCCAATTGACCCAATTCCTCACACAACCAAATGGACTAGAGCTCATCCGATTTCTCAAGTCATTGGAAATCCAACAACTGGAGTTCAGACAAGATCTGCTTTCGCGAATGAATGTCTGTTTGTGAATTTTCTAAGCATTGTTGAACCAAAACAGATCCATAATAAACAAGAGGTTTGATAAAACTCCGTATGAGGTGATAAACAAAAGAAAGCCCAATGTGAACTTCTTGCACATTTTTGGATGTGTGTGTTATGTTCTCAATGATCGAGACAATCTGGGCAAATTTGAACCAAAAGGCGATGAGGCATATTTCATCGGTTATTCAAAAGAATCCATTGCATATCGTGTATATAACCGAAGAACCAAGAGAATCGAAGAGAGTATGAATGTCAAATTTGATGAACTCTCAGGAATGGTTCTTGAACAACACAGTTCAAGACCCGAACTTCAATGTCCACAAGCTTCCACAACTAAGACTGCATTAAATGTCAAATCATTCTCTACTCCGACTTCACAAGATTTGGATATCTTGTTTGAAGAATTTTTCCACGTTCCTAAGAAAGTGTCTGAATCTGATGAGATTTCAAATGAACCATCAAGTTCAAATTCGAAAGAGATGGATCCAAATGAGTCTTCACCATCACAATCATCAGATGTTAGTTCACCATCTGATTCTCCTCCACCTACTGCTTATTCAGAGTTGCATACTCAACCTCATGTTATCTCTCAAGTGACAAATCCATCAACCAATCCAGAAGATTATATTCAAGATAACTTTGTTGAACCAAAGACAGTGAATGAAGCTCTAAGTTGTCCAGATTGGGTGAAAGCGATGCAAGAGGAACTGAATCAATTTGAAAGACTTGAGGTGTGGAAATTGGTTCCAAATCCTTACAAGAACAAGGAGCCAATTAAAACCAAGTGGATCTTCAAGAATAAAAAGGATGAAAATGGAGTAGTTGTACGCAACAAAGCACGATTGGTTGCAAAGGGATATTGCCAACAAGATGGAATTGACTACGATGAGACATTCGCACCAGTTGCACGAATTGAGGCATATTCGGATGCTGACCATGCAGGTTGTAAGCTTGATCGAAAGAGTACTTCTGGGAGTGTACAGTTTCTTGGGGATAGATTAGTCAGTTGGTCTTCAAAGAAACAGAATTGTGTATCCACATCTACTGCAGAAGCTGAATACGTTGCTGCAGCAAGCTGTTGTTCACAAGTTCTTTGGATGAAGACTCAGTTGACTGATTATGGATTCCAATTAACAGAATTCCCATTTACTGTGACTCAAAGAGTGCTATTGCCATTTCTTGCAATCCTGTACAGCACACAAAGACCAAGCACATAGATGTTCGGTACCATTTTCTTAAAGATCATGTCGAGAAAAGGTAACATCGAACTCTATTTTGTCCCAACAGACTACCAACTTGCAGACCTTTTCACTAAGCCTTTGGATGAAAACAGGTTCAATTTTCTGAAAACCAAGTTGGGAATGCTTGATTTACAAACTTAAATGCTTTAATGCCATGTATTCTATGTTCATTTTCTATATCAAACATTGCTGTGTTTTACTTATTATTACATGCAATGTTTGAGGGGGAGAAAAAGGGTAGAATGCATGATTTTAGGGGGAGTTTGTAAATTTAGTATAGTCTAAAATGCTTAATTTGAGGGGGAGTGTGCAAATGCATGTGAATAAATGTTTGCTTATTTGTTAATTGTTTGTTTTATTTGTTTATTTTTTATTTTGTTTTAATTTTTTTTTATGTGTGTTTGTAGTTAAAATCTGAAAAAAATCAAATACAAAATTAGAAAATTCTAAAATAATAAAAAGATTTTTTTTTGGTGTTTGTTTTATTTTTTTAATCTGTGTTATTTTTATTTTTTATTTTTTTAATTTCTATGTTTATTGGTTATTATTTTAGTTGTTGTTAGTTTAAGCCCAAAACCATTTTGAGCCCAACTGCCATGCTAAGCCCAAGACTTATTTGGATGCGGGTTGACACGCGGGTCACACCCAGACCCGCGACCCGAATTTGAGTTTAAATGAAAAAATGGGCGGTCCATTTGGTCATTTACCAAATTCAAAACTAAAATATCTTCTAATTTTCTCTTAAAAGAAACCGATCAAAACATCACATCAATCATTCAAAAGCTTCATATAAGTCATAAAAATCAAAGTGGGATTAACAAGTGAACAATTTTCTGGGCATATTTCATCAGTTCATCGATCATAGTAACTGTTTTGAGGTAAGATTTCATGTATAATGTTTGATCACCAACTGTTTGATTAAATGCCAAGTTGGATTAATTTTTTTTTCTCGAAGTCTTATGCATGATATGATGTGTTGATTCATGTTTGAGTATGTTAGATGCATGATTAGGTATTTTACTTGTTGTTTATCCGTTTTGTTTTCCTTAATCTGTTTGAGTTTTCATTTTTCTGGATTTGATTTGATAATGGGCTCGATATACTTATGAGTTCGTGATGAAATGAACCATTTGCAGAGCAATTTGCTCGGCAAATGGGTTATTTGTTCATAATAACCTTCAAATCATCTTTAGTTCTGGTTAACTTGTTCTTAATTTTCTCAAACAAGATTTTGGATCCAAAAGTGTCATTTGCAGAGCTTCTTGCTCGGCAAATGATTGTTTTTGTCAAACCAGAAAGTTTTTAAACCAAGTCCTAAACCTACTTGATGCAGAGCATTTTGCTCGGCATTCAAGTCTTTGTGGTTTTCAAAGTGAATCAAGTTTTTAAAATCAATGTTTGCAGAGCATTTTGCTCGGCAAACAGTACAAAGTGAAAATTTTTCACCAAGTTTTGTTAAAATCAACTGTTTGCAGAGCATTTGCTCGGCAAACAGTGCAATTTGTTCAAAATAAATCCAAGTCTTAAATTCAACTGTTTGCAGAGCTTTTTGCTCGGCAAACAGGACTTTTTGATTTCCAAGTCTTTCAAGTCTTAAAAACAACTGTTTGCAGAGCATTTTGCTCGGCAAACAGTACAAAGTGAAAATTTTTCACCAAGTTTTGTTAAAATCAACTGTTTGCAGAGCATTTTGCTCGGCAAACAGTACAAAGTGAAAATTTTTCACCAAGTTTTGTTAAAATCAACTGTTTGCAGAGCATTTTGCTCGGCAAACAGTACAAAGTGAAAAATTTTCACCAAGTTTTGTTAAAATCAACTGTTTGCAGAGCATTTTGCTCGGCAAACAGTACAAAGTGAAAATTTTTCACCAAGTTTTGTCAAAATCAACTGTTTGCAGAGCATTTTGCTCGGCAAACAGTACAAAGTGAAAATTTTTCACCAAGTTTTGTCAAAATCAACTGTTTGCAGAGCATTTTGCTCGGCAAACAGTACAAAGTGAAAATTTTTCACCAAGTTTTGTCAAAATCAACTGTTTGCAGAGCATTTTGCTCGGCAAACAGTACAAAGTGAAAATTTTTCACCAAGTTTTTTTAAAATCAACTGTTTGCAGAGCATTTTGCTCGGCAAACAGTACAAAGTGAAAATTTTAACCTAAGTTTTCAAATTCAACTGTTTGCAGAGCTTTTTGCTCGGCAAACAGTACAAAGTGAAAATTTTTCACCAAGTTTTTTTAAAATCAACTGTTTGCAGAGCTTTTTGCTCGGCAAACAGTACAAAATGAGAATTTTCTCAAAGTTTTTAAAATCAACTGTTTGCAGAGCATTTTGCTCGGCAAACAGTACAAAGTGAAAATTTTTCACCAAGTTTTGTTAAAATCAACTGTTTGCAGAGCATTTTGCTCGGCAAACAGTACAAATTGAAATTTTCTTCATTGAAATTGTTCTTTATCAATTGACAACATTTTTGTTGTTCAATATAAGAATATTTCATACATTTCAAAGGAGTGAATCTGAACAGCTCATTTGCAGAGCTTTGAGCTCTGCATTACATGTTTCAACTCCAATACAAATTAGAATTTCAAATTTTTTTCTTTATTTTTATTCTATGTTTCTTTTATTATTATTTGTGCTGTGTTTTAAAATGTTTATTTGTATATGTGTATGTAAATATATAGTATTTCATAAGTGTTTAGAGTGAGAGGCAAGGTATCGAACGCCTTTGTGTACTACCTTGTTTTCTTATCTTTTAATACTTATGTGATTCTATATATTGTCATGTTTTGTATATATATTTGGGTGAGATGCAAGGTATCGAACGCCTTTGTGTACTACTTTGTTCTCTCATTTTTAATATATATGCAAAACATTGTCTGTGTAATAAATGTGTTTCTTAAAAGTTGGTATATTTTGTTATTTTTCTGTGTTTAACATGTCTTTTCTGGTCAAAAACTTTGGTCAGTTTGTCTTTAACAGAAAAAAAAATATAATAAAGAACAAAGATGGCAATGTTCAGAGAAGGAGATTCGATGAAAATGCAAGCTAATCCACTAAATAATGCTTTAACTGGAGGTGCACTTGTACCTGAGAAGTATGTCTTCGAGCTGTGGGAATCAATTGAATATGTGCGAGGAAGTAAAAGGCACAACACAGAAGAATACTTCAAATTCTCACTAGAATCAGAAGCTGAAATCTTCAACTGTAGATTAACTCTGGATGAATTTAGAACAATTATTGGATTTCCTGTTCTAGAAGAATACGAAGAACTCCCATCTGTAGAAGAAATGTTGGCAGGAGTTCATTCGTTGGGGTATGCAGGAGATTTGACAACGATGAGAGACTTTCGAAGAAGTAATGTAGCAACTCTCTGGCATACGATGTACAATATTCTTTCAACCTGCTTGATGCCGTCACAGAAAGGAATTGATCTGATGACAAAAGATTCTTTGGCAATCTATTATGCAGTCACTCACAATGTGCAGTGTGACTTTGCGGCGATAATATGGAAAAAGCTGATTCAAGTTGTTAAGGGAAAGGATAAACAAGACCGAAAGTACATTCCCTTCATCAGATTTTTCACTCTGGTTATTTTTTTGTTTTTTGTGCGCGTAAAATGTTTTTTTTTTTTTTTTTTTTTTCTGGTTATCGAAGATGCTCTTGATAATGCAGAAGAAATTCCAAGGTTGGAAGACAGCTTTAAATGTGTGATTGCTTTATATAAATCCAACTTGAGAGGCACAAGTTGTGAAACCGTAAGACCTTTTCCGATTCCACCATTTTTGATAAACCTGGTTCCTGCTCAGAGTCCTCACCTTAGGGCTTATCTCGAGTGGTTAGTCTCAGTAATGGGGTCTGAAAGCCGACAGACTCCTACCCAAACTGAGCATAGGTCGCCAAGTGAGGGTCCTAGTTGTCAAAAAGAAAAAGAGGGGTTAGTGATGAAGGGGCTTCTGAGCAGAGGAAAAGAAAGTCTAAAAGAGTTATGTTTCAGCAAGATGTTGCTTCACCTGAACCTATTTCATCACCTGTTTCACAATCCACACCAAACATTACATCACAAACATCACCTTCACAATCTACACAATCTACACCAACAGTTCCCCTTTCACAATCTTCACCTTCGCAATCGACACCTTTACCATCCGTTGTTTCACCGAATCCACCAATTCTAACACCACCTCGATCAATTGCTTCAATACTACCTGAAGAACCAACTCCACCACCAGGTAGACGACTTAAAATGTCTGCTAGAAGTGTTCTAAAGCAGACTTCAAAGAAGAAGAAATCAAAAAGAAAACATAAGTTGTCTAGATCTGCAAGACAAAGACTAGAATCTTCTTCAGCAGATGTGAATGACCAACCTGGTGCCTCAGCGGAGTTTGATGTTGAACAAGCAACAAGAATTGTGCATAATGTTGAATCTGAGATTGAGCCTGAGAATGTTTGCACTGGAGATGATGTTGTGCAGGAGGAACAAGGCGGGACTGAAGGAGGAGTTGAAAATACCAGAGAGGATGTGCGGTCCGGGTTAGGACAAGGGCAAAAAGAAAACGATGGCCCTCCGTTAGTTCATGTGTCTAGCCGGGTTGTTTACCCTAGGGTAGAAATCGGGAACTGCCCATTCTCGTATGCACCAACCTCTCCCAGCCATTCTGACTCCTCACAACAGGAGTTAGTCTCAGAAATACACGGGGATAAACCACGCTCACCACACTCTCCTCATTTGGAGGTATGAGAGTGTTGAAATTAGAGAGGACCAGCCCCACCTCTCGCCTTCAGTTCATGCACAAGAGTCTAGATCCCTAGGGACACTGATTCACAAGCCCAGTTGAGTACTGGTGCCGGAACAAGCGGAGAGGGACCCACTTTGTGTGACCCTCAAGGACAGCTTGGAAATCCTGCCTTAGCTAACATCCCGCCAGCTTTAGCCGCAGGTAACAGTCCTCAGACCGAGACTGGGGAGCAGTATGAACGCCGTAGTGACACTGCTGTTCCTCAGGATCAACCTGAGACTGTATTAACGGGCATTCTCAGTGACCGGTGTTGTTAGTGGTGTTGCCCAACAACAAGTCCAGGACAGTGATTTATCACAGTCTAGGACACCAATTGATTCGGGTTGCAAAGCCCATGAATCTGAAACTGCTGGTGAGGGTATAACCCGAGGATCCGCAGGAAATCCTGAATCAGCATCGCTGAATTTAGGTCACACCACAAGTGTGCCAACAACCCCCGGGTTGGCTACTCCACCTCCTACACAAACACAAAGAACACCAACACCAAATGAAATTCCATACAACCTCAACAAATTTACCTACAAAAGACGCTGCTTGTGAAGTTTTATTGAATATTTTAAGGTCTGAGGGTGATTTGTTGACGGTAACTGAAAGAGGGGTGTTGAATGCTCTTGAGGTGCGAGAAAGAGAAATAGCCACTGAAAGAAAAGTGAAAGAGTTACAAGATCAAGTTGAACGTCAAAAAGCTGAATATGATGCAAAGCTTGCTGCTTTTGAATTGAGATTATTGGCGTTAGAATCTTGCCGACCGGCCTCGGTTCCTTCTCGTCGGGATGATCCTGATTCTGATGATCACCCCGAGGGGGAGAACCAAGGAGAAGGTCAAGCCAATATTGAAAATACTTCGGCAAGAGTTGAAGGAAATGTTGGAGATGTGGTGATGGAAGAAAGAGCCGAGGGCGTGAATGTTGTTGAGAATGTTGAGGAAACAATAGATGATGTGATTAGAAGAAGGTTAGTTGATGTGTTTGGTGCTGAGTCGGATGTAGAAAGTGAAGAAGAGTTTGGAAATATTGAGGTTAATGAAGAAGAAGGATTTGTGATTGAAAGTGAAGTTATGGAATATGCTGAAGATGATGCAGATATTGAAGCATTGAAGATAATGTAACATTTGATGAGCCAGAAATAGTTGAGAATCCAACAAATGATGAAGCTGTTGAGGAACCTGTGTTTGAAGACTTCCCAGATCTTGATTATTTTGAAACAGGTTCTTCAAGCAGAAAAGAAGCTGGAGAATCTTCTACTCAGGGTTTCACAAACTCCTCAACACTATACGTTTGAAGACTTCAATAGTTTTGATGAATTAAGAAAGACTCCTGAAGCTGCATCCCAGAATTTCAAGAAATCAACGTATAAACAAGTGTTGAAGGAAGCAATCATATCCGAGGAAGTCCTTCCTGATTATTTTCCAACAGAATTAACTGAGGAACAAAGGAAGTTTATTAATCGGGGATACTTCTTGAGGGATAAAGAAAGAATGGTTGCTCTGGGTGTTAAGCCAAAGGAGGCAGCTAAGAAGTCAAGATTTCTGGAAGAAAGAGCTTATCCAATCTTCTGTGGAGCTACAAAAGTAACCAAAACAAAGAGACCAGAATTGGATTCGATGTATAAGTTTAAGGAAGCAAGACAAATCGAAGAATACAAAGAGCTTCTCAAACTCACTAAGCAATACAATCCAAAGCTTTTGGAAGAACAAAGAAACCACAAGATTTTGGTGCTCGTCAGAGTGATTTTGGTTAAAAGGATTTCTATATCTGTACCTTGCTTTCATGTGAAAAGAGATAACAATAAGATGTACAGATTCACAGAAGCTCAGTTCAAGCTGCTACCAGTTGATGACATTATCTTTCTCTACAACCATTTCTTGAATGCAATGCAAAGGTACAAGGAAGATGTTATTGCCTTTGAAGCAGTTAAAAGATACATGTCAAGCTGCATTCAATACGCTTCATTGGAAGACTTTCAAATTGGTTTTGAAGTGGTTAAGAGAAAGATCAATGTACTATATCCAGATCAAAGTCTTTACACCAGAGACATTGAACAGCTCAGTATTGGTCAGATCATAGAAGAACCATCCTTTGGTGTTGTCTTTTTGAACAGCAGAAAAAAGAAGATCTTCATTCGTATGGATGAACTTGCTTCTTATTCAGATGGAACACTAGAATTTTGTAAAAATGTTTTGTTGTGCTTGAAAGAAGATGATCAAGATGAAAAGAAAAAGGAAGTATTTGATAAGGTAATATCCAAGATCAACCAAAGACTCGAGTACAGAGACAGTATCAGAATGATGAGAGAGGCAAAGAATGTTCAAAAGTCTAAGTACGTCGTACGTCGAAGAGGAGGTTGTTGGATCAAGTACGAGCCAAGTCATCTTCCAGGCCCACAAAACATTCCACCAAGAAACTATGAAGCAAACATGATTGTTCCTGATGACAGACCAGAAGGAGATAATTGGTTCTGGCATCCAAATAAAGATAGACCGAATACAAGAGCTTGATGAATGACAAGGACTGGATATTTTTGACAAATCACTACTAAGGGGGAGATTGTTAGAAGTATAAATGTAGTAGTTGATTTGTGTACTTTATGTTGTTTTACTTAGAATGTAAACATGTTAGAATGGAAGGGGGCATAGTGTAAATAGATCATATGTATATAAACCCCCTCCATAAGTGAATATGTAACCTTTACCCATAATACAAGCTAATCTTTCCCTGACATCTCTCTACTCTCTCTCTACTTTCTCTCACTAGAAACCTCCATTAACACACACTAAAGCTCGAATTCTAGTCTTAACAAACTTTATTTATAAACTTGTATTTATTTTAAGCATATATATATACTTATTGTTATTTAAACCATTTTTATGCACATATTAGTTTATAATTATACTTTGAGATGGAAATCTTTATTCTCATGTCATATTTACTTAAATTGGTTTGGTGATTGATTTGTTGGACATTTATAAGAATTTTGATTGATATCTCAACTTGTGAGGCTCAATTTATCATTTATAACTTGATTAATCATCAATGAATTTTTTGTTTAATGGTACTTTATAAATCAAATTTAGAATTGAATAATAGCTTTAGATTGCTAATTTAGGGGCATTATCTACTAGCTTCAAGTATAACTATGGCTTGCGGATCATAGGCAACATAACTAGAACATATATAATGTTAAAAAGTAGGGTTGTTACAGATAGTGATGAAGAAAAAGAAGAAGAGAATGAGAATGTTGTAGTTGATGAAGAAGAAGGGTTTGTTATAGAGAATGAAATTGTTGAATATGCGGAAAATGAAGCAGAAGTTGAGGCAAGAAAAGATAATGTAATCTTGGATGAGCCAGAAATAGTTGAGACTCCAGCAAATGTAGAAGCTGATGAAGAACCAATGTTTGAAGAATTTCCAGATCTTGACTATTTTAAAACAGGTTCTTCAAGCAGAATTAGTTTTGAAGACTTCATTTTGATGAATTGAGAAAGACTCCTGAAGCTGCATCTCAGAATTTCAAGAAGTCAACATATCTACAACCATTTCCTGAATGCAATGCAAAGATATCGTGAAGACGTTATTGCCTTTGAAGCTGTAAAAAGATATATGTCAAGCTGCATTCAATACGCTTCATTGGAAGATTTTCAGATAGGATTTGAAGTTGTCAAGAGAAAGATCAATGTGCCATATCCAGATCAAAGTCTTTACACCGGAGACATCGAACAGCTCAGTATTGGTCATGTCATAGAAGAACCATCCTTCGGTGTTGTCTTTTTGAATAGCAGAAAGAAGAAGATTTTCATTCGTATGGATGAACTTGCTTCTTATTCTGATGGAACGTTAGAATTTTTCAAGAATGTTTTGTTGTGCTTGAAAGAAGATGATCAAGATGAAAAGAAAAAGGAAGTATTTGATAAAGCAATCTCCAAGATTAATCAAAGACTCGAGTACAGAGACAGCATTAGAATGATGAGAGAAGCAAAGAATGTTCAGAAGTCTAAGTACGTCGTACGTCAAAGAGGAGGTTGTTGGATCAAGTACGAGCCAAGTCATCTTCCAGGTCCACACAATATTCCACCAAGAAACTTTCAAGCAAATATGATTGTTCCTGATGACATACCTGAAGGAGAAAACTGGTTCTGGCATCCAAACAAAGACAGACCGAATACAAGAGCTTAAGATTGACAAAGACTGGATATTTTTGACAAATCACTACTAAGGGGGAGATTGTTAGAAATATAAATGTAGTAGTTGATTTGTGTACCTTTATGTTAATTTGTACTTATAATGTAAACTTGTTAATATGGAAGGGGGCATAGTGTAAATAGCTCATATGTATATAAACCCCCTCCATTAAGCAAATTGTAACCTTTTGACCATTTATGCTATCCAAACTTTCCCTGCCAACTCTACTTTCTCTCTCTACTTTCTCTCACATCGCCATTGTTACACAAATCCCATAATCAGTCAACTGAGTCTTCATCCAAAGAACTTGTGAACAACAGCTTGCTGCGGCAACGTACTCAGCTTCTGCAGTAGATGTAGATACACAATTCTGTTTCTTTGAAGACCAACTGACTAATCTATCCCCTAAAAACTGTACGCTCCCCAGAAGTACTCTTTCGATCAAGCTTACAACCTGCATGGTCAGCATCCGAATATGCAATCAACTGAAACCCAGTATCCCTTGGATACCAGAGACCAAGGTTCACTGTGCCTTTCAGGTATCGGAATATCCGTTTGACGGCCTGGAAATGACTTTCCTTGGGATTGGCCTGGTACCTGGCACACATGCATGTGGCGAACATAATATCCGGGCGACTTGCAGTCAAATACATGAGCGAACCTATCATACTGCGATATCTCTTTTGATCAAAAGATTTTCCATTTAAATCAGCATTAATCTTTGAAAATCAATGCGCACAAATCCTCAAACAAATTAGATTCTAATTTCAACTGGAACTCAAACCCTCACGAACATGCGATTTGTAGAGCTCGATCGAAAACACTTCAAATGATGAAATTAGCTTCTGAAATTGATAGCGAAGGAAGATATAATGATATGAATCGATCGGTGAACAAAATTAGAACAGAAACACACTTAATTTGCAGTAATCACTGAAACAGTGAGCTCTGCAAATGAACCTTTCAGAAAAATGCTCAAATTCTGAAATTAAGCACAAATTAAGCTTGTAATAAGCTTGTGGATCGTTCAGCAACTCTGATTGTGCTCTGATACCAATTGATAAACTAGAATTCGAGCTTTAGTGTGTGTTAATGGAGTTTTCTAGTGAGAGAAAGTAGAGAGAGAGTAGAGAGATGTCAGGGAAAGATTAGTTTGTATTATGTGGTAAAAGGTTACAAATTACATTATGGAGGGGGTTTATATACATAAGA
>CM067169.1:119463853-119509797 GCA_034093135.1 Erigeron breviscapus | reverse complement strand
AGTTGGAAAATTGGTGTGAAATACCCATGGACTTGAAGAAAGAATCAATTGTTGAATTCTTGAATTCAGTTCCATTGTCTGAGCGAACAATTCTAACAGATGATTTGAGATTGACTTGGGTCTTCTTGATGAATCAATAATCACTTGCGGAGTGTCACTCTTTGCATGAAGAAAGAATACCCAAGTATAACGAGAATAATCATCTACAATCACTAGAATGTATCGCTTGCCATGGATACTTTGAACTTTCATAGGGCCACACAAATCCATGTGAATAAGGTGCAACGGACCTTCTGTACTTAGAAACTTCTTTGGTTTGTGTGTTGCTTTCTTCATCTTTCCAATTGCACAAGCTGGACAAACATGTTCACTTTCATACTTGTAATCCGGAAGACCTTCAACAAGTTGTTTATCCACGAGTGTATTAATCGTTTGAAAGTTAAGATGAGACGGCGATGCCATAACCAAGAGTTTTGTGCAGTTGCTTTCGAAAGAAGACAAATCTCTGAAGAATTAGATGGGATGTTGTTGAGATCAATTGTGAACAACTTATTGTCTCTTGTTCCAGTCAGAATATCCACACCATCTTCAGTCTGCACTTTGCATTCATATCTCCTAAATAATACTTGAAGATCATTGTCACAAAATTGACCAACACTAAAGAGATTGTGTCCAAGTCCTTCAACGTAGGAAACTCTCTTGATAGTGACTCCATTTTTGACAATGTCTCCATAACCAAGAATAGGAGCAATATGATCATTTCCAAATCTGACAGTTCCCATACACTTTTCAACAAAGTTCGAAAGAATGGACTTGTTTCCAGTCATATGACGTGAACATCCCGAGTCAACATACCAAACACAAATGAGAAATTCCTGCAAAGACAAGGTATCTGATTTAGGTACCCATGTAAATTGGGTCCTTGCAGGTTAGAGGGATAACATGCAAGTACACATTAAAAATAAACATCAAGCAAAATAACACGCATACAAACAATTTATTCTAATAACAAACAAGCACACATAATTGTTCAAAATACAAATACGAATTACAAACAAAGAAATGTAAAGGTTTATACACAAGTTTTGATACAAGCAGGAATAGTCCTAGATGTAGTAGCATTATCTAATGTATTTGATCTACGGACAATCCACACTTGTTTGACATGGGTAGTGTTTCCATCAAGTTTAACTTTTCTAGTAGCATGCAAGAATCTATCTTTTGGAATCCATTTACTGCTACTTTTCATGCACAAGTCACCTGAAACACGAACATTTTTAGAGTTAGAAACTAATTTAACTTTTATGTTCTGAACAGGTTGCTTCTTGATTGGTTCTGTGATCTTATTCACTTTCTTTATGTTATTAGATGACAACCAACCATACTGGTCTTTGTATTTAGTCATGCCTGAAGTATCTCTAACCCTCTGTAAAGTGCACTTAGGATTCTTCTGAGAATACCTAGGGAAACTAGAATACCTAACCTGCTGAGGTTGTTTGTTACCTAATGAGAAAGTTTCAATCTTAACAATCTTCGGACCACTGCTTGTTTTGACTTCTTTTTGTGATTGAGGTTCAGATTTGACCTTGTACATCTTTGGTTGCCTAGAAGTCTTTTGGACTTTGGGACTTTTCTTTGATGGTTTGGTCTTTGGTTTTGAATCAGTCTTGGGTGATGGGTTGGTCTTTGATCGTTGGGTGGTCTTTGGTCTTTGGAACTTATTGATTGATGAAGATTGTGAATAGTGTGGCTTTGGAATTTTCTTCAGATAAAAATCAAGTTTTTCCTCCTTTTTAACAAAATGTTTTTCAAATTCAGGATCAAAATCATGATTTTCTTCCAAAAATTTGTCATATCTTCAGTTTCCAACTTCACACTAACTTCACTTTTCTTTATCGGACATGGACTTTGCTTGAGTGAAATTGATGCTTTTTCCTTTTCTTTATGAAATTGAAGTGCTATTTTCTGAAATTGGAATTCAACTTTTAGATCATTAAGTTCCTTTAGCACATTTAACCTCTGATCCCTTTCTTTTTCAAACTTTTTGTTTGAAAGCATCAATTTCATTCAAGTATGATTGAGTTCCCTCAGAAAACTTGGTAAAAGTCTGAGTTTCAGAAGTAATCGGGAAGAAATAATCATCAACATCATGAACATCATCTAAATCACCATCAGTTTGCACAGACACATGAACAACTTTCTTTATGTCTACATTCACATTTTGAACATGAATTGGATGATTCTCTTCAAACACATTGGTTTTCTTTTTCATGGATAAAATCTTCTTATTGATTTTCTCAATCGAATCTAGAAAAACTTTTTGTCAAAATCAACTTTGCATGTGTCAAAAATCTGTGATTCTCTTTCAGTTTGCACGGAAGCATTTACCAGTTCACACATAGAAAGCACAGCACATGCAGATTGATCAGAAACTTTGGAATCTATCTTGGGTTGGTCAATGACATAATGATTTTGAGCCTTCAAATTTTCTATCAAAGATTGCTTTTCCTCAAGAGACTTTTGCAGATCTTCAATTACCTTTTCCAAAACTTTTTGTGGTACATACGGTCTCAAATTTTCAGGTTTTGGAATAGGATTAGGATTTTCCAAAGGTTTTTCAGTAAAACACTCAAGAATTTCGGGTATGATAGCCTCATGATTGTCTTTGATTGTTTTATGTGTAGAGTTAGCGAAGAAATCATATGACTCATCCATTAACTCATAGTTAAAATAGACTTTTGCACCCTTTTCTAGAAAATCATCAGCCTCATAATCACTATCAGTCGGTCTCACAAATTGGTCTGTCATCCCACATCTCAAATAAGATTCGTTGTATAATGATGGGACTTCTTCTTGTGCTTCGAGCAAACATTTTGGATTGTTATAACCCAACCCTGATGTGAATATTGTTTCTGAATTTCTTGGCCTATTTAAAAAGACTTGTTGATATGAACGATTGATCTTATACAACTTTTCTTGATAAGACTTGATTTCAGCTTTCAGTTCATCATTTTCTGTATCAAGTTTTTGTTTAAGAGAATCTTTTATACAACATTATTTTAGGACCATCTTTGTAAGATTTTCTCAGCAGTTTTCCATTCTTCTGCCTGTCTATCCAGTTCAGAAACCTTTTCTTCCATTGAGGATAAGATCCTCTAAACAAGACAGGTGGTCTTCCTTCAGAACCAAGTGCTAAAGCTTCCCTTGAAGCCATTTCAAGCAATTAACAGACTTAGAAAAATTTGGTAATTTTCAATTTCAACTAAATGCAGAGCTTAATCCTCTGCAAATAGAACAAGTAAGAAATTTCAAAATTTCAAAAATTTTGATTTTTTCAACCCACTTGAAGAATATTGATGAAAAATGGTTTTGAGAAGTTATCTTGAAAAATTTTGATTTGAGAATCTTAAAAACAACTAAGTGTCGAGCTTAATTCTCTGCAAATGGTGTAAGTGACCAAGTCGCAACCCAAGTACTTAGATCAACACCCAAAAACAACTGAATGCCGAGCAAAAACCTCTGCAAACAACACAAATAAGAAAGTCACTTGGTCGAAGAATCAAATTCAACTATTTGCCGAGCAAATATCTCTGCAAATAGAACAAGTGAACTTCACACTTAACCAAATTTCTTGAAATAACTATTTGCCGAGCAAAAAGCTCTGCAAACAATGCAAGTAGCACCAGTCACAAATCAAGAATTCTCAAAAACAACTATTTGCCGAGCAAAAAGCTCTGCAAATAGCACAAGTAATCTCAACACTTAACCACAAATCCTTGAACCACTTATTTGCCGAGCAATGAGCTCTGCAAATAGAACAAGTGAACTTCACACTTAACCAAATTTCTTGAAATAACTATTTGCCGAGCAAAAAGCTCTGCAAATAGCACAAGTAATCTCAACACTTAACCACAAATCCTTGAACCACTTATTTGCCGAGCAAACTGCTCTGCAAATAGTACAAGTAAGAAGACCACTTAGCCAACGACCTCTGCAAATACGAGTAACCACAACACGACAAAATAGTCGGTTAGGTTATCTTCTATGTTCAGCCAACCCCTTATTTGCAGAGAAGACTGAAAATCTTCGATATCTTCTTCATTTTTGTGAATTAGAACTCGAATTTTATATCAAAATGTTTAGAAAATCAATGCGCACAAATCCTCAAACAAATTAGATGCTAATTTCAACTGGAAATCAAACGCTCACGAACATGCGATTTGTAGAGCTCGATCAAAAACAACTCAAATGATGAAATTAGCTTCTGAAATTGATAGCGAAGGAAGATATACTGATATTAAATCGATCGGTGAACAAAATTAGAACAGAAACACACTTAATTTGCAGGAATCACTGAAACAGTGAGCTCTGCAAATGAACCTTTCAGAAAAATTACTCAAATTCTGAAATTAAGCACAAATTAAGCTTGTAATAAGCTTGTGGATCGTTCAGCAACTCTGATTGTGCTCTGATACCAATTGTTAAGTAAAGAATTCGAGCTTTTGTGTGTGTTTTAGTGTGTGTTAATGGAGGTTTCTAGTGAGAGAAAGTAGAGAGAGAGTAGAGAGATGTCAGGGAAAGATTGGTTTGTATTATGTGGTGAAAGGTTACAATTAACATAATGGAGGGGGTTTATATACATATGAGCTATTTACACTATGCCCCCTTCCATTGTAACAAGATTACAATATAAGTACAAATTAACATAAGGTACACAAATCAACTACTACATTTATATTTCTAACAATTGACTTATAATCCAAGAAGTGATTTCGGGGCGGGTCAGCCAATATTCGACTCATCGAATACTTGTGAGTAAGGCTCGTATCTCTCTTACGATTACAACTCTATATCACCCAAAAGCTAGTAACCTCAGCTTTCAAGCCAATAGCAACCTTTCTCTCACAATTACCTTTCTTTTGCACTATCATTCCCATGTGTGCAACCGGTAACGGCAATTTAGAATGATCTTAAAACCATTCATGGATAAAATATACTAAATTGGAACGTGGTATGTATTGGACAATTTTACTCATCGAATATTCCCACAATAACTGTTCCGAATGTCCAGATTTTAACTTAACATTTCTAAACTTCTTTCACATTTAGAAATCTAACGTTTTCGCTTAATCACAAACCAATTGTTTCCTTTATAGAACTATGATCTAGATTCCTCAAAGTGGGATCTCTTCATTCCAATACGGAAAAAAAAATATTTTATCACATAAGGCATATTAAATTAATTTTGTAGCAATAATGATATTTCAAGAAACTAACATTTCTTTACTTATGAGCATATTTAATTCTTAAATCTCTTCAAGACTTTCTATTAGTCATATGATTTTGCACAACTTGCAAGAATCCATCAAATCCCAGATTCGATTTTAATGACTAAGTTCTTATTAAGATAATCATTACAACTTCCCTCAAATAGGTAGCTTAAGTGTATCTTAATTTTATTTAATTAAGGATTTCTCTTAGTCACATGACTTTGCATGAGTACAATAAATGTACGATTGCATAGTCTTATCCATTATCAAATCCTAGATTTGCTTTTAATGACTAAGTATTTATTAAGACATTCATTAAAACTTTCCTCAAATAGGTAGTTTAGGTATGTCTCAATATTTCCTTAATTTGCGTTCATTTACAACCTAAATCCATGCTATGAATATCTCAACTAGATATCACACAACTAGTTTTGTATTAAACTCTTTTAATCCATTTCAACCATGTTTTACTAAGTTCAATTTGTCTTTAATCCAATCTATTTTGGATGATGACATTTAACTTTTCAAACGTTCAATTTATCGAGTTCTACTATTCGATAAATAATCTAATTTTGTAATTAATAATAAATGCTCAAGACATTCATTATTTTGATTACAAATCTAGAATAGGTTACTAGTAAAAGATGTTGTCTATTGTTGTTTATCAAAGTTCTCCCACTTATTCCTAGAACCATATCTTTCAAGTATCACACACTCGATAGATAATTAATTCCGACTCTCTCTCTCTCTCTCCCACTTACTCTTTGAATCGGGTATCTCAAGTAGTGACACTTGGTGGAGATTTCAACTCTCTATTTGTCTTTTAACATCACGAATCTTGCTTTCACTTAACTTATCGAATTAAGTACTTCAAGTGGCAACACTTGGTGAAATCAATGATTCTTATATTTAAGACAACTAAATATAACAAAAACCTAAAATTAAAAAATTAAAAAAAAAACCCTATTTCTCTCTCACACAATGGCGATCGGCGATTCAATCCATTTAATTTTCTATCTTCGGATCTAACTCTAATATGTTATTCTTGTTGATTATTGCATTCGATTTATTAAATCTGGTGTGATACCAACTAGGGTTTCAGTTTAGGGTTTCAGTCGATCCAAAACTCTTGTCCTCCTTGCAGTTTTCTTGTTCGTTAGTTTGGTTCTGATCGCGGCTAACTAGTTTAGTCCAGCTAGATCGTCGAATCCTACTAACTGGTAAAGAATCTGTGAGTTAAGGGCTAGGGTTTTTGTCTGGTGTTAGGGTTTTTTCTTTCTTTCTTGTTCGTTGTTTTGTTGGTGTCTAGGGTTTCTTGGCTACGTGTTTGTTTTGTCTGCATGGTTTATTTGTATGAAGAGAGATTGTGCCTTTGATTCAAATGCTCTTGAAGATCGTTTCAGAAGATTAAGAGAAGGAACTGTTGATATGGGTAAGAATGCTAATAACTCAAATAGGAAAAATAAAAATGGCAGCCCGAAAAAGAATGGAAGTCCTAATTCGGGGGGAAAGAAGACAGAATCAATTATTACACCTAATGTGGAAAGTAATAGTACATCTGATTATACAGTTGGTATTAACAACAAAAGTGATGAAACCATAGGTGGTAGTTATCCTACCAGTCAAACTCCTATTGGTGCTGATCACAATCAACATGTTGATATGACTAATGTGGATGATAACCAGACTTTGAAGGTGGATATGGATTCTGGAATTATTTGTGATCGGAATCCCTAAGTTTACCTAAAAGCCTTGCTTTCTTTTGTAATGTCCCTGCTTCGGTGAAGAATGATATCTTAAAATTCATGCAGTTTGAAGAAGGCCAACTTCCGGTTCGTTATTTAGGAGTTCCTTTGATTTCATCTAGGCTTGTTTATCAGGATTGTGCCGTTCTTGTTGAAAAAATGCAAAATAGGATTACTAGCTGGATGAATAAGACCCTCTCTTTCGCGGGTAGGCTTCAATTGATTCATTCCGTCCTTTCTTCTATGCATATTTATTGGGCGTCTGTTTTCATTCTCCCATCTCGTATCATAAAGGAGTTGGAACAGAAAATGAGAAATTTTTTGTGGTCACAAGGTGCTATTGCTAACGGGAAGGCAAAGGTAGCTTGGAAATTAGTTTGTACTCCAAAGGATGAAAGTGGACTTGGTATAAGGAGGATCTCTGATATGAATAAAGCGCTTATGACTACCCATGTGTGGAGAATTCTTCATAACCGTAATTCCTTGTGGATACAATGGGTACATGCTTATAAATTAAAAGGTAGGAGTTTTTGGGATGTTCCAAGTACAAATAGTATGAGTTGGGGCTGGCGTAAACTTATTCAATTAAGGCCATCTATTAGGCCATTTTTATGGTCAAAAATAGGTGATGGTGTTTCAACGTTTGTGTGGTTTGATAAATGGGATAGAAATGGTCCGTTAAGTAGTGTTTTATCGTTGAGGACCATCTTGCGTGCGGGTTTCTCCCTTAAAGATAAGATCTCGGATGTTATTGAAAATGGGGTTTGGAAATGGCCGGAAGCTTGGAGAGATTTGTATCCGGTTTTAATTGATGTGCATGTTCCTGTTATAGACAACACAAAAACTGACTGTATTGTATGGCGTGATGGGAATGGGGAGGACAAGATTTACTCGGCATCCAATGTTTGGGATGCGATCCGTAATAGAGGTGTAAGGGTGGATTGGGCTACTATTGTATGGAATTCCAAATCGATTCCTAGACATGCATTCTTGCTTTGGTTGGTGATGAGGAAAAAGTTGAAAACTCACGACAAGTTGAAACCATGGGATGTGGGTGGGGCTGTCAATCTTAACCTTGTTTGTTGTTCTTTGTGTAAAACAGGTCCGGACTCTCATGATCACTTGTTCTTTGAATGTCCATATTCTGCGAAAGTATGGGCTTTGATTAAAGATGTGGCATACATGGAACGTTCTTCATGCAAATGGGATGACATTGTTGCTGACTTCTTATGTTCTCTCAAGAATAACTCAGTTAAGAGTGTTATTGCTCGTCTTGTGCTCGCAGCTATATATTACGTATGGCAGGAACGAAATAATCGTATGTTTAGCAACCATGCAAGACCGCCTGAAAAGATCAGAGATATTATTATGGAGACTGTTCGTTATAGATTGGTCAAGATGCGGTTCAAGAATAATGCAAGGACGACTCACTTGCTGGCTGCTTGGAATCTACCAAAGGCCTTGCTCATGCATGATGCGAGTTACTAGTTCTTTCTCCTTATTTGTAGTGTTATAGGTGCTTTGTAAATGTGTCCCTCTCACTGGTGCTTGGATAGGTTGATGTGCATGTTTGAGGTAACCTCGGTTTCCTTGTAAATGTGTCCCTCTCACTTGTCTTTGTATTAGTTGATGTGCATGTTTGAGGTTGCCTATCTCACTCAAATGGTTTCGTTGTAATAGCCTTGGTTTTAGATGATTGATTAGTTTTGCTTCTTGTATGGCTAGGATGGCTTGTTCACCCTATATGGCATGTCATATAGGGAACTAATGTGACACTCAGCCTCATTACTTGTGATGTACTGTTATTTGTTGTTGGTATAAAAGTTTAAACAGGGTAATCCCTTTTACCCAAAAATGGATTCTGGAATTAAAACAAAAGAGCCTTTAAAGGATGGAAACAAGGGCATGGGGACAAAATTTATGGAAAAATTGAAAACTCCACTGCATGAAGATGGTAATAAGACTGCTACTGAAGATAAAGATCATGAACAACAAGCAGGAGGGTCTTATGCAGCCAAGTTGCGAAATGGTGATCAGAAGAAAAAGGTAAACTTTCGTACTTTGGTTGCGACTGAAACATTGGATAATGTGGATATTGTTTTACCTAAGGAATCTGTAAGAGTTGTAAAGGGACGGTTTGAGAACACATTATTCGGCTATTTCCTGGGTAAGAGACTAGCGTATCCGGTAGTAGAAAACTATGTTAAGAATGCTTGGTGTAAGTTTGGGTTGCAACGGATTATGATGAATTCCAATGGCTTCTTTTTCTTCAAGTTTGCTACTAATGATGGAATGAAAAGTGTTTTGGAAGGTGGTCCATGGATAATACGAAGTATGCCAATTTTCTTGAATATATGGACTCCCATGATTGTTCTAAAGAGAGAAGACCTGAAAAGTGTTGCGGTTTGGGTTAAGATACATAATGTGCCTATGGCTGCTTATACAGAAGATGGATTAAGTTTATTGGCCACTAAATTGGGTACACCAAAGCTGCTAGACACTTACACGAATACAATGTGTATGGAGTCTTGGGGTAGGAGCAGCTATGCTAGAGCTCTTGTAGAAATTTCAGCTGACTTGGACTATAAAGAACAATTAGTTATAGCTATTCCGAATTTAGAGGGTGAAGGGTACATTACTGAAACAATGAAGGTTGAATATGAATGGAAGCCACCTCGGTGTGGTCATTGTAATGTTTTTGGTCACGAGGGTACCCAATGCCCTAAAGTGGTTAAACCTGTTCAAAGGCAGAAGCCAATTGTGTGTGAAGAGGGGTTTGAAATGGTAAAAAGGAAGGATAAGGCGAATGCAAAGCAAGGGTTTCATATTAAAAATCAGAAACAAAAATTCGAATATAGGCCAGTGACTAAGCCGAGTAATCATGCTAAAGAGGCTAGTTCATCAAAAGGACCAGTTTTATCGAACAAATATGAATTTCTTAATGATTATGGCACTGGTCATAATGAGCCTCTCTATGTACCAGCCCCTGAAAAAGAAAAGTCATCAGGTCCGCCAGAGGATACAAATAAAGATGATGATGAGGTTGAAGAGGTTTTTAATGAGATGGATGATTATATGAAGTCGAACACTACACCTAAGACAAACTCTGAGGGGGCAAGCACTCCCGGTACCAACGGTTTAAATGGGTAGTCTAGCAGCATGGAATATAAGGGGGTTGAACCGCCCCCTGAAGCAAAAGGAGGTTCGACAGGTTGTAAGTGAAAACCAGTTAAATATTTGTGCTATTTTAGAATCTCATGTGGATGTAAATAGGCTGTTTGATGTGTGTAAGAAGGTTTTTAAAACTTGGGATTGGTCATCGAATGGAAATGCTTGTGTTAAAGGTGCTAGGATTATTATTGGGTGGAATACTGAAGTCGTGGATGTCATGGTTCTTTCCCAATCTGCTCAAGTAATGCATATACAGGTTGTCTATAAATTGGATGGTAAATCTTTCTTTTGCTCGTTTTTTTATGCAGACAACTATGGGACGTAGAGACTTATGGGACGTAGAGACTTATGGGACAATCTGTGTGCCCATAAAAATTTTGTTAAGGATAAACCTTGGGTGCTGTTAGGTGACTTTAACTCCTCACTGAATTTGGAAGATAATTACTTTGGTTCATCGGCTATTAATATAGGGATGAGAGAGTTTAAAGACTGTGTTGAACGACTAGAAGTTATGGACATTAACTGCTCGGGGTTCCACTATACATGGACACAAAAGCCAAAGAAAGGAACGGGGACTTTAAAAAAGATAGATAGGGTAATGGGTAATATCCATTTTACGAACCTTTTTCCTGCTTCTCATGCTATTTTTCAGCCCTATCGAGTGTCAGGTCATTCTCCATGTGTCCTAAAGCTACCTTCTATTTCACATAACAAACCAAAGCCATTCAAGTTGGCAAATTTTTTGGTGCATAAGGAGGGTTTTACTGAAGCAGTTAAGGAGAAGTAGCAGGCTCATATAGATGGCTGCAAGATGTACAAAGTTGTGAAAAAACTTAAAAGCTTAAAACATCCTATGCGCAGCCTATTATTCAAGCAGGGGAATTTGCATGATCGAGTTGTTAAACTTAGAATTGAACTTGATGCCCTCCAGAAGGCCATTGATGATGACCCTGGTAATGTGGCTATTCGACAAGAGAAGCTGTTGTGAAACAAATACAAAGATGCAATAATTGATGAGGAACGCTTCTTAAAACAAAAGGCAAAAATTGAGTGGCTTGAGGTTGGAGACTCTAATTCTTCTTTCTTCCATAATGCTATGAAGGCTAAACAACATCGAAACAGAATTGTAACTATTAAAGATAGGAATGGAATGGACCACGAAGGAGGAGGGGTACCAACATCTCTAGTTGATCATTATGAACAATTCATTGGCAAGGAGGGGTCGACTTCAGTTTTTTATACTTCTAATTTATTTGTGAAGCGACTGAGTGAACAAAAGGCGAGCCAAATGATACAGCCAATATCGAATGAGGAAATCAGGAATGCTATGTTCTCAATTAATGATAATAAAGCTCCCGGGCCGGATGGTTTTACATCTATGTTCTTTAAAAAAACATGGGATGTAACAGGTAATGAGGTGTGTCTTGCTATTCAAGACTTCTTCAAAACTTGGAAGTTGCTCAAAGAATTGAATCATACCTTCCTGGTGTTGGTTCCTAAAGTGACTACTCTGGCCATAGTCATTGATTATCGCCCTATATCATGATGTAAGGTTCTATATAAGTGTATTAGCAAGATAATTACCAACAGGATCAAAGATGGCCTGGATGACATTGTTGACATAAATCAATCTGCATTTATTTCGGGTAGACTCATTTCAGATAATATCTTACTTACTCAGGAGCTGATGCATAACTATCATCGAAATAGTGGTCCTCCGAGATGTGCATTTAAGGTTGATATCCAAAAGGCATATGATACGGTTGATTGGGGTTTCTTGTGAGTTGTTTTGATAGAATTTGGCTTTCACCAGAAGATGGTTGACTGTATTATGACGTGTGTTTCTACAGTTTCCTATTCTATTAGCATTAATGGTAACACTCATGGCTTTTTTTTGGGTAAAAGGGATTACCCTGTTCAAACTTTTATACCAACAACAATTAACAGTACATCGCAAGTAATGAGGCTGAGTGCCCCATTAATTCCCTATATGACAGGCCATATAGAGTTAAACACAAGCTATCCTAGCCATACAAGAAGCAAACTAATTATCAAAAACCAAGGCTATTACAACGAAAAACCATTTGAGTGAGACAGGCAACCTCAAACATGCACATCAACTAATACAAAGACAAGTGAGAGGGACACATTTACAAGGAAACCGAAGTTACCTCAAACATGCACATCAACCTATCCAAGTACCAGTGAGAGGGACACATTTAAAAGGTTCCTATAACACTACAAATAATAACAAGAGAACTAGTAACTCGCATCATGCATGAGTAAATCCTTTGGAAGATTCCAAGTAGCCAGCAAGTGAGCAGTACTTGCACTATTCTTGAACCTTAGTAACACTCATGGCTTCTTCAAAGGAAAACGAGGGCTACGTTAGGGTGATCCAATGTCACCTTACTTATT
The DNA here is from genome assembly GCA_034093135.1 of Erigeron breviscapus. NCBI lineage: Eukaryota > Viridiplantae > Streptophyta > Magnoliopsida > Asterales > Asteraceae > Erigeron > Erigeron breviscapus. The sequence continues at coordinate 119,497,193 of CM067169.1, read as the reverse complement.
CACTTTGGTCATGGAGGTGCTTACTCTTATGTTGCAGAAATCGGTTAGAGAGGCTTGCCACTTTGGGTTTCATCATTGGTGTGGACAACAACGTATTATTAACCTTTGTTTTGCAGATGACCTGTTTCTTTTTGCCCGTGGTGATACTACTTCGGCCAGAGCAATTATGGAAGGCTTAAAATCTTTTTCTAATGCTTCTGGATTACTACCTAGTATAGCTAAGAGCACTTCTTTCTTTTGCAATGTAGCGGACCATGTGAAGCAAGCCATATTGAGCATTCTACCATTTGAAGAAGGTTCTCTGCCAATTCGTTACTTGGGTGTTCCTTTAATCTCATCCAGATTGCTACATAAAGATTGCAAAATACTTGTGGAAAGAATGGAGTCTCGTATTGGGGACTGGAAGAATAAGACCCTCTCCTTTGCAGGCAGGTTACAACTTATCAATTCTGTTTTATCATCCTTGCATATATATTGGGCATCGGTTTTTATTCTCCCAGCTAGTATTGTCAAAGATCTAGAGAAAAAGATGAGAAATTTCCTTTGGCGCCAAGGCCCTATGTCGAAAGGAAAAGCGAAGGTGGCTTGGAAAGATTGTTGTCGACCTAAATTCGAAGGAGGACTTGGCATAAGAAGAGTTAAGGATGTGAATAAAGCTTTAATTTCAACTCATATATGGAGCATTATTAACAGAAGGAAATCACTTTGGGTTGAATGGATTTTTCATTATAAATTAAAAGGAAGAAGTTTTTGGGATGTTCCGTTGAGAGCGGGGGTTTCTTGGGGGTGGAGAAAACTATTACAATTGAGAGAGTTAGTACGTCCCCATATTGAGCACCGAATTGGAAATGGTGAAAGTACATCTGCTTGGTATGATTCTTGGTTATTAATTGGCCCTTTATGTAATATTATACGGAATAGAGATATCATTAGAGCAGGTTTTACACTAGACTCTCTTGCTTGTGATCTGATTAGTAATGGTGAATGGAAGTGGCCAGAAGCTTGGCGTGATTTATATCCGGTCCTTATTAATGTAAGCCCTCCTATTATCCAGACTTTAGTGTAAGATATCATTGTTTGGAAGGACAGGAATGGCAAGGAGGTGACTTTCTCGGCTGGAAATGCTTGGGAAACGTTTAGGAATCAACAACCACAGGTCCCTTGGGTCGATTCAGTTTGGTTTGCTAATAGCATCCCTAGGCATTCGTTTCATTTGTGGCTGATCATGAGGAAAAAGCTTAAGACACAAGATAGGCTAAAGCAGTGGGACGTTAATGGCTCGACTAATCTAAACCTCATGTGTTGTTCTCTTTGTAAAAGAGGACCGGACTCTCACGAACATTTATTCTTTAAATGTTCTTTTTCGATGTAGGTATGGAAGCTAGTCAAACCCCTTGGATGTATGCAGCACGTTTCAGAGAGATGGGCTGATGTCGTTCAATGGTTGAATAATAATTTGAATGGCGAAAAGCATCATCAGTAGATTGCTTGTAGCTGCTACGACATACTATTTATGGATGGAACGTAACAACAGACTCTTCACAAGCAGTTCTAAATCTGTTACTCAAGTTCGAGATGACATTGTTAACATTGTACGCTTGAAGCTAGTGACTATGAGGTTTAACAAGGCAACCAAGGGTATGAGCTTACTGAATATTTGGAAACTCAATGAGTTGCAGCAAGATTGAGATGAATCGATCTGACATATCATTTTGTATCTAGAGCTTACTAGTTTGTTGTTTGTTTTTTACTAGCTAGTTTGCAGAGTGAGTGGCTATTGGCCTTGTTCTTTTGATTACATATGCACGGGGGATGTCGTGTATATGAATTAGTATGATACTCTGTCATACTACTTGTATTAACTGTTTTGGGTGATGAATAAAAGCTTACCGGGGTTTAAATTCCCCATTACCCAAAAAAATATAACCAAGACCTTTTAGAATTACTAAAAGTACATCTCTTGGATTTCCCTTTTGTAAATTACTTTATGTACGACTTTTATATCACAAATCATTTTGCGAAGGGTCAAGTGTTTTATTATTTCACAAATCATTTTGTGAATTCAATTTCTAGCCATAATTATAATAATTACATGCAAGAAATATATAACAAAACATAAATCAAAACAACCAATCAATTAAGAAAGAAGATAGATAAAACCTAATAGATTCCAAACATAAAATATTCAAAATCCATACATTATCTCAAGAATGAAAATAAAAGGGTAATAATGTTTTCAACTAAAACATCAAATAAAAGATAATTCCAAAATGAATGCCGAGGCATAAGTCTCACGAAGCCACTCTCCAATCTTCTCACAACTACGAGCGTTGTGTGAATTACTTTTGCAGAATGTGCACAATGAATTTCTGTGGTAGGGCCTTTCAATGAGTGCCCTTTCCGTAAATTCATCTCTACACCTACTAACATTCTTTCGAGATTATCTAGCGACTTGTGCTTGCAAGTCATAAAATAATTCATGGCGAAATGTGCGTAGTGTTGACTGAGTGAGTTAAGTATCGAGAGAATTTGTTCATCATGAGTAAGTGGCTGCCTAAGGGCTGCCAACTCATCGATGTATCCTCTCATAATCTTCACGTGATCCGATACCGATTTTTCCTTGACCTTATGGTACTCTCTTGCTTCTTCAAGAGTTCCACTCGCAATGACATTCACAGCATGTTGATTCTCTCTAACAATCATTCCAAATAGACGATAAACATTGCCACAACGTATGTCATGAGCATAGCTATCATCAATGGAATTAATGACTACACCCAGTGTATCATTGTGAGCAAGATAACTTGCGTAAGCCTTATCAGAAAGCCCACCAAGCTCATCAATATCTTCAACAACCACGGAACGATCCTTAGTGAGTTGGTTGAAAAGTCCCTTTTACATAAGGTAGTTTTTCAACGCTTCATACCAAGTTGCAAAGAATCCCGATATTAGCTTCTTTTGCATCAAGGTATTCTTATACCATGCAGCAATATCAGGCTCAACAATATCATTAACAAACTATAAAATAACGAAAACACAATTAATATCATCGACATTTATCCCTAATCATTAACTACCCACGTGTCAATCATAAAATCAAAACATATTAATGAATTAAGGCTAAGACTCATTTTGTAACATCCGTGAATTTTGACCCGTTGACTTTTTGTGTAATTTGACTAACAAACTTGTTGAATGAAATAATTGAGCCATTTGTGATTATATGACTATGTGGTATGTTAGTCGGGTCGTTAATATGTGTTTGGCGTTAAATTGTGTAATCGTTTGTAAAATGGCTTATGGGAGAAACGGGTCGACCCATGGGTTGCCCATGACCCATGAACCAATTAGTTACCCATTCTCCTTTCCCCCTTAATCATTTCATCCTCCCTTTTCTTAAATCTCCTTTCTTCCTCTCTCAAAAAGTCAACTATTTCAAACTCAAATCCTGGAAATTTCATAGTGTTTGAAGCTAGATTAACTCAAGAAATTGCATCATCTTCATCATGTATATATCATATCAAATAATTAGAGTTCAAGCTCAAGAAAATCTCCATATATAGTCAAATTCGGATTTAAAGGCATTTGGGAGATTTGGTAAGTTAAAACTACCTCATATCAGTCATTTTATGTTGTTAAACATGTTTCTAGTAAAACCCAAACGTTTTGTGCCTTGAATCGAGTCAAAAATCGGATTAGAATCCCTTGAGTTTCAAGCCGCATGAACAGTAGCACGGGTTAGGGTTCAAACGCATGTCTAGGGTTTTAAACGCGTGTTAGGGTTTCTAAACGCGTGTTAGGGTTTCTAAACGTGTGTTAGGGTTTTAAACGCATGTCTAGGGTTCTTAAACGCGTGTTAGGGTTTCTAAACGCGTGTTAGGGTTTCTAAACGCGTGTTAGGGTTCATAAACTCGTGTTACTATTCCTGCTTTACGCGTCAGTTTTCAAACGTCAATAACTTTTGAACCGTAAGCCCGTTTTAGACGTATGACCTATCGTTGGAATCGTAAGAGAGTCTAGTTTCTTGTAGTAACACTCTTTTTATATGAATCTTTGGTCATTTCTAAAAGGTCGAGTCGAATGAGTTCTTCTCTTACACGTTAATGTTGGAAAGGCGTTTAGGGTTTGTGACTTGATTAATTGTGCTAAACTTGTAACACCCGTCGTTTAAAAAAAACTTGGATTTTTCAAAACTTTGCCAAACAGCATTCAAAATAAGCGGAAAGGATCACTTTCAAAATCTGCCCCATCCGTAACGGATGGTACCTTTAAAATTTGGTGTTACTACTAGCATCATCAAACAATAAAAGTAAATCCAAGCTTTGGCACCAACATAAATGCCACATTAATACAAGTCTATAATCATAAATGAAATAGCCAAACAAGAGGCTAAAAGGAAGTCTAAGCGTTTAATGTCTTAGCTAAGCTCCTTTATTCGTCTACCCAAGTCTCACCAAGCTAATCCTCGCCTAGCTCACTTGATTATCCTGAAGGCACAACATTTTCAAAGAACAAGTGTTAGCTAATAAAATTAGCTAAGTAAGATAACATAACTTGAAAACGTTTGCCAATTTCATATATTAACAAAATCAGCATTTTAAGTTAATATCACACACATACATAACATCATAAGATACACATTAGGTTCAACATGTCCTAAAGTGTGCCTATACTTTCTTTCTTCATCTTTCTTTCTTCATCTTTCTTTCTTTATTACTTTGCCAAGACGTAGGCTAAGTGACTTATGCCACTTGCATAGGGATGTGGGGTTGTGTGTAGGCGGTCATAGACCATACATGGAGTCCTCACACCCGACATGATGGGTAAACCATAGGTGGTCCATCGGCGTCGTTAAGGAATGACAAAGTCAATCCAACTGAATAAACCGTTTATGCCTTTACGCATTGGTGGTTAGTTACTTCACCCGGAATACTCAAACGTAACTATGCCACAAGGAGCAACTCAAGTGACCACGTACGCACCAGCCCGAAGAGCTAGCACGAGTTAAGCTTAACACAAGACTTTACATAATGCTCGAGACTTTAATCGTTTAATTAGTTTAGGCTACACTTTCACCTAAGCTAATCACATATCATCGTTTACTTTAGGGCCCTTAACGTGCACGTGAACATGGCAATCCTAATCAAAGGACTAGTGACTAGGTGATCAAGCCACACATGCAATCACACATATCATAACATTTCATCATTTCATGGTCACATAATTTAAACATCTCATCATTTCATGTGTACTTACTTACCTCATACCTTTGCAACCTGCATAAGCATGTTATACATCATAAATGGTAAGTAGTATATCCCTTTGCAACCTCCCATAGTCTCCCATAAACATAAAACGTGCATACATATTCAATTGGAAGGTTTAACTCATGAAAACGTGTTTTGTTGTACCAACAGGTGACAAAAGATGTTATCTTACCTCGATACAGCTTACCAACAAGTTAAAAGTATCTTATAGTGCTTGCTAAGTGCTCCCGACAACCTAGAATGAATATAAGATCGAAATATAAGCTAAACGAAATGTTTTGTGAAAACTGGACAAGAGGTGCGTCGCACCTCCCACATGGTGCGTCGCACAAAATCATCAGGGAAATCTTTAAAACACCCGAACAACATGAATTCAATAAACGTTTGATCAAATAACCCAACCCAAACCCTATGGCCTGGATCGAAATCACTACTAGGACATACATGATCAGATTTAAGAGTAAGATCAGCCATAATACCTGTAGATGACTTCGAGGATTCGAAATCTTAATCAAACTTGATCGAAACGACACGAAACGATTGATTCTTGGAGAAAACTTGTCTTGAGAGGGAGGGGATCTGTTCCTAGGGCTTAATCACGAAAATTTGCAGCTATTGGGGTCTCACTAGACCTTAAACCCCTGACCATAAGTTTCCTTTAGTGCCCATAGGCCCCTCGACTTCCTAAACTTTACTTTCGTAGCTTAATTAACTTACCGGGAGACTTAACGATCTAACAAGCACTAAACTTTCATACTTTACTTTAAATTACTTTCATTTAATTCACTTTACTTCATTTCATATTAAACACATAAGCATTTAATCACATAATCCCTTATAAGGCACATAAACATAATAGACCTAACGTTAACTAACGGAAAGTCAAATAGTCAAACATAAAACGTTTGGGATGTTACAATTACCTCCCCCTTAAGAGGATTCCGTCCTCGGAATCGCCTCAGAAGTGAACAAATCTGGGTATTTCTCTTTTATCACCGACTCGGTCTCCCAAGTTAAACTTTCACCGTGGTTATGCTTCCATTTAATCAACACGAGATCAATCAACTTTCGGCGAAGTTTCTTTTGCTTTCTTTCGAGTATCGCTACTGGTTCATCCACTATTCTTTTCTGAGGATTAATGCTCACATCCTCAATTGGAATAACACTTGACTCATTGGCCAAACACTTCCTCAAATACGAAACATGAAATGTGTGGTGAATTCCATCCAATTCTGGGGGTAGTTCTAATTGATAAGCTACATCCTTGATACGTTTCAGAATTTTGAAAGGTCCTATGAAACGTGGGCTTAGCTTTCCCTTCTTTCCGAAACGAATTACTCCTTTCCATGGGGAAACCTTCAGCATCACCAAATCGCCAACTTGGAACTCAATTGGCTTCCTTTTCTTGTCGGCATAAGTCTTTTGTCGTTCTCTAGCCACACGAAGTGCTTCCTTTGCCACATTAACCTTTTCAGCTGAGATTTCAATGATTTCAGGACCCGTAAACTGCTTTTCACCGGGTTCCATCCAACAACTCGGAGTCCTACATCTCCTACCATAAAGCATTTCAAATGGTGGCATTCCAATACTTGCATGGTGGCTGTTATTATAAGTGAATTCGATCAATTTCAAGTGTTCATCCCATGCTCCACCATACTCTAATACACAAGCTCTCAACATGTCTTCCAACGTTTGTATGGTCCTTTCACTTTGCCCATCAGTTTGAGGGTGATAGGCGGTGCTCAAATTAATTCTAGTACCTAACTCTCGCTGAAGACCCTTCCAAAAGTTAGACACAAATCTCGTGTCTCGGTCTGAAACAATGGATAAAGGAACACCATGCTTTGCTATGATCTCATCCACATACATCTTTGCCATCTTAGTTAGTGGTACATCTTGTCTTGTTGCCAAGAAATGAGCACTCTTTGTCATCTATCCACAATAACCCATACCATGTCATTTCCTTTCGGTGTTCTTGGTAGTTTGGTCACAAAATCCATAGTAATATGGTCCCATTTCCATTCCGGAATCTCCAATTGGTGCAACATTCCATATGGCTTTTTGTGATCAGCTTTCACACGTGCACACGTCAAACATCTTTCAACAAAATGAGCAACTTCTCCCTTAATGTTTGGCCACCAATAGATGGGCTTCAAATCTGCATACATCTTGGTAATACCTGGATGGACTGAATATCTTGACCTATGAGCTTCTTCAAGGATCAATTCTCGGTTACCACCAAGCAATGGTACCCATATTCGACCCTTATAAGTCTTAATCCACGGCTGTTCGTCTCCATCACAAGTCTTCTCTTCTTTCCAATACTCTCATTATCGATATTATCCTTCAATAAAGCCTTAACTTGTGCTTCCTTGATGCGGTTGAGTAACCCCGACTTGGCTTGAACAACCATGCTCATCAATCTACAAGAAAAATTCTGCACTTTCCTACTTAATGCATCCGCCACCACATTGGCTTTACCGGGATGATATTTAATCTCGCAATCATAATCTTTCAGAAGTTCCATCCATCTCCTTTGCCTTACATTCATTTCCTTTTGTGAGAACACATATTGCAAACTCTTATGATCCGTAAACAAGGTACATTTGGTGTCATATAAGTAATGCCTCCACAACTTCAAAGCAAACACTACTGCAGCCAATTCAAGATCATGGGTCGGGTAATTCTTTTCATGAGGCTTCAACTGACGTGAAGCATATGCAATAACTTTGTCCCTTTGCATAAGGACACAACCCAAACCTGAAATAGAAGCATCACTATAAACAACAAGATCATCAGTACCTTCGGGTAAGGCTAGGACAGGAGCTTCACATAACTTTGTCTTAAGCGTTTGAAAGGCCTTTTCTTGAGCTTCCGTCCATACAAACTTTACTCCTTTCTTTGTCAATTCCGTCATTGGTTAGCTATTCGGGAGAAATCTTGAATAAACCTCCTATAATAGCCAGCTAAACCGAGAAAACTCTTAATCTCCGTGGGTGTCTTTGGCTGTTCCCATTTAGATACAGCTTCAATCTTGGCAGGATCAACTTTAATACCTTCAGAAGAGATAACATGCCCGAGAAATTAAACTTCTCGGAGCCAGAATTCACACTTGGAGAACTTTGCATATAACTTTTTCTCCCTAAGAACCTCAAGAACAGCTCTTAAGTGCTCACGGTGCTCGGCTTCGGACTTTGAATAAATTAGAATATCGTCAATGAAGACAATCACAAAATGATCTAAGAATGGGCGACATACCCGATTCATTAAATCCATAAAAGCGGCTGGAGCATTTGTCAACCCAAAAGGCATGACGAGAAACTCATAGTGCCCATAACGTGTACGAAAAGCTGTCTTGGCCACATCTTCCTTTTTGACTTTTAATTGATGATAGCCAGACCGCAAATCAATCTTAGAGAAGTAAGAAGCACCATGGAGCTGATCAAAAAGATCATCAATTCGCGGGAGAGGATACTTATTCTTAACCGTTCGTTTATTCAGCTCACGGTAGTCTATGCACATGCGCATAGAACCGTCTTTCTTTTTGACAAAAAGAACCGGAGCTCCCCAAGGCGAGGAACTTGGTTGTATGAACCTTTGTCAAGTAGCTCTTGAAGCTGGGACATTAACTCTTTCATTCTGTGGGAGCTAAACGATATGGTGCTTTTGCAATAGGAGTAGCACCGGGTACGAGATCAATCTGAAAGATGACCTCTCGGTCGGGAGGAATACCGGGAAGATCATCCAGAAAGACATCAGAAAATTCAGAAACTACATCAACATTAGGGATCGGAGACTTCCCTCTTCGTGTATCGATAACATAGGCAAGAAAGTGATTCTTGTTATGCCGAATGCAATTGAGAGCCTTCATCAAATTAATAATCTTTATGCTCCCTTCTTCTTATCTCCATAAACGGAAATGACCTCACCACCCGGGGTAGCGAATCGTACGACCTTTTGAGAACATATAATAGTAGCATCATTTTGAGACAACCAGTCCATACCTATCACTATATCAAAACCGGCTAGAGTGGTAGGAAATAATTGAACCGGAAAAGAGCGACCTTCAATCTCAATAGAACAATCATCATAACCTACTTGAACGTCACTAATGGTACCGTTAGCAATTTCAACCTCTATAGAGCAATCAAGAGGAGTAGTGACCCTATCAAGCTTAGGAGCAAATAAAGTGGACACAAAAGATCTATTTGCACCCGAATCAAAAAAGTACAGAAGCAGGTTTTGAGTTAACAAGAAATGTACCGCTTACTACCTCGTCGTTATCCTTGGCAGCTTCGACTGTCAGCTGAAAGGCTCGAGCTCTAGGCTTTTGGACAGCCGTCTTTTTTCCATCATCTCTTCCTTGTGGGCAATCCTTGATGAAATGACCGGTTTGTTGACACCGATAACACTTTGGCTTGTCCTTGCATCCTGAAGTAGGATGACCCGTACCACCATAAGTATCACACCTTCGGGTCTTATCTGAACATGGACCCGAGTGAGGCGCCTTACAAGTACCACACCAATTCTTTGGCTTTGCATAGCTGCTGCCCCCACTTCTTGAAGACGGACCTTTCTTGAACTTCCTATTAGATCCACTTGACCCATCATGCTTCCTTTTTAAACCTGATTGCTTATCATCATTAGCTTTCACTACAACCTTTTCACCCTTGAAATCATCATCCAACCTCTTGGACTCCTTAATCGCAGCAGACAATGTAATGTGTTGTCTACAAAGGCCACGATAGCTAGCGGGAAGACCATCACAGTAAGCTTCAACCTGATCCACATCTCTACGAACCAAATGGCCAACAAACTTAAGCTTTTCCATAAATGAGTGGGCATACTCGGTTATGGCACCCGGCTTAGCTGTTAAAGCTCTGAATTCTTCTCAATCAACCTCAGTTCACGAGTACCCACATATTCTTCCAAGAACTTCTCCTTAAAGGTACCCCAAGGCATATTAGCTAGCACCTCGGGGGTCAAAGAAATAGTAGCAACCCTCCACCAATTACGAGCATTCTTCTTCAACATACGGGAAGCACACAATACCTTCATATCCTCAGGGCAATAACATGAAGCAAACACAACTTCGATATCATCCAACCATTCCATGGCACCTACAGCATCTAGAGTACCATCAAATGCCTTTGCTCCACATTTCTGAAAGCTCTCATACTTAAAGTTACTAGTACGAGGAGCGAATACAACACGAGGCTCCACCACATTATTAACACCATTCACATTAGCAACAACATTTTCAGGAGCAACTTGTGACCTTACCATTGATGGCTCGGTACGGTTTGAGCGGTTGGAGTAATTCCCATCCGTATGCTCATCCCGTTGCAAGCTAGCTTTCTCTTTCAGCCCTAAGTTGATTCAACTCCTCTTCATTTCTCAACAAAAGAGCTCGAATAGCCCTCAACTCTTCATGCATTTCAGCTTGAGTAGGAACTTGCTCAATCACGGGGTTAGCTCTATCAATTTCAGACCTTGTAGGTTGTGCACCCGAACGTGGTCTTCGAGGAGGCCTTAGGTTAACACCATTTCCAGTCCCGTTTGGATTAACCGGAGCATCGCTAGCATTAGCTCCATCTCTTTGACTACTAGCACGGGTATTAACCATCCTTCTACAATTTTAGTGACAAATGTTAGAGATGAATCGAATGAGAACAAGGTATGGTCAGGCCTACTAAATTACATAAGCATAACATAAACATATATAAGCCATAAACCTACCCTCACACTCATCCCAACCCATCCTAAAAGCATTTTCATCATAGAGCTAAAGCATTACTACTTAAGCCAATCATTTCTCGTACGGTTTAAGTCCAAAATCCTAAGGTCTTGGTCGAATTTTGGTTCACTTAAACCATTTCTCTGATACCAACTTGTAACACCCGTCGTTTAAAAAAAACTTGGATTTTTCAAAACTTTGCCAAACAGCATTCAAAATAAGCGGAAAGGATCACTTTCAAAATCTGCCCCATCCGTAACGGATGGTACCTTTAAAATTTGGTGTTACTAATAGCATCATCAAAACAATAAAAGTAAATCCAAGCTTTGGCACCAACATAAATGCCACATTAATACAAGTCTATAATCATAAATGAAATAGCCAAACAAGAGGCTAAAAGGAAGTCTAAGCGTTTAATGTCTTAGCTAAGCTCCTTTATTCGTCTACCCAAGTCTCACCAAGCTAATCCTCGCCTAGCTCACTTGATTATCCTGAAGGCACAACATTTTCAAAGAACAAGTGTTAGCTAATAAAATTAGCTAAGTAAGATAACATAACTTGAAAACGTTTGCCAATTTCATATATTAACAAAATCAGCATTTTAAGTTAATATCACACACATACATAACATCATAAGATACACATTAGGTTCAACATGTCCTAAAGTGTGCCTATACTTTCTTTCTTCATCTTTGCCAAGTATGCGCCCTTCTATTATTACTTTCCGTTCGATGCTCGCACTCTCGTCCTTTTCACGTCCTCTTTATTGTTTTTTCTTCCCTTGTCTTTCCTCACGCCTCCCACCCCTTGTTCTCTTCTTTTTTTAGCAGTTTTGTTATGTTCGTCACCCGCCTTCCCTTTTTTTCGTTCCTTCCTATCTTTCTTTCATATATTAACAAAATCCGCATTTTCAGTTAATATCACACACATACATAACATCATAAGATACACATTAGGTTCAACATGTCCTAAAGTGTGCCTATACTTTCTTTCTTCATCTTTCTTTCTTTATTACTTTGCCAAGACGTAGGCTAAGTGACTTATGCCACTTGCATAGGGATGTGGGGTTGTGTGTAGGCGGTCATAGACCATACATGGAGTCCTCACACCCGACATGATGGGTAAACCAATAGGTGGTCCATCGGCGTCGTTAAGGAATGACAAAGTCAATCCAACTGAATAAACCGTTTATGCCTTTACGCATTGGTGGTTATTTACTTCACCCGGAATACTCAAACGTAACTATGCCACAAGGAGCAACTCAAGTGACCACGTACGCACCAGCCCGAAGAGCTAGCACGGGTTAAGCTTAACACAAGACTTTACATAATGCTCGAGACTTTAATCGTTTAATTAGTTTAGGCTACACTTTCACCTAAGCTAATCACATATCATCGTTTACTTTAGGCCCTTAACGTGCACGTGAACATGGCAATCCTAATCAAAGGACTAGTGACTAGGTGATCAAGCCACACATGCAATCACACATATCATAACATTTCATCATTTCATGGTACATAATTTAAACATCTCATCATTTCATGTGTACTTACTTACCTCATACCTTTGCAACCTGCATAAGCATGTTATACATCATAAATGGTAAGTAGTATATCCCTTTGCAACCTCCCATAGTCTCCCATAAACATAAAACGTGCATACATATTCAATTGGAAGGTTTAACTCATGAAAACGTGTTTTGTTGTACCAACAGGTGACAAAAGATGTTATCTTACCTCGATACAGCTTACCAACAAGTTAAAAGTATCTTATAGTGCTTGCTAAGTGCTCCCGACAACCTAGAATGAATATAAGATCGAAATAAGCTAAACGAAATGTTTTGTGAAAACTGGACAAGAGGTGCGTCGCACCTCCCACATGGTGCGTCGCACAAAATCATCAGGGAATTCTAAACATATGCAGGTGCGCCGCACCTACCCCTTTGGTGCGCCGCATAAATTGATCAGAAATTCTGAACATATGAATGTGCGCCGCACCTACCCTTGGTGCGTCGCATAACGGGCTTTTGGCTGAAAACCATTTCTCCAAATTGGCCTGTGGTGCGTCGCACCACCCTACTGGTGCGCCGCACCTGGAGTGTCGACCAGAAATCTAATCTTTGTTCTATGATCAAACGAATTCCATACGAACCCATACCCCAAATCCAACCTGGGGACTTAAAATTAATCCTTTTAATTGCACTTTCATCAGCTTAATCCATCCTATTAATCCCTTAATCCTTTACATCATCATTCAATCTTTAAAACACCCGAACAACATGAATTCAATAAACGTTTGATCAAATAACCCAACCCAAACCCTATGGCCTGGATCGAAATCACTACTAAGACATACATGATCAGATTTAAGAGTAAGATCAGCCATAATACTTGTAGATGACTTCGAGGATTCGAAATCTTAATCAAACTTGATCGAAACGACACGAAACGATTGATTCTTGGAGAAACTTGTCTTGAGAGGGAGGGGATCTGTTCCTAGGGCTTAATCACGAAAATTTGCAGCTATTGGGGTCTCACTAGACCTTAAACCCCTGACCATAAGTTTCCTTTAGTGCCCATAGGCCCCTCGACTTCCTAAACTTTACTTTCGTAGCGTAATTAACTTACCGGGAGACTTAACGATCTAACAAGCACTTAACTTTCATACTTTACTTTAAATTACTTTCATTTAATTCACTTTACTTCATTTCATATTAAACACATAAGCATTTAATTCACATAATCCCTTATAAGGCACATAAACATAATAGACCTAACGTTAACTAACGGAAAGTCAAATAGTCAAACATAAAACGTTTGGGATGTTACATAAACTAACTTGTTTATGATTGTAGAGTTGACATTATGATATATTGATGTATAATTATAGGTTGTGGACGTGTGGACCGTAATACTCGCCTGTAATCTTATACTAGCTTCTTTATCGGACAAGGTGAGTTTCGTATCTCCCTACTCGCTTGAGATTCGGGCTGAAAAGTGTAAACCTGGCGTGTTTACTTGCATTTATTGATTTATTGATTGGTTGACTTGATTGTTGGATTGATGTGACAGTTCGTTTTGTTTGATTGACTTTGGTTATGTTTAGTTAATTATTATATATATATTAGGATAGACGTACATACATGGAAGTCGGTTATGCCTTCATTGGGTTTTAGATGTGGTGGGAAGGCTGCGGGTGACCCTATATATAAGCATCTGGGACTTGAAGAAAGTAGAATCCTCTGAAGTATTGTACGTATAGTTGGTTTAATTGGGATTAGTGGTTTATGATTGTTGAATATTGATTGTTGGACTATAGTTGTTGAATATTGATTTTTGGCTTACGGTTGTCGTATATGGATTTTGGCATATGTTGGACGAATATTGACTGTTGGCACAGGTTCATCGTCTATTGACTGTTGGTTTACGATATATGCATTTACATTTGATTGTAAGCATTGCATACATTGTTGATGAGCCCTCGGCAGGGGATTGCCGACATCCTGGTGCATAGATGTATGCACCCATTTTGGATGTAGAACGTGACCCCGAGTATATAGACATATATATCTCGATGTTTTTGAGATGCCGCTTTGTTCATGGTGATGACAAGCGAGTATCGTTGCACAGGTGACTGGAGATCACGCATAGGATAGGCATGTTTGCTTATTCATGCATTTGGCACTTACATTGATTCGCATATCTTTTGTGCTTTCTCATTTCACATTTACTTGTCTTGTGTAATCTTGTTGTTGGACGTTATTGTGTTGCTTAGAGGCTCGCTGTAAGTCATGTCTGGCCTCTATTCTTATATTGTGATTATTGATGTTGGTTCCTTACGAACCATTACTACGAACTCACCAACCTTGTGTTGACTATGCTTAGTACACTTTTCAGGTATTCGGGTTCTCCCAGGACGTGGAGTTTAGTTGCTTTGCTTGCTGTAAACCCGGACCATGGACTTTATGGATCAAGGATTCATTGGCCTCCCCGTTGCATTATACTTAGGATTAATTGCCATCTTTTGAATGCTCATTTGTAACTTTGATGGTTATTGCTCCTTTTGTATTTTGGTATTTGTTTCGTCCTTGTAATGGATTCACCGAATCTTTAATTGCATTTAGTTTGTTCTATCGTAATTCCACTTTGCGCTATATGATTTCCGTGATATTCCGAGCCTCGGCTTGGGGGGTTACAGAATGGTGGCCCATGCGTGGTCGTAGAGAATTAGGCGGTTTGACCTAGACTACGGCTTAAGTTAAAACTCTTCATATAGCATGCATGGTTAGGAAATTGTGTGCAATGTGAAGTTTGTGAATCCCCGTGTGAGTTCGTAGTTAAGACCACTTGTATGATAGCTTGAATTCAATGTGATGAATGTGGATTGTAGTTAATATGGGTTGTTATTGTTAATTGTTGGAACTAATGTGATGATTTAGGGCAAAATGATGGGATGCCATTAACTTAGTATAATATTGTGGCAACCCTAAAAGAACCCGATCAACTCTTTTATGGTTACCCGATATTATAGCAAGTTCATGACATCGTGGATTGCGCACGTGTGGCTTAAAGTATAATAAGGAACCGATATGCTTATGGAAGTTGATTAGGTGGAAGGTTAGCCGTTGGTACACCTTGTATACATACCCGGTCAATAACTAGAGAGCATATCGAATTCGGATTATACTTTGAATCATTCGTGTTAGTTGTTGATTGCATGATGTAATGAGCATGATTACTTGATGTTATGATATGTAAAAAAAAAAAAAAATAAAAAAAAATCCCTTATGATGCTAACACTTTTGCCTTAGCATAACGTTATGAAATGTGTATGTAGTATCGGTATGAGAGCATCGACTACTTGTGTGGCTAACATGTGAGCATTTGAGACTAACTCCCGGGTCAACGTGTCACTTGTTTTATAGAAATGGAGAGACCAAGGAGAGTCGGAACGAACTATAGGGCCGAAGAGGAAGGACCTCAACCGGAAGTTCAACCGGAAGTACAGGGAGGTAGGGGCCGTGGTAGGGGTCGGGGTGAAGCTCCTGAGCCAAACTTGGCTGAGGTAATCGCTCAAACGGTCGCCGGCATCATGCCGACCATCATTGCTCAAGTCACGGCAAGTCTTGGGCAAAATAATGTGGCTCAAAACAATGAAGCTCCAGAAAATGAAAATTTTGAAAATGCCCAACCTCATGCCGAAGAAAATGAAGAAGAGGGACCGGTGGGAATTGGAAACGGTATGCCCATGAATAATCAATATGGCGGATACCGTCAAGGGTGTATATTTAAAGATTTTAAAAGTTGTGGGGCACCGGAGTTTGATGGGAAAGGTGGTCCCACGGAATGTATAAGATGGTTTGAAGCGATAGAAGCGGTGATTGAAAGGAGTCATTGCACCTATGATGACCGGATTTCCTATGCATCCGGCATGTTTAGGCATGACGCCTTGAGTTGGTGGAACCAGGAGATAACGTTGGGGCGGACTCATAACTTGGAGTGGATCGACTTCAAGAACAAAGTAAAAGCAAAGTTTTGTCCTCCATATGAACTACAAAACTTAACCATAGAATTTGCAAACCTCAACATGGAGGGAGCCGACTACAAGGGTTATGTGAGACGATTTCAAGAGTTGTCTACCCTCATTCCTCACTTGGTGGGTACCGAGTCACAGGCCATCTAGAAGTTTGTATTGGGCTTGAATCCTCAAGTCCGATCTTATGTAAACTCCAACATGCCTACTTCTTTGGCTAATGCGGTCAACCAAGCCGGGAGTGTGACGGAAGATTTATTGAGATGTGGTGTTTTGAGTAAATCCTCATCGAGCAAGAGGAAAGAAGTGGGAGAGTCGAGCGGGGTAAGGAAAGTGGGGAGGTTTGACCCCAAGAATGCAAATAGGGGTAGAATAATGGCGGCGGTGGAGCCAACTAGGAAAGCTTTCCCGGGACCCCATCCTTTCTGTGGGAGATGCAACCAACATCACCCCGCCAATGCCCAATGCAAAGCATGCTTTAATTGTAACCGAATCGGGCACCTCTCCAGAGATTGTAGGGCTCCAAGAGCGGGCCCAATGAATGCGGCTCCTATTCGGGCCGTTCCTCCTCAAGGTAACCAAAGAAGGGGCGAGTGTTTTGAATGTGGTAGCCGTGACCACTACCGTAATAATTGTCCCCGATGGGTGGGGCAACAAGTGCAAGTGGCCGTCCACCCCAACCAACTGCAAATGGTCGGGCCTAATCAAAACCGGGGACAACAAGGCCATCAAGTGCAACCACGCGGCCGAGCCTTTGCGGCCAATGTAAATGAAGCCCGCAATGACCCCAACGTTGTAGCAGGTACTTTTCTTCTTAATGGTCTCTATGCAACCGTTCTATTTGATTCCGGGGCCGATTATAGCCTAGTGTCCTCTAATTTTGTTCCTTTGATTGATGTAAATCCTTGTGCTCTAAACTATGTACTTGACATTGAAATGGTAAACGGGTCACTAACAAAAATTAGTCAAATACTTCGCGATTGTGTCTTGACTTTAGAAGACGTAGATTTCTTCATTGACCTTATGCCTTTTGATATTGGGAGTTTTGACGTTATAGTGGGTATGGATTGGTTAACGGCGGTGAATGCGACTATTGATTGTGGCGAGAGAGTTGTTAAGATACCTTTGACCAACGGTAGGATTCTTAGGGTTCAAGGCGAAATCTCCGATTCCTCAAATTCTAAAGTCTTTAGTGCTACCGTTACAAAGGTAGAATTGAAGACCGTTCCTATCGTTTGTGAATTTCCCGATGTTTTTCCGGATGACTTACCGGGATTACCTCCAACTCGTGAACTTGACTTCCGTATAAATCTTATCCCCGAAGCCGCGCCCGTAGCAAAAGCTCCTTATAGGCTAGCTCTAACCGAAATGCAAGAGCTACAAACTCAAATCAAGGAACTCCAAGAGAAGGGTTTCATTCGCCCTAGCCAATCTCCTTGGGGTGCTCCTGTTCTCTTTGTCAAAAAGAAAGACGGGTCCTTCCGAATGTGTATCGACTACCGGGAATTAAACAAGCTCACAGTGAAGAACCGGTATCCCCTCCCAAGAATTGATGATTTATTTGATCAACTTCAAGGTGCTAAGCACTTTTCAAAAATCGATCTTCGCTCGGGTTATCATCAACTCCGAGTACATGAAGATGATATTCCCAAGACGGCTTTTCGCACAAGGTATGGCCATTTTGAATTCACCGTGATGCCTTTTGGGTTGACTAATGCACCGGCGGTGTTCATGGACTTGATGAACCGGGTGTGTCAACCATACTTAGACAAGTTTGTCATTGTGTTCATAGATGACATACTTATATACTCGAAGACAAAGGAAGAGCATGTTGAACACTTGCGTAACGTGCTTGAACTATTAAGAAAAGAAAAGTTGTATGCCAAATTCTCCAAATGTGAGTTTTGGTTGGAGGAGGTCCACTTTCTTGGTCACGTAGTGAGCAAGAATGGTATTCATGTGGACCCAAGCAAGATTGAAGCGGTCAAGAATTGGAGAAGACCCGAAATGCCATCCGAAATCCGTCAATTCCTTGGATTGGCGGGTTACTATAGAAGATTCATTGAAAATTTCTCCCGTATTGCACAACCACTCACCCTCTTGACTCAAAAAGATAGAAACTTTGAATGGGGCGAAAGACAAGAAAACGCCTTCCAAACTCTTAAAGATATGTTATGTGAAGCTCCAATTTTAACGCTACCGGATGGAATCGAAGACTTTGTTGTTTATTGTGATGCTTCGGGACAAGGGTTGGGTTGTGTTCTTATGCAAAGGGGTAAAGTCATTGCTTATGCCTCTCGCCAATTGAAGGTGCATGAGAAGAACTACCCGACACATGACTTGGAATTGGGAGCGGTTGTGTTTGCTTTGAAGTGTTGGAGACATTATCTCTATGGTACCAAATGTGTGATTTATACCGATCACAAAAGTCTTCAACACATCTTCAACCAAAGTGAATTGAATATGAGGCAAAGGCGTTGGCTTGAACTATTTAGTGATTATGATTGTGACATCCGATATCACCCGGGCAAGGCAAATGTTGTAGCCGATGCCTTGAGCCAAAAGGAGAGAGTGAAACCAAGACGGGCTAGAGCTATGAGCCTCACGGTAGGGCCAAGTATTCGTGATCGGATCATTGAAGCCCAAATTCAAGCCACCCTACCGGAAAACTTTGGAAACGAGAACCTAGATGGCATGGAACAACAATTCGACCGGAAGAATGATAATGGGCTATACATGGTTGAAAGACTTTGGGTTCCTATTTTCGGCGACTTAAGAACACTTATTATGAATGAAGCTCACCTATCGCCTTATTCGGTCCACCCCGGGTCGGATAAGATGTACTTTGACTTGGAAGATTTGTATTGGTGGCCGGGCATGAAGCGTGATGTGGCTAGGTATGTGAGTGAGTGTCTTACTTGCTTACAAGTCAAAGCCGATCACAAGAAGCCACCCGGATTGTTGGTACAACCGGTGATGCCCGAATGAAAGTGGGAACATATCTCAATGGACTTCATTACTAAATTACCGAAGACGAGAAGCGGTCGTGACACGATTTGGGTGATAGTAGATCGGTTAACGAAGTCGGCTCACTTTTTAGCCATTCGAGAAACCGATAAATTTGACACCTTGGCTCGTTTGTACATCAAGGAAGTAATATCTAAGCATGGAGTGCCGATTTCTATCATTTCCGATAGAGATGCCCATTTCAAATCAAAATTTTGGGAAGCCTTTCAAAAAGCCATGGGTACTCGACTTGACATGAGTACGGCGTTTCACCCTCAAACGGATGGGCAAACCGAGAGGACCATTCAAACACTTGAAGACATGTTGAGGGCATGTGCCATTGACTTTGGTGGAAGTTGGGAAGACCATTTGCCGCTAGTCGAGTTTTCATACAACAATAGTTATCATGCTACCATTCAAATGGCGCCCTTTAAGGCATTGTATGGTAGGATATGTCGTTCTCCCCTAGCTTGGGCGGAAATTGGAGAAAGTCAACTAATCGGGCCCGAAATTGTGATTGAAACGACTAAGGTAATATCTCAAATTAAAGAGAGGTTGCAGTTGGCCCGTGAGCGTCAAAAGAAGTATGCCGATGTGAGGCGAAGACCATTGGAGTTTGAAGTTGGTGATTATGTACTTTTGAAGGTGTCACCTTGGAAAGGTGTTGTGCGTTTTGTGAAGCGGGGAAAACTTGCGCCAAGGTATATTGGCCCTTTCAAGATTCTTGAACGGGTTGGGAAAGTTGTTTATCGGCTAGAATTGCCTCAAGAGCTTAGCGGTGTGCATGATGTGTTTCATATTTGTAACTTGCGCAAGTGTTTGGCGGATCCTACACATCATGTGCCTATGGACGAAATTAGGGTTGATTCGAATTTGAACTTTGTTGAAGAGCCGGTAGAGATCTTGGATCGTCAAGAAAAGAAACTCAAGAGCAAACGCTACACGATTGTTAAAGTTAGATGGAATGCTAGACGTGGAGCCGAGTTCACTTGGAGCGAGAGGATCATATGAAGTCTAAGTATCCGCATTTATTTAGTAATTAGTGTTTTGTTGAATTTCGGGACGAAATTCTTTCAACGGGGGGATAATGTAACATCCGTGAATTTTGACCCGTTGACTTTTTGTGTAATTTGACTAACAAACTTGTTGAATGAAATAATTGAGCCATTTGTGATTATATGACTATGTGGTATGTTAGTCGGGTCGTTAATATGTGTTTGGCGTTAAATTGTGTAATCGTTTGTAAAATGGCTTATGGGAGAAACGGGTCGACCCATGGGTTGCCCATGAACCAATTAGTTACCCATTCTCCTTTCCCCCTTAATCATTTCATCCTCCCTTTTCTTAAATCTCCTTTCTTCCTCTCTCAAAAAGTCAACTATTTCAAACTCAAATCCTGGAAATTTCATAGTGTTTGAAGCTAGATTAACTCAAGAAATTGCATCATCTTCATCATGTATATATCATATCAAATAATTAGAGTTCAAGCTCAAGAAAATCTCCATATATAGTCAAATTCGGATTTAAAGGCATTTGGGAGATTTGGTAAGTTAAAACTACCTCATATCAGTCATTTTATGTTGTTAAACATGTTTCTAGTAAAACCCAAACGTTTTGTGCCTTGAATCGAGTCAAAAATCGGATTAGAATCCCTTGAGTTTCAAGCCGCATGAACAGTAGCACGGGTTAGGGTTCAAACGCATGTCTAGGGTTCTTAAACGCGTGTTAGGGTTTCTAAACGTGTGTTAGGGTTTTAAACGCGTGTCTAGGGTTTTAAACGCGTGTTAGGGTTTCTAAACGCGTGTTAGGGTTTTAAACGCGTGTTAGGGTTCATAAACTCGTGTTACTATTCCTGCTTTACGCGTCAGTTTTCAAACGTCAATAACTTTTGAACCGTAAGCCCGTTTTAGACGTATGACCTATCGTTGGAATCGTAAGAGAGTCTAGTTTCTTGTAGTAACACTCTTTTTATATGAATCTTTGGTCATTTCTAAAAAGGTCGAGTCGAATGAGTTCTTCTCTTACACGTTAATGTTGGAAAGGCGTTTAGGGTTTGTGACTTGACCTAATTGTGCTAAACCAACTTGTTTATGATTGTAGAGTTGACATTATGATATATTGATGTATAATTATAGGTTGTGGACATGTGGACCGTAATACTCGCCTGTAATCTTATACTAGCTTCTTTATCGGACAAGGTGAGTTTCGTATCTCCCTACTCGCTTGAGATTCGGGCTGAAAAGTGTAAACCTGGCGTGTTTACTTGCATTTATTGATTTATTGATTGGTTGACTTGATTGTTGGATTGATGTGACAGTTCGTTTTGTTTGATTGACTTTGGTTATGTTTTAGTTAATTATTATATATATATTAGGATAGACGTACATACATGGAAGTCGGTTATGCCTTCATTGGGTTTTAGATGTGGTGGGAAGGCTGCGGGTGACCCTATATATAAGCATCTGGGACTTGAAGAAAGTAGAATCCTCTGAAGTATATGTACGTATAGTTGGTTTAATTGGGATTAGTGGTTTATGATTGTTGAATATTGATTGTTGGACTATAGTTGTTGAATATTGATTTTTGGCTTACGGTTGTCGTATATGGATTTTGGCATATGTTGGATGAATATTGACTGTTGGCACAGGTTCATCGTCTATTGACTGTTGGTTTACGATATATGCATTTACATTTGATTGTAAGCATTGCATACATTGTTGATGAGCCCTCGGCAGGGGATTGCCGACATCCTGGTGCATAGATGTATGCACCCATTTTGGATGTAGAACGTGACCCCGAGTATATAGACATATATATCTCGATGTTTTTGAGATGCCGCTTTGTTCATGGTGATGACAAGCGAGTATCGTTGCACAGGTGACTGGAGATCACGCATAGGATAGGCATGTTTGCTTATTCATGCATTTGGCACTTACATTGATTCGCATATCTTTTGTGCTTTCTCATTTCACATTTACTTGTCTTGTGTAATCTTGTTGTTGGACGTTATTGTGTTGCTTAGAGGCTCGCTGTAAGTCATGTCTGGCCTCTATTCTTATATTGTGATTATTGATGTTGGTTCCTTACGAACCATTACTACGAACTCACCAACCTTGTGTTGACTATGCTTAGTACACTTTTCAGGTATTCGGGTTCTCCCAGGACGTGGAGTTTAGTTGCTTTGCTTGCTGTAAACCCGGACCATGGACTTTATGGATCAAGGATTCATTGGCCTCCCCGTTGCATTATACTTAGGATTAATTGCCATCTTTTGAATGCTCATTTGTAACTTTGATGGTTATTGCTCCTTTTGTATTTTGTTATTTGTTTCGTCCTTGTAATGGATTCACCGAATCTTTAATTGCATTTAGTTTGTTCTATCGTAATTCCACTTTGCGCTATATGATTTCCGTGATATTCCGAGCCTCGGCTTGGGGTGTTACACATTTAGACCCAACGACATGTATATCCGGTGCGAGGCTCCCGACTATAGGGAATTAGTATAGTCATAAATGAGTGAGAGCGGGTCTCTACCAATTAAGGCTCTTAGATCTTTATGAGATTCATAGGAGATGGGGAGTTCTCCATTTACAGGTATATTTAATCTCATCTTAGCCAGCTAGTACTTAGGCAACCGTCCAGAGCAACCTAGCTTAGTCGTCCTACAAGGAGGCTTGTGGCTGTTCGTTCTCCGGTAACTGGGATGGGCAGATACTAAAACACCACCCTACGGCTAAACACTATGGCTTAGGCAACCGTCCAGTGCAACAGGGAGTGTAGCATGTAGGTGCTTCGACTTATAGGATGGCAAGACTACTTCAGTGGGTATATTAATTATTTGTTACTTCAAATAATGCGCTAATAACTCTATCAACATCAACAAATGAATGGACTGAAATTACTAGCATTCCTATACGTGTTTTAAACTATTTAAAAGACAGTCTATTTTCAACTTAGAAATGTTAATAAATTAACATCTCGTTAAACCACTTTTAATTTAGTCGAAAAATAGAGTCCATCTAGATAATTAGGGCATATCATTTAATATCGAAATTCTAATCTAAATATAGAAACCCTAATATTAAATTCATCCAATAACTGAGTTATTCAATTATCTAGATTTCCACTAATAAGTCTCTAACTTCCTATTTTACGTAAAGGCACATGCAATTAATGTTTTAATTCGTTAAACGGCTAAGGCATCTAACAAGGCAAGACTAATGTCCTAATTAAAACTTAATGCATGTCCTTAATCAATTAAAAGCACTTTTAATTTTCGTAAAATATAATCCTTTTGAGTTCTTCTAAAAATCCGATTTTAAAAACTCAATGAGTTTTATTTAAAACAAAACTCTTTCCTTTTCGTATTTTAATTTCCAAATATATATTTTAGAGACATGCATTAAATCCTAATGCAAATATATATAAAACTAAAATACATACAATAAATAGTTCATGTAATCTAACATTAAATCCGCATGCAATATATATAAACATGTATATATATATAAACCTATTTATCGCATAACCTCCCTGTAACCTGACTGGTACACGATAAAATTCGCAAACTTAAATGGAAGAGGTTTAAATCGTGAAACCTGAGGGAGCTTAAGAACACACGGAGTATGATCTGAAACTCGATAAGGCTGAAAAATAGCATGAGATGCAGGAAACTCAACCATAAATTGAAGATTTCGCATGACTCTATCAATTTTTTTAAGAATACCCGTTCCTTTCTTTGGTTTTTGGTTCCAGGTATAATGCAAACCCGAACTATTAATATTTAGAACTTCTATATCTTCAACACACCCCTTAAACTCTCGCATTCCGATGTTACTAGTAGATGATCCTTCAAATTTATCTTCCAAATTCAGCGATGAATTGAAATCACCAAGGATGCACCAGAGTATACTGTAAACAAACAATTTATGCATGCTCAAATTATTCCATAGTTCCCTCCTAGTTTTATAGTGATTATCTGCATAAATAAAGGAACAAAAAAGTGCTTTCTTATCTACTTTGAAGTTGATTTGCGTGTGGATAACCTGAGCCGACTATGATAATACCATAACATCAACCACATCAGTGTACCAACCCAGAATAATACGAGTACCTTTAGTACACATACTACCATTAAACGTCCAATCCTAGGTTCTACATATCTTTTTACATACATTAAAAATTCTAGAGACATCCATATCAGACTCAATAATAGCACAAACCTGTAAGTGGTTATCACTAACCACTTGACGAACCTCTTTTTGTTTCAGAGGACGGTTCAATCCCCTTATGTTCCATGATGCAATACTACCCATTGGAAACCTCTTCTACGGGAGTACTTGCCCCCTCCGAATTTGGTTGGGTACCTGATGACATGAACTGAGTTGTTTCATCAAAAACTACTTTTATTTCAGACTCATCATCATCGGTTATCTTTGCCTCCCTTTTCCTCTCACTTTCTTCTACTACTCGGTAAACTGGTTCTGCCATCCCTTCCCCATAATTTGATAGCAATGAATATGGATTACTAGTTTCAACTAGTGTCGAAGTACTAGTATCCATACTCCCCGTTTGCTTCACTACTGGTCTATACACCATTTTTTGCCTTTGTTTTTGAACTGGAAAGCCTTGCCTTGCAGATTTCTTGCTTTTAACAACAGTGAAGCCATCATTATCCTGAAAACTAGTTTTCTTAACCTCCTTAACCTTTTTTGGGCATAACGAGTCTGTATGACCAAATAGCACATTGAGCACCTAGGGGGTTCCCATTCATATTCTACTTTCATATATTCCTTGACATAGCCAGCCCCTTCAATATCCTGAATTGCAATATTTGTATACTCTATTAAAACTCGATCAGCAGATATCTCTATCATTGCTCGTGCATAACTACTTCTACCCCATGATTCAGTACACATAAGAGTAATGTATGAATCCAGCAGCTTAGGAGTACCTATTTTAGTAGCCAGCATGCTAAGACCATCATCCGTGTATGCAGCTAATGGAACATCACAGATTTTAACCCATACCGCAACCTTTTTGATATCTTCTTTTCTCATTAGTGTTGGAGGAGACCACATGTTTAAAATTATAGGTGCATTTCGAATCATCCAAGGGCCTCCCTCCAGAACATCCCTCATTCCTTTCTTTTCCTTAAAGTTAAAGAAGAAAAAACCATTAGCGTTCATCATTACACATTGTAACCCAAACTTCGTCCAGTTATTCTTAACATATCCTTAACTGGGTATGCTACTCGGGATCCTAGAAAATAGCCATATAAAGTGTTAGCATACTTGGTTTGGATAGTACGCACAACCTCTCTAGGCAAAACAATATCAACATCATCTAAACTCGGAGATTCAAGAGTACGAAAATTAACTTCTTTCTTTTTGGTACCTTCTTGAAGTTTAGCAGCATAAGAAGTTGATTCTTTATGCTCTTTTTTCCCATCAGCATTATTAATCTTTTCCATCCCAGTATGAACATTATCCTCACCATCCACAACAGTCGTTTTGGGTGTTTCCTCAGGACAGACATGTTCATCCTTATTGCTAAAATCAAGTTGAACTCTTGGGGGGCTATGACCTTTCTTTTCATCAGAATGTATACCCGTAGAAATATCTTCACGTAATGTTGCCTCAACACTGTCAGTAGTCCCACCTGCTATCTTAGTCACATCATCGACTTGCTTACTTGAAATCACTTCAGCATCTATAGGAGTTTTGCCAGTGGATTCAATACCACCACCTGTAGATGCATCTTTACTAGCATTGTTACCAGACCCAGGAACCTTAGTATTATCATTCGAGCCCTTCCTACCTTCCTGGTTATTCCACAGAATACCTAGACGAGGTAGCATAGTATTAGTGCCATCAATTTGTTTGACCTTATTCGCAATCCCTGATGGGATACGAGTATTCTTATTGGAACTATTTCTCTCCATGCAATTTAAACAATTATAACCATGCAGCCCGGAACCCTAGAAAACTCAAAGAAAAACAGAAGGAAAAAAACCCTAACTCCCTAGGAAAACCCTAATTGCAGAAGTAATCGCCCTAATTGCTTGGGCTCTGCAACCGGTTTTGATAGAACGGTCAGAATCTGCACGGCTAGGTTCGGCTCCATCTCAATCTCATCTCCACAGCCTCCTCGTCTTCATTCACCTGCACAACTGGGGTAGAAACATTAGGCAACGGATTTGCAGGATTATAGGTATTACCTGAACTTGTTGTGACAGCGTTCACTTGCTCATTTCTGGCATTTGGAGAAGTATATTTTGGCCACTAATTGTTCCCAGCTGGGGTCCTCGGGTTGGACTGAGTGTTACTTGGCAGTGTACCGGGTGGTCTATTCGAATTTCCAAGCCTCTCCATTTTTCCTTCCAAGTCTTTAATGGTGGCTTGCTGATTCTTCATGCCCTGATCAAGCTTGCGTCAAAGTCCGTCCAAACGAGTAGTTAAAAAATCCAATGACATCGGCATCTTCTTTGACTCAGCTGACACTTGCTCATTGGTTGCTTTTTGAGTGCTTATGAAGTCCTTCATGATGTTCTTCAACTCCGAATCAGGGTCTCCTGCTTGCTGATTTTGATAATTATTCCTATTCCACCTGTTTCCACCAAAACCAGAATTATTATAATTAAAACATGAGGAAGACGAATAAGGATTACCTGATGACCGATTTTGATAACCGGTGTTACGGTTGAACACTCCTTGAGGTTAGTTTTGGACATAATTAGCATCTTGAACCGGCTTTTGGGGGCAATCATCTGAATAGTGCATATCCCCGTAATAATCACACCCGTCAGCCAAAACCCTCACATCTTTATCCAAGCTTTTGAATCGGCACTCCTGGTTATTAAACCGCTCATCCATGCGGTTCGAAAGGGCTTTAATCTCTGTAACCACTCCCGAATCATTGCTGGTTTCAGCCTTAGCAACAGTTTTTCTTTCGATACTCTTCAATCGGTCTTCATCTCGGGTGGAGCTCTCTTTAGCCATATCCTCTAGAATCCTGTACCCTTCGTTTGGGGAAATGTTATTTAAACTACCCCCAAAAGCATACCCGAGTTCCCTTTTGATCTCCTATCCAAGCCATCAAAGAAGATCTCAACAATCAAATCGACATCCATACTATGTCCCGGACAGTTTCTCAACATCTCCTTGAACCTTTTCCAAGTATCCACCACATCTTCCCCATTGTCTTGGGAGCATCCACTAATCTGGTTCTCTAATTTCCTTTGGGTTCTTATTGAATAGAACTCATCAATGAATGCTTCTCTCAACTCATTCCAAGTGGTGAACGAGTTTTCCTGTAGTTCCTTGAACCAAGAGAATGCATCTCCCGTGAGAGACAACGGAAACAATTCCAGCTTTACGTTATCAGCCTGCCCTTCCCCCGTATTGATATAATCGGCAGATTTTCTCAAACCTCTCAACATGAGCATAAGGGTCCCAACGTCTAACCCCGTCGAACTTATCCTCCTCGATGTTCTTAAGATGATTACCCTTTAGGGAGAAGTTAGAGGCAATCTGGGGAGGGCGGATAGCTGTGCCGCGGTTGGCTGGTATGACTCTTCTACGCTCCCCACAGGGAGTATCATTTCTACCTCTTTGTTGATCACCTATTCTGTTAACTCTTCCAATTTGATCTTGATTTCTATTATTTTGCACAAGCACAGTTTGATTATGTTCAGGCGTTTCAACTTTCTCTTTTTCTTCTTCGTAGTCTAAACCTGTCTCAAACCTCCTAGATGCTTCTGCTTCAGAGTAAACAATACCTGCAAGTGCTTTCTTACTAAAAAGCGCGTCCAAATCGTTGTCCAAATGAACTTGATCTGCGGTTTTTGAATCTATCTTCACCGGTGTTTGTTGTTCCTGTTCGTTTCTTTTTACCAATCGACATCTGGCTTTTCTGGATTAGACAAAGGACTTTTCAGGGGCAAACCAGAAGATCTAGTGATCATCAACTAGCAAAAGACGTGCACAATCACCACAAACAAACCGTCACCCGCACCTGGCTACAAAAGAATAAACTAAAAATGAAATTAAATATAATTAAGAAAGCAATTAACTTCCTCACAAATTAATGCGAGAAAGAGTCGAACTACAAAACTGAAATAACTACTAGCACAACAGTCCTCGGCAGCGGTGCCAAAAACTTAATGTGTAAAATCGAGTCTTAAATTTATAAACAAGAACTCACCTAACTACTGACTACTACACACTTGCGGGCAGTGGACCCGTTCGTATGCAGTATAGATAATTTGGTAAATCCGAGATCGACACAAGGACTATTGTTAAAGAAGTTGTTCAAATAATGCAATTCAAAGTAAAAGGGGGTTTTGTGACCGTGTTGTCACTTTACATTTAAAAGTTAGTTTTCAGAAATGAAATAAAGTTAGTAATTCCGAGGAAATAATCGAAAGGGGAATCTGTTTGAAACAATAATATTAAAACTCATCTATCTTGAATCCACTCAACAACATGTTCCAATTGCACATAAATAAAGTTCCAATCCAATTTAAGTTGATTAAATAACCGAGACTCAAACAAAGCACCAACCCGGTACCCGTCAAGTTCGTGACATTATCCGACTCTCTTGATTGATTAGTTTCATTATAAAGACCGGTACCCCAAGACATCTTTTATAATTTCCTTAATCAATCAATGGTTTTGGTTATTAAGATAACAATTATGTCTATCGATTGTACCCAACCGTTAACACATTAATTCCTATTACCAATGAACGATTATCTACCATTACCATGCATAGATCCAATTGTTTATACCTAAACAATCAAAATAACATTTGTATAATCAATAACTATCGCTATAGACACACATATATCACCAATCAATCCAAGATAAATTATAAGGAATCAATACGCTAAGATCTCGACATAACGTTAAATGAAATCAACATTGATTTAATAAAATTGTGCAATCTTCACATATCGTCTCACTTCATCAAGATGGGTGATGAAATGATTAGCTACTCATCATGAAAATGGAATAACAAATCAATAGAGATGAATTCATAGTGTACCGAATACAAGGAATTGAAAAACAAATAACGAAAATCGTCCAATCGCGTTCTTGATCTTCCAAAATGATTAATCTAATGAAAACCCTCTTGAAAAATGCTCAAAAACGGCTGGGAAGTCTAAGTTGGGTTTTGGTGTATTTTAGCAAGCTATTTATAGTTTCAATCAAAAGATCCAAAATTCCCGTACAGTGACTGCGACACACCCAAAGGATGCGACGCATTGGGTCTTACATGCGTTGACTTCAAGCATTGGACCTTGACTTGAACTGGGAATGGTTGTGACGCAGCGACATAAACGCGATGCATTTGAATGCTCGGAAATAAGGACGCGTCGCAGCCCTTATAGTGCGACACATCGAAGTAAACTCGTCGCATTGAAATCCTCGGAAACTTGACTCTATAGTGCACCCCAGTTTATTTTGAATTTTCCTTTCAAATATTTTAAATTGTTCAAAAGCATCATTTTTATGTCTTAAGAAAAAATGTCTAAGTGTACCTAGAGAAGTCATCAACTATTTGACGGTTTATCACATCCGGAGCATTCTCACTAATAGTGAATCGCTATGGGTATACACGCTTAAGGAACGCAGTTTTTGGGACATCCCAGAACCGCATAATTGCAGTTGGAGCTGGAGGAAGCTGTTGCATTTAAGAAGCTCGATCAGGCCATTTATTTGGTCAAAAATTGGTAATGGGCAAAATATATCAGTTAAGTTTGATAGATGGTCGGAAGACTGCCTAGACAGATTAAACAAGTTGGTTTCAATCTGAATACTAAAGTGGCGGAGGTAATGTGTAATGGGGAATGGTTATGTCCAACAGCATGGTTGGACTTGTTTCCGGTCTTTATTCTTTTTCAAAAGCCGGCTTTACAACCTAACCAATTGGACTCAATAATATGGAAAGATACGGATGGGAAGGAAGAACGCTACTCTACGAGGGTGGTATGGAATTCTATACGCATCAAACAGAATGAAGTTACATGGCATGGAGCTATTTGGTTTTCACAATGTATTCCTCGGCATGCTTTTATTGTTTGGTTAATCACGAGACAGAAATTGAAGACTCAAGGCAATGCAATGGAATTCGGTTGGGAATGCAAATTTAAACCTCCTTTGCTGCTGTCTATGCAAATTAGGTCATGATTACATGCTCATTTGTTTTTTGAGTGTGTTTTCTCCTCGCAGGTTTGGAAGAAGCTAAAAATTTTGGCTGAAGTTCCCTCAATTTTTTATTCTTGGGACGACATATTGCAATGGATCACCACGAAGGCTAAGCCCAGATCGGCCAAGAATATGACTGGAAGACTTCTTGTTGCTGCTAGAGCTTATTTTATTTGGCAGGAAAGAAATAATAGATTATACACGAATCATGCAAGACCTGCTGACCATATCGTGGAACTCATTACTACTACAATTCGACTCAAGTTTGGTCACCCTCAGATTTAAAGGCACGCGTGCTGTGGATCGCTTGCTACAAGCTTGGAAGATACCACGTGATATAGTGGTGCACACCAGATAATTGGAGCTCATTTATAGTTGGTTCGCAATACCATTAGATTTTTTGTAATCTCTAGTGTATAGGCTATTTTATATATTGTATGCTAGATGATAGCTTGTTAACATTGCATGACATTTCATGCATATGAACTAGTATGACACTCCAGTCTTACTATTTGTTTTGTAATGTTTTGATTATGGTATAAAATTCACCGGGATATCCCATTAACCAAAAAAAAAGTCATCAACTATTATGAATGTACAGAAATTTTCTCCATGACTTTGAACCGATAATGGACCAAATAAATCCATGTGTAGAAGTTTTAGACATCTTTTAGTTGATATAATATTTTTAGGTTTGTGACTTGCCCTAACTTGTTTACCTATCTTACATGCATCACAGAAATGACAATCAAATTTCAATCTAGGCAAATCATTCACACAATTCATAGAAGACAATTTTTGAAGTTGTCGCATGTTAGCATGTCCTTATCTCCTATGCCACAAATTAGTAGATATCATGTATAGTAGCTAAGCATATATCAAGTCTCTTATAGTCATTTAGTTGGGTAAAAGGTTACCCTTAGTTAACTTTTATAAATCATAATATAAACAGGCGAAGCGGCATGACTTTACAAGAATGCACAATGTGCAACATCCAACAACCAAGAAAATACACAAGGTTTTAGTCTTGGTCCCGATCCTAATGTAAATATTCATGATCAAAATGAACCACAAAATGTTAATAACACTAATCCTCCTCCTCCTCCTCCTACTCCTGCTTCTCCACACGTGCATGTGCACTACTCGAATAATCCTCCTACTACTACTACTACTACTCCTACTCCTCCTACTACTACTCCTCCTCCTCCTCCTCCTCCTCCTCCTCCTCCTCCTCCTCCTCCTCCTCCTCCTCCTCCTCCTCCTCCTCCTCCTCCTCCTCCTCCTCCTCCTCCTCCTCCTCCTCCTCCTCCTCCTCCTCCTCCTCCTCCTCCTCCTCCTCCTCCTCCTCCTCCTCCTCCTCCTCCTCCTCCTCCTCCTCCTCCTCCTCCTCCTCCTCCTCCTCCTCCTCCTCCTCCTCCTCCTCCTCCTCCTCCTCCTCCTCCTCCTCCTCCTCCTCCTCCTCCTCCTCCTCCTCCTCCTCCTCCTCCTCCTCCTCCTCCTCCTCCTCCTCCTCCTCCTCCTCCTCCTCCTCCTCCTCCTCCTCCTCCTCCTCCTCCTCCTCCTCCTCCTCCTCCTCCTCCTCCTCCTCCTCCTCCTCCTCCTCCTCCTCCTCCTCCTCCTCCTCCTCCTCCTCCTCCTCCTCCTCCTCCTCCTCCTCCTCCTCCTCCTCCTCCTCCTCCTCCTCCTCCTCCTCCTCCTCCTCCTCCTCCTCCTCCTCCTCCTCCTCCTCCTCCTCCTCCTCCTCCTCCTCCTCCTCCTCCTCCTCCTCCTCCTCCTCCTCCTCCTCCTCCTCCTCCTCCTCCTCCTCCTCCTCCTCCTCCTCCTCCTCCTCCTCCTCCTCCTCCTCCTCCTCCTCCTCCTCCTCCTCCTCCTCCTCCTCCTCCTCCTCCTCCTCCTCCTCCTCCTCCTCCTCCTCCTCCTCCTCCTCCTCCTCCTCCTCCTCCTCCTCCTCCTCCTCCTCCTCCTCCTCCTCCTCCTCCTCCTCCTCCTCCTCCTCCTCCTCCTCCTCCTCCTCCTCCTCCTCCTCCTCCTCCTCCTCCTCCTCCTCCTCCTCCTCCTCCTCCTCCTCCTCCTCCTCCTCCTCCTCCTCCTCCTCCTCCTCCTCCTCCTCCTCCTCCTCCTCCTCCTCCTCCTCCTCCTCCTCCTCCTCCTCCTCCTCCTCCTCCTCCTCCTCCTCCTCCTCCTCCTCCTCCTCCTCCTCCTCCTCCTCCTCCTCCTCCTCCTCCTCCTCCTCCTCCTCCTCCTCCTCCTCCTCCTCCTCCTCCTCCTCCTCCTCCTCCTCCTCCTCCTCCTCCTCCTCCTCCTCCTCCTCCTCCTCCTCCTCCTCCTCCTCCTCCTCCTCCTCCTCCTCCTCCTCCTCCTCCTCCTCCTCCTCCTCCTCCTCCTCCTCCTCCTCCTCCTCCTCCTCCTCCTCCTCCTCCTCCTCCTCCTCCTCCTCCTCCTCCTCCTCCTCCTCCTCCTCCTCCTCCTCCTCCTCCTCCTCCTCCTCCTCCTCCTCCTCCTCCTCCTCCTCCTCCTCCTCCTCCTCCTCCTCCTCCTCCTCCTCCTCCTCCTCCTCCTCCTCCTCCTCCTCCTCCTCCTCCTCCTCC
>CM067169.1:119333853-119458853 GCA_034093135.1 Erigeron breviscapus | reverse complement strand
GAAAGAAAAACTGGTAATAAAGTCATGGCTAGAAACCAAAAAGCCATATGATGCTTCAGTTAAACAATTTCCTGCTCAAAAACGTGCATATTTAGATGGAAATACTAATGTTGCATCATTAATACCAGTAATCGATCGGTTACCAGAGGTGTTCAGGCCTATCACTGTTTATGATGAGCCTGCAACTCCCAAGACCAATTTAGACCCAGTTCAATCCCCAGAGGTTAAGACTGGAGAGCTCCAGATGGCTGCTCTAGTCAAAAAGGTGAAGCAGAATAGACCTTTGCCTCAGACCAATCCCCTACCAAAGCCTTTGACTGGAAAGGCTAAGGTAACATCTGAAGAAAATATTTTGTCCAGGTTAGAGAGCCAGATTCAAATTCTGACTCGTCAATCACAAAGTGTTAATGCAAGATTAAACTTTCTTGAGGGTACTTCATCTGGCCCTAGACAAAATACAAAACCTTTTGCTAAGAAAGACAAACTTATTTCTCCAGTTGAGAAAATGAAAAAGGTTTTAAAACCATCAACCCCAGTGGTCTTTTCTTCTAAGACCACTATTGAACAAAGTGAACTAGACCAGATTGCCCCAGGGACCTATAAGGGAGGGTCCAGTGAACCCATCAGTCGATGGGTTCCCAAATCTAACTGATCAATATCTGGTGTATGTGTAGGGCGATCGAAAGAAGCTTATCTGGTATCTTGACAGTGCAGCTGGCAGGACGATGACCGGATGTAAGACCCTACTGGAGGAGTTCACCATTTCTGATGGACCCTCCATCACGTTTGGAAATGATGGTTGTGGGAAGACTGAGGGATATGGTGTTCTGAACAATGGACAAGTCAAGTTCAGACGAGTTGCATTTGTGAATGGTTTGAAATATAACTTGATCAGTGTAAGTCAACTGTGTGACGATGGCTATCAAGTCTTATTCAATGTTGCTCAGGGCATCGTATTCAACAAGGACTGGAAGGTAGTGTTGATTGCTCCCAGAAAAGGGAATGTGTACGTGATGGATATGGAAAGCTCTCCTTCAGAGCAGTGTTTCTATACTCAAGCTGATGAAGACACAAACTGGTTATGGCACAAAAGGTTATCCCATTTAAACTTCAAAAACATTAACAAGTTGTCCAGAAAACAACTTGCAGATGGGATACCTTCAGTCTCCTTCAAAAAGGAAAGACCATGTCCAGGATGTGAGATGGGTAAGCAAAAGCGTACCAGTTTCAAGACCAGACAGAATTTCAGCATTACTGAACCTCTTCACATGCTTCATATGGACCTTTTTGGTCCAGTGAACGTTCAGACTCGTGCTGGTAAAAGATACACCCTGGTGATCATAGATGAGTTCTCCAGATATTGTTGGGTGATCTTTCTGAGGTCCAAAAGTGAAGCTGCTGCTGAAATCATCAGTCTTATCAAGCAAATTGAGCTCAAGTACAGTCGAAAAGTGTGTCAGTTAAGAAGTGACAATGGAACAGAATTCCAGAATGCAACTCTGGAGTCATTCTGTACTGACACTGGCATCTCCCAGAACTTCTCTTCAGCCCGCTCTCCAGAGCAAAATGGAGTTGTGGAAAGGAAAAATAGAACGCTGATAGAAGCTGCCAGGAGTATGCTTGCTGAATCTGGACTGTCTACCAGTTTCTGGGCGGAAGCAATTGCAACTGCTTGCCACACCCAGAATCGATCAGTGTACATCAAAAGACACAAAAAGACAGCCTATGAAGTCTTAAGAAATAGAAAACCAAACATTGGTTATTTTCACGTTTTTGGATGTCCAGTTTACATCCTGAACGACTCCAGTCAGCTAGGCAAATTTGATGCCAAAGCTGATGAAGGGTATTTCTTAGGCTATTCAGCCATTCGCAAGGCCTTCAGAGTCTACAACAAGAGACTGGAGAAGGTCCATGAGTCAATTCATGTAACATTTGATGAATCAAATGCCTCAATCAACAAGAAGCCAGTCCCTGACACTCCCCCAGTAACACCAATTGTCTTTTGTGAATCTGATCCTATAAACGACAAATTTGAAGATTCACCAGACTCAGCTTCCAGTCATCCTGATCTGGAACCTGTTCAGAAAAAGAAACTCTCCAGTAGTACTCCATTCTATCCCTCTATTATTTTCAAACTACCCTCTGAAATTAATATTGGTTCAGATGTGCGTACTACTCCTCCAGTATCAGTATCAGTTGAGAATGTACCAGAAATGTCTTCTGGTGACCAAACTGAACCAGTACTACAAGAAATACCTTCATATGAAGAATTTCATGATGCAAATCGTGATTTAAATGAATCAGATGAAGATGTTGAAGTAGTCTATGAAGAACCTCCTCCTGAAGCAACTTCAGAGGAGACTCAACTGAATTCTTGCACTGATATTGTTGTCAGTAACAATCCTGGTCAGTACTCCAGATGGACAAAAGCTCACCCTATTGATCAGATCTTAGGTGACTCCAGTCGTGGTGTTCAGACCAGAAGAGCCTCCAGTAATCAATGCTTATACGTCAGTTTTCTATCTTTGATAGAACCTAAGAAGATTGACGAGGCTCTGGAAGATCCAAACTGGGTGACTGCTATGCAAGAAGAGCCTCCAGTAATCAATGCTTATACGTCAGTTTTCTATCTTTGATAGAACCTAAGAAGATTGACGAGGCTCTGGAAGATCCAAACTGGGTGACTGCTATGCAAGAAGAGCTTCACCAGTTTGAAAGGAACAAGGTATGGTATTTGGTTCCTTTCCCAGTTGGAAAGAAAGAACCAATTGGAACAAGATGGGTCTTCAGAAACAAAGTAGATGAAGATGGCCACGTAATAAGAAACAAGGCCAGACTGGTAGCACAAGGCTACTGCCAGTCAGATGTCGACTTTGATGAATCTTTTGCTCCAGTGGCTAGACTTGAAGCGATCAGAATTTTCTTAGCATTCGCTGCTAATCATCAGTTCAAGGTCTACCAGATGGACGTAAAGAGTGCTTTCTTGAATGGGAAGCTTGAAGAAGAAGTTTACGTCAGACAACCTCCAGGTTTCGTTGATGACAAGCATCCACATTGGGTATATCGTCTGGACAAAGCGCTATATGGCCTCAGACAAGCCCCACGTGCCTGGTATGATACTCTGACTAAACATTTGTTGAAAAATGGTTTTAAACGAGGTGCAATTGACAATACCTTATTCATTCTTCATGAGAAAGGTAATCTGTTAATGGTACAAATTTATGTTGATGATATAATTTTTGGGTCTACTGATGAAAACATGTGCAAGAAATTTTCTAAAATCATGTCCACTGAATATGAAATGAGTTTGATGGGTGAATTAACATATTTTCTTGGACTCCAGATTAAACAAAACAAAGATGGAATTTTTATTAATCAGGAAAAATATGTTAGAGATCTTTTAAAGAAATTCGATATGAATTCTTCACCATCTAAACCAACTCCAATTTCTGCACCACTGACACTGGACTCGGATCCAGATGGCAAACCAGTGAACACCACTGTCTATAGAGGCATGGTTGGTTCACTGATGTATTTAACGGCCAGTAGACCAGATATTATGTTTTCAACATGTTTATGTGCCAGATATCAGTCTAATCCAAAGGAATCTCATATGCTTGCTGTAAAGCGCATACTGAAGTACCTTAAAGGTGTCCCCAGTCTAGGTCTTTGGTACCCCAAAGGCTCAGGCATGGATCTAATGGGTTATTCAGATTCAGATCATGCAGGTTGTAAGATAGATAGGAAATCCACAACTGGTGGATGTCATTTCCTAGGTGGCAAACTGGTCAGCTGGACCAGTAAGAAGCAAACTTCAGTTTCATTATCCACTGCTGAAGCTGAATACGTGTCTGCAGCCAGTTGTTGTGCTCAGATACTCTGGATGAAGAACCAGTTGCTTGATTATGGTATTAAATATTCAAAAACTCCAATCTTTTGTGATAATACCAGTGCCATCGCTATCTCCAACAATCCAGTCATGCACTCCAGAACCAAACACATCGATCTAAGGTACCATTTCATTCGCGATCATATTATGAAAAACAACATTGAACTCCATTTTATTCCCACTGACAAACAACTCGCTGACATTTTTACTAAACCACTGGATGTAAAAACTTTTGAATATCTTGTTGGTGAGTTGGGAATGTTAAACCCTTAAATCTGGAACCTTGGTATTGAACGCCATTGTGTACTACTAAGGATCTTTGATTTAAAGATTCAAAAATTTATTTCTGGATCAACATTCCAGGGAAGACTTGAAAAATATTTTCTCTTAAAAATGTTTAAGTTCAGGGGGAATTAATTTTCTCACTGGACAAATTCTTCAGAAAATATTACTGGTGCTTTGTAAATATGTCCCTCTCACTGGTAACTGGACAAGTTGAAGTGCGTGTTTGAGTTGACTTATGTCTTCTTGTAAATATGTCCCTCTCATTTGTCTGTATTAGTTGACGTGCAAGTTTAAGGTTTCCAGTCTTTCAAAAATGGTTTTCACTGGTACTTTACTGGAGTGTCCCTCCAGTGTACCATCAGTACATGTTCACTGGACTAATCCACCAGTGATACTGGACGGTCCTGTCAACCTCCAGATGCACTGAAATATGTCATAATATTTTCAAAATACTTGATCTTTGTATGTGCCACGTAAGCAAACTTTTTCAAAGATATTTATCTTATAAATCCTACGTGGCATGTAAATTTTTCAAACGCAATGATGGTCTTTTTACTTTGGGAAAACAAAAAGTACAAGTTGTTACTGTTTTGTGGGCTGTAAACCGTCATGCATTTATGTGTGATGTGATGTAATTAATGCGGATCTCAGAACACGATCAAAAATTGTATTTGATAATTTCAAATTAATCGTTTGAGTTCCACATTCTCAATCCTATATATACCCACTTTCACTTTCAATTTCATTTACTTCGAACATTTACTCCCAAATCTTAAAATTCCTTCATTAATTCTTTCTTCATTCATTTTCCAATCATAATACTCTCATATTAACTTCATTCATTAAATTCTTCATAAAACCTTAAATATTCATTCAATTTCATCTTTCATCTATAATCAAATGGCACCTAGACAATCAAACTCACCAAGAAATCTTCTATCTGCTGAATATGCTCCGGCTGCAGATGTCGTTAAAGCACCTCATATCACCCTTGAAGCAAAGGCTATAAGGATGAATATGAATAACTGGATGGCAAAACTCTCGCTATCCAGTGTCCATGATCCACAATCAATCATTGGGAGATTAAATACCTTTTTTCTCTCATGTCCACTATATGGTGCTTTAACAATAAATCCAGAAAAGATGTATCACGATTATTTGTGTGAATTCTGGTACACAGCCGAATATAATGAAGCGAATTCATCTATTGAATATTCTCTTGAGCAAGGGACCAGACCCTTG
This sequence comes from Erigeron breviscapus, assembly GCA_034093135.1. Lineage (NCBI taxonomy): Eukaryota > Viridiplantae > Streptophyta > Magnoliopsida > Asterales > Asteraceae > Erigeron > Erigeron breviscapus. The sequence continues at coordinate 119,453,437 of CM067169.1, read as the reverse complement.
GCTTTTACAGTAGATTCTCTCAGAGCAGCTCTTCAATTAGGCTATCTGGATGAGAATGAGTTGGCAATACCACTCCCTACTGGTATCAACTTCAGAGAGGTATGCAGATTGATGGGGCATACAGAGATAGTGGATGAGCATGGTCAGTTGCTAAGGAAGGGAACAATATATATGAGCAGACTGACGGATTCGTGGAGATATTTCTTCACACACATTGTCGAGTGCCTTGGAGGTAGTTCTGGAGGGTTAGACCAGATCAATCAAACCCACCTCCAGATTGCCTACTGTTTGTGGTTTGGGCTAAGGGTTGATTTTGCCCAGATATTATTTGACGATCTGGTAGAGCGTTTAAAGGTAAAAGGTAGAAAGCCCTTTGTACCATACATTCGTTTTCTTTCAATCATATTTAAGAACGTTCTTGGAGCCCAGTACGACTTTGAAACCACTCATTTTTCTATGAGTGAGTACATGAGAGATCTGACCAACTTAAGGTCCAGAGATGGTGAGGTGGATATTCCTCAAGCAATGTTGTCACTTCAAAGAATAGAAGAGAATGTGGCACCAGGCAGGGTCCAAGTTGTTGAAGTACCTGCTGGTAGCGAAGATGTTGAAATTGTTGAATTGGTTCAACCTATTCGACAAGTGGCTCCAGTTGGTGGACCAGAAACTGTTGAGCTTTCCAGACGACCAAGATCACATAGGCGTCTGATGAGAGGTGGAGTCCAGGTAAATCCATCAACCCATCCTGGTGATATAATGAATATAGATGGGTCTCCTATTTTTGAAGAGGAGAATATTGATTCTACTGTACAATCTGAACAGAGAGTGGACACTGAAGTCCAGGCTGTTGTACAAGATGTGGCTCAAGCTGGTGAGCAAGTTGTTCAGACTGAAGAACAAGCATCTGGCGAACAAGAAGCCCAGATTGATCTCAATGTTGATGTTGGTGAACAAGTTGATATTGCTGGTGCATCGTTTTGGGATGAGGCTGACTCTCCTATGTCTGGAGGTCAGAATTTTGATGTAAATATGGACTTTTTGGGTGAAGAAAATGTACAAGTTGAAAGTTCACCAGAAATGCCACCACCAGAAACCGAAATGCCAACACCAGAACCAATGCCACCACCAGAACCAATGCCACCACCAGAACCAATCCACCACCAGAACCAGAATGCCACCACCAGAACCTAGAATGACCACCACCACCACCACCATCAATTCCTCAATCAACTCCATACTTCACACCATTCATTCAACCAACACAAACTCAATCACCACCAGTTGAAGCCCCAGTAAACCCAACCGAACAAAGTGTGCCAGTCTCAAATGTTGAAACTGAAGAGGACTGGGCACAAGTACCTATGATGACCAGATTGACTTCTCATCTGGAACAACCCTCTGGTCTCTCCACTTCCTCTTCAACCGAGGTCCAAGGCCTTCTTAGTAAGGTGGCGGACCTGGAGAGATCACTCCAGTCATCTTCCCAGGTTATTTCTGACTTCAAATCAATACTGTCAAACAATTTAGCGTCAGAAATGAACCTTTTTGCTGGGAATGAAAAGTTAGTATTTGATAAACTGGATGAGCTGGTACTGGCCACAAATCTCAATTCTCAAAATATAAGGGTGGCAGTACAAGGGTTTGAAGAGAAGATTGTAAGTTCTATTGAGACTGCAGTGGAAAGTAAGGTTCTACAACCACTGGCAGGTCTTAAAGAAGAGATGGAGAAGCTGGTTACAAGAGTTGGTGCACTAGAGAGCAGGCCAACATTTGATCAGAATGATATGGTCAGCACCCTTAGTGATGAAGTTGTTAGAAAGCTTAAGGGTGATATGCTGAAAGAGATCACTGAAGAAATATCTGGATCTATCCTTAGATCATTTCAGGATGTTATGTTGCCAGAAGTTGTGAAGATGATTGAGGTTGAGCTGCCAAAGGACTTGCCAGAAGCAATTGAAAATATTAAAAGGGAAGTCCAGGCACTCAAGACTGGTATGACTGCTTCCTTGCCAGAACAAGGAAGAACTTTTGGTTCACTAGACAGGCATATGATGGAAGAGTTGTGGAATGATCTGAAGTCCAGGACTAGAGATCATTCCAAAGGGGGAAAATTGTCAGTTCCATCAACTGGTGACCAAGAGTTAACAAGGAAGAAGAGAGAAGTTGTAAGGGCAGTTGCTACTGAAAGTGTTGTGCAACAGAGGCATGTGACTGGTACTGATGCCAGTGCACGTTTAGCCCAGAGAACTTTGGAAGAGGCTGCTGGTACTGAAGCCAGTGAGCCCCAGTTCGAAAGCTTCCCAGATATTCCTACCACACTGAAGGCGGTTAAAGGAAAAGAAAAGGTTGTATCTGGTGAAGAAGAAGAACAGACTGAAGATGTTGACAATGAAACATCTAGGAAGTTACAACAACAGTGCATTATGATTGAAATATTCAAGAATAATCAAAGAGATGAACTGCTGGCCCATCATAGGGATATGGCAACAATGGGTACTCTGGACTCCTACAACGCTGGCAGGTTAGGCGTAAATATTGAAGTTTTCAAAAGGATGAAAGATGACCCAAGAGTTCATCAGTGTCTTGATGCACTGAATGATGTTCATATACGCTCGTTCTATGCTGAAGAAGAACAGGTATATGACTCATTGATATATGGTGTTACAATTCCAGAGTTGATCAGACAAAGAAAGGAGGAGCTGGTAAGCCTCCAGAAAAAGATTAGAAGAAATGCTGGTGCTCTGGAGTTGGAATACAGGAAGAGAATGACTGGTCTGCCTAAGCTTACTGCCAAACAATTAAAGGCAATAAAAGATGGTGATGTTAGCACCTTTATTCCTCTGGATACCACTCTGAAGATCAATAGACAAGAACACCAGTCCACTGAAGGACAACAGAGTGGTGTATCCAGGGATACTGAAGAAATGGTACAGTTGGCTAAGCAGAGGGCTAAATATGATGAAATGATGAATTTCAGGGCCAATGCAAGAAAGATTGTAAATGCTGAAATCAAACTGGCTGAAAATCATCAAGGTATGACCAGATTTAGTCTAAGTTAGAACTTAAAAGATGAAACTGAAAACACTCATGATCTATAAAGTGTTTTCCAGTAACTTAGATTTTTTAGACTTAAATCGACCAAGTGTTTTCCAGTAACTTAGATTTTTTAGACTTAAATCGACCAAGTGTTTTCCAGACATACAAATTTGTATATCTATAAGTCTGAAAACACTTGCATTATTTCTAAACAAATAGGGGGAATTTGTTAGGTCCAGATTTAGTCCAGACTTACTGGACTGGCTCCAGACTGGACTACTGGAACCTTATTTAGGTTTGTTAAGAAACTTGTTTTGCTGGTCTCGCTCCAGACCCGACTACTGGAGCCTCACTGAAGATCTGACCAGAAAACGTTTCTCTACTGGACCTACTCCAGACTTGGAATCTGGAGTCCCTCTAAAGATTTGTCCAGAAATAATTGAAGACTAGTGAGCATTTACTTGTATAGGTAATCTGGAGCATTCTCCAGATTAGCTCACTGAAGACTTCACCCCAGTCCAGATCTACTCTACTGAAGACATTCTGACTGAAGTCAAAGACTGAAGTCTGAAGGAAGAAGACTTAACAAATGGCGGAGTCCACTGGAAAGTCTTACCAGATCTGCACACTGGAGGATTGTTAGTGTTCTAGATCCTGCAAGTCTGAACACTAATATCGAGGATTGACTTTTGCCTTTAACACACTTTCCAAAGAACAATCCACTTGTTCTTTAACAAAGTATACGTGTGTTAAGGTGGTTGGATAAAAGGATACACTTGCACTTGATGTGACTTTATCCTTATTCCTTATCCAATACATTTAATGTTCTTGTCGGATCATTAAATGTATGCCAACCATATTTGTACGGCACAAATTCACTGGTGAATTTGTTGCCTATAAATACAAAGTCATTTCCTTGACAAAAATACTTTTAAGCATTCCTTTTGCATTTAAGTGAATTTGTCCAAATACTCTCGATCTTAAACAGGGATACTTCACAACTTTAAGTATCTCGATCCTAAAGAGCTATTTGACAAATATAGATCATATTGTAACTCATAGGTTGTTAGGATACACACTTAATTGTGTTATCTTGATTCCGCAACAACCTTGTATTTTATTTAAACATCAATAAATGAAATACCCATGAAACATACATAATGGTCCACTTTATTTGTTTATTGCATTTAATGTTCTTGTCGGATCATTAAATGTATGCCAACCATATTTGTACGGCACAAATTCACTGGTGAATTTGTTGCCTATAAATACAAAGTCATTTCCTTAACAAAAATACTTTTAAGCATTCCTTTTGCATTTAAGTGAATTTGTCCAAATACTCTCGATCTTAAACAGGGATACTTCACAACTTTAAGTATCTCGATCCTAAAGAGCTATTTGACAAATATAGATCATATTGTAACTCATAGGTTGTTAGGATACACACTTAATTGTGTTATCTTGATTCCGCAACAACCTTGTATTTTATTTAAACATCAATAAATGAAATACCCATGAAACATACATAATGGTCCACTTTATTTGTTTATTGCTTTAAGTCTTGTATTACTTTGTTTATATATCTTGCATCTTTATTTACAAGTAATACTAGTCCAATCTAGTGATTATTAGACTTGTTGTATTTTACACTTTCATTGGTTAACCATCTCGAAGTTAAAGGGACTCACATTTGGTATCAGAGCAGAAGGCTAATCATTGCCTAGATCTGTTCTTGATGGCTAACCAAGAAAATACACAAGGTTTTAGTCTTGGTCCCGATCCTAATGTAAATATTCATGATCAAAATGAACCACAAAATGTTAATAACACTAATCCTCCACCTCCTCCTCCTACTCCTGCTTCTCCACACGTGCATGTGCACTACTCAAATAATCCTGTTCCTAAATTCAGTGGGAACAGTGATGAATTTGGTACGTGGAAGGCTAGGATGGTTTTGCATGTCACTGGTATTGAGAGGAACATGATGAAGATTTTAAACGAAGGTCCTTATGTACCTACATCACCTCTCAATCCACTTCTTGATCCTTCTGGATCTAGAAGGGGAAGGGAAAAGAGGGAGGAACATTGGTCAGAAGAGGAGAGGAGATTGGTGAATCTAGACACCCTCCTTAAAAACATGATCCTCGGGGCCGTTCCAGAAACCCTCATTCCCACACTAGTTCTTTTTCCTAGTGCCAAAACCATGTGGGATGAGCTTCTTAACAAAGTATACGTGTGTTAAGGTGGTTGGATAAAAGGATACACTTGCACTTGATGTGACTTTATCCTTATTCCTTATCCAATACATTTAATGTTCTTGTCGGATCATTAAATGTATGCCAACCATATTTGTACGGCACAAATTCACTGGTGAATTTGTTGCCTATAAATACAAAGTCATTTCCTTGACAAAAATACTTTTAAGCATTCCTTTTGCATTTAAGTGAATTTGTCCAAATACTCTCGATCTTAAACAGGGATACTTCACAACTTTAAGTATCTCGATCCTAAAGAGCTATTTGACAAATATAGATCATATTGTAACTCATAGGTTGTTAGGATACACACTTAATTGTGTTATCTTGATTCCGCAACAACCTTGTATTTTATTTAAACATCAATAAATGAAATACCCATGAAACATACATAATGGTCCACTTTATTTGTTTATTGCTTTAAGTCTTGTATTACTTTGTTTATATATCTTGCATCTTTATTTACAAGTAATACTAGTCCAATCTAGTGATTATTAGACTTGTTGTATTTTACACTTTCATTGGTAAACCATCTCGAAGTTAAAGGGACTCACAAATTGGTATTATTTGTTTATTGCTTTAAGTCTTGTATTACTTTGTTTATATATCTTGCATCTTTATTTACAAGTAATACTAGTCCAATCTAGTGATTATTAGACTTGTTGTATTTTACACTTTCATTGGTTAACCATCTCGAAGTTAAAGGGACTCACATTTGGTATCAGAGCAGAAGGCTAATCATTGCCTAGATCTGTTCTTGATGGCTAACCAAGAAAATACACAAGGTTTTAGTCTTGGCTGAAATCAAACTGGCTAAAATCATCAAGGAATGACCAGATTTAGTCTAAGTTAGAACTTAAAAGATGAAACTGAAAACACTCATGATCTATAAAGTGTTTTCCAGACATACAAATTTGTATATCTATAAGTCTGAAAACACTTGCATTATTTCTAAACAAATAGGGGGAATTTGTTAGGTCCAGATTTAGTCCAGACTTACTGGACTGGCTCCAGACTGGACTACTGGAACCTTATTTAGGTTTGTTAAGAAACTTGTTTTGCTGGTCTCGCTCCAGACCCGACTACTGGAGCCTCACTGAAGACTTCACCCCAGTCCAGATCTACTCTACTGAAGACATTCTGACTGAAGTCAAAGACTGAAGTCTGAAGGAAGAAGACTTAACAAATGGCGGAGTCCACTGGAAAGTCTTACCAGATCTGCACACTGGAGGATTGTTAGTGTTCTAGATCCTGCAAGTCTGAACACTAATATCGAGGATTGACTTTTGCCTTTAACACACTTTCCAAAGAACAATCCACTTGTTCTTTAACAAAGTATACGTGTGTTAAGGTGGTTGGATAAAAGGATACACTTGCACTTGATGTGACTTTATCCTTATTCCTTATCCAATACATTTAATGTTCTTGTCGGATCATTAAATGTATGCCAACCATATTTGTACGGCACAAATTCACTGGTGAATTTGTTGCCTATAAATACAAAGTCATTTCCTTGACAAAAATACTTTTAAGCATTCCTTTTGCATTTAAGTGAATTTGTCCAAATACTCTCGATCTTAAACAGGGATACTTCACAACTTTAAGTATCTCGATCCTAAAGAGCTATTTGACAAATATAGATCATATTGTAACTCATAGGTTGTTAGGATACACACTTAATTGTGTTATCTTGATTCCGCAACAACCTTGTATTTTATTTAAACATCAATAAATGAAATACCCATGAAACATACATAATGGTCCACTTTATTTGTTTATTGCTTTAAGTCTTGTATTACTTTGTTTATATATCTTGCATCTTTATTTACAAGTAATACTAGTCCAATCTAGTGATTATTAGACTTGTTGTATTTTACACTTTCATTGGTAAACCATCTCGAAGTTAAAGGGACTCACAAAACAAAGATGGAATTTTTATTAATCAGGAAAAATATGTTAGAGATCTTTTAAAGAAATTCGATATGAATTCTTCACCATCTAAACCAACTCCAATTTCTGCACCACTGACACTGGACTCGGATCCAGATGGCAAACCAGTGAACACCACTGTCTATAGAGGCATGTGACTGGTACTGATGCCAGTGCACGTTTAGCCCAGAGAACTTTGGAAGAGGCTGCTGGTACTGAAGCCAGTGAGCCCCAGTTCGAAAGCTTCCCAGATATTCCTACCACACTGAAGGCGGTTAAAGGAAAAGAAAAGGTTGTATCTGGTGAAGAAGAAGAACAGACTGAAGATGTTGACAATGAAACATCTAGGAAGTTACAACAACAGTGCATTATGATTGAAATATTCAAGAATAATCAAAGAGATGAACTGCTGGCCCATCATAGGGATATGGCAACAATGGGTACTCTGGACTCCTACAACGCTGGCAGGTTAGGCGTAAATATTGAAGTTTTCAAAAGGATGAAAGATGACCCAAGAGTTCATCAGTGTCTTGATGCACTGAATGATGTTCATATACGCTCGTTCTATGCTGAAGAAGAACAGGTATATGACTCATTGATATATGGTGTTACAATTCCAGAGTTGATCAGACAAAGAAAGGAGGAGCTGGTAAGCCTCCAGAAAACATGACATCTTGGCGTACCCCTTATTTCTACCAGATTATTATATCAAGATTGTAAAGGCCTTGTGGAACGATTGGATAACAGAATTAATGACTGGCGTAATAATGCTTTGTCATTTGCTGGGAAACTTCAATTAATCATCTCTGTTTTATCATCGCTATATGCATATTGGGCCCCAGTCTTTATTCTTCCATCTCGTATCATAGCTGAACTTGAACAAAAGATACGAGGTTTCCTTTGGAGTCAAGGTACATTGCAAAAAGGGAAGGCAAGGGTTGCTTGGAAAGCTGTTTGTGTACCTAAATATGAAGGGGGCTTGGGTATACGTCGTATTTCTGATGTTAACAAATCCCTCATGGCTAAACATATCTCAGATATTATGGCCAATCGGAAGTCGTTATGGGTCAAGTGGGTTCAAACACATAAATTGAAAGGTAATAGCATCTGGCAAGTTCAAGCGAAAGGGAGTATGAGCTGGGGATGGAGGAAAATCCTACAGGAGAGACATGCTCTACGACCGATGCTTAAGCAGAAAATAGGAGATGGCAAGTCAACGTATATGTGGTATGACACATGGTCTCACCTTGGGCCTCTTTGCAATTTTATATCTCGTGAAATTCATATTTTTTTTTTTTTTTTTTTTTTTTTTTTTTTTTTTTTTTTTTTTTTTTTTTTTTTTTTTTTTTTTTTTTTTTTTTTTTTTTTTTTTTTTTTTTTTTTTTTTTTTTTTTTTTTTTTTTTTTTTTTTTTTTTTTTTTTTTTTTTTTTTTTTTTTTTTTTTTTTTTTTTTTTTTTTTTTTTTTTTTTTTTTTTTTTTTTTTTTTTTTTTTTTTTTTTTTTTTTTTTTTTTTTTTTTTTTTTTTTTTTTTTTTTTTTTTTTTTTTTTTTTTTTTTTTTTTTTTTTTTTTTTTTTTTTTTTTTTTTTTTTTTTTTTTTTTTTTTTTTTTTTTTTTTTTTTTTTTTTTTTTTTTTTTTTTTTTTTTTTTTTTTTTTTTTTTTTTTTTTTTTTTTTTTTTTTTTTTTTTTTTTTTTTTTTTTTTTTTTTTTTTTTTTTTTTTTTTTTTTTTTTTTTTTTTTTTTTTTTTTTTTTTTTTTTTTTTTTTTTTTTTTTTTTTTTTTTTTTTTTTTTTTTTTTTTTTTTTTTTTTTTTTTTTTTTTTTTTTTTTTTTTTTTTTTTTTTTTTTTTTTTTTTTTTTTTTTTTTTTTTTTTTTTTTTTTTTTTTTTTTTTTTTTTTTTTTTTTTTTTTTTTTTTTTTTTTTTTTTTTTTTTTTTTTTTTTTTTTTTTTTTTTTTTTTTTTTTTTTTTTTTTTTTTTTTTTTTTTTTTTTTTTTTTTTTTTTTTTTTTTTTTTTTTTTTTTTTTTTTTTTTTTTTTTTTTTTTTTTTTTTTTTTTTTTTTTTTTTTTTTTTTTTTTTTTTTTTTTTTTTTTTTTTTTTTTTTTTTTTTTTTTTTTTTTTTTTTTTTTTTTTTTTTTTTTTTTTTTTTTTTTTTTTTTTTTTTTTTTTTTTTTTTTTTTTTTTTTTTTTTTTTTTTTTTTTTTTTTTTTTTTTTTTTTTTTTTTTTTTTTTTTTTTTTTTTTTTTTTTTTTTTTTTTTTTTTTTTTTTTTTTTTTTTTTTTTTTTTTTTTTTTTTTTTTTTTTTTTTTTTTTTTTTTTTTTTTTTTTTTTTTTTTTTTTTTTTTTTTTTTTTTTTTTTTTTTTTTTTTTTTTTTTTTTTTTTTTTTTTTTTTTTTTATCCTTAATTCCAGTACTAAAGACAGCTTATTGGTGTGCAACTCGACGACTGGGGATAAGGATTTCTCAGCGTATAACCTTTGGGAAGTTATCAGATATAAAAGGGACCCTGTCCCATGGGTCCATGTGGTTTGGTATGCACGATGTATACCGAGACATTCGTTCTTATTATGGATGATTATGAACCAGAAATTGAAGACCCAGGATCGGTTGAAACCATGGGAGGTGGGCGGAGCTGTTAATCTTAACCTTGTTTGTTGCTCTTTGTGTCAAACAGGTCCAGATTCTCATAATCATCTTTTTTTTGCTTGCCCAGTTGCAATTCAAGTATGGCAGCTTGATATGAGGAGGATCCTAGGAAGGCTGAAGGATATTGTTGATTATTTGATCCCTTTATCCAAATCTAACCGGCCAAGAAGTGTAATTGGAAGACTAATTCTTGCAGCCACTTCTTATTTTGTTTGGCAAGAACGAAATAACCGTATGTTTTCAAGTGTTATAAGATCTCCAACCCAACTGAAGGCTATTATTGTTGATACAGTGCGATTGAAATTGGCTACTGTGGACCTCAAATGTGGACACCAAGACTATCATCTCCTTGAGAAGTGGAACCTGTCGAGTCGTATCTCCAGCCAAGACATACCTGAGTAGTTCAAATAGTTGCGACCTACTCGCTGCTTTGTTTGTTATGTACTGGTAGGGTGGTATCTCCTAGTGAGTAGCTTTGTTGAGTTTGTCTTTCTTTTGTTTAACCAAGATGTGGCATGTCACATCGTTGGAACTAATATGGTACTCTGCCATATTACTTGTAATAATTGTTTGATGATGATATAAAAGTTGAAACGGGGTAACCCTTTACCCAAAAAAACTATGTATCCAACGAACCCAAAGTGACTCCAACAATACTATGTATATGAGCCGTGATGAGAGCTGTATTGAACTGATGGAGCCTACGTATACCCAAACCCCCTTCTTCCTTAGGCAAACACACCGACTCCCAAGATGCTTTTGATTTACCCCGTTTTAACACGCATAATAACTCTTATAGTCATTTAGTTTGCATATACACACCTTGTTTTCGTTCACATCTTATAATGACTTCACAGTTTCTAACTATTTCCGCATGTGATTCATCAAATATGACTTAAGCCTTTATCACATAATTTACAACACTTAACAAGTTTAAAGCAAGATTTTTAACATGTGCAGCCTTTTTCAAACACAAATTTATCACCAACGTTGCATTTGGCATAGGTGGTGAAAACCTCACGGTCACCGGTCATGTGTTTTGAACATCCACTATCGGTGATCCAATCATCTTTTTCAATCACTCCTTTATCGCATTCCTACATATTATAACGACACTCAAACTTTTAGTACCCAAGAAAACTATTGTACCCTCTTACCCAAAAAAGAAAACTTTTGTTTTTTTTCTTTTTTTTTTTTTTTTTTTTTTTTTTTTTTTTTTTTTTTTTTTTTTTTTTTTTTTTTTTTTTTTTTTTTTTTTTTTTTTTTTTTTTTTTTTTTTTTTTTTTTTTTTTTTTTTTTTTTTTTTTTTTTTTTTTTTTTTTTTTTTTTTTTTTTTTTTTTTTTTTTTTTTTTTTTTTTTTTTTTTTTTTTTTTTTTTTTTTTTTTTTTTTTTTTTTTTTTTTTTTTTTTTTTTTTTTTTTTTTTTTTTTTTTTTTTTTTTTTTTTTTTTTTTTTTTTTTTTTTTTTTTTTTTTTTTTTTTTTTTTTTTTTTTTTTTTTTTTTTTTTTTTTTTTTTTTTTTTTTTTTTTTTTTTTTTTTTTTTTTTTTTTTTTTTTTTTTTTTTTTTTTTTTTTTTTTTTTTTTTTTTTTTTTTTTTTTTTTTTTTTTTTTTTTTTTTTTTTTTTTTTTTTTTTTTTTTTTTTTTTTTTTTTTTTTTTTTTTTTTTTTTTTTTTTTTTTTTTTTTTTTTTTTTTTTTTTTTTTTTTTTTTTTTTTTTTTTTTTTTTTTTTTTTTTTTTTTTTTTTTTTTTTTTTTTTTTTTTTTTTTTTTTTTTTTTTTTTTTTTTTTTTTTTTTTTTTTTTTTTTTTTTTTTTTTTTTTTTTTTTTTTTTTTTTTTTTTTTTTTTTTTTTTTTTTTTTTTTTTTTTTTTTTTTTTTTTTTTTTTTTTTTTTTTTTTTTTTTTTTTTTTTTTTTTTTTTTTTTTTTTTTTTTTTTTTTTTTTTTTTTTTTTTTTTTTTTTTTTTTTTTTTTTTTTTTTTTTTTTTTTTTTTTTTTTTTTTTTTTTTTTTTTTTTTTTTTTTTTTTTTTTTTTTTTTTTTTTTTTTTTTTTTTTTTTTTTTTTTTTTTTTTTTTTTTTTTTTTTTTTTTTTTTTTTTTTTTTTTTTTTTTTTTTTTTTTTTTTTTTTTTTTTTTTTTTTTTTTTTTTTTTTTTTTTTTTTTTTTTTTTTTTTTTTTTTTTTTTTTTTTTTTTTTTTTTTTTTTTTTTTTTTTTTTTTTTTTTTTTTTTTTTTTTTTTTTTTTTTTTTTTTTTTTTTTTTTTTTTTTTTTTTTTTTTTTTTTTTTTTTTTTTTTTTTTTTTTTTTTTTTTTTTTTTTTTTTTTTTTTTTTTTTTTTTTTTTTTTTTTTTTTTTTTTTTTTTTTTTTTTTTTTTTTTTTTTTTTTTTTTTTTTTTTTTTTTTTTTTTTTTTTTTTTTTTTTTTTTTTTTTTTTTTTTTTTTTTTTTTTTTTTTTTTTTTTTTTTTTTTTTTTTTTTTTTTTTTTTTTTTTTTTTTTTTTTTTTTTTTTTTTTTTTTTTTTTTTTTTTTTTTTTTTTTTTTTTTTTTTTTTTTTTTTTTTTTTTTTTTTTTTTTTTTTTTTTTTTTTTTTTTTTTTTTTTTTTTTTTTTTTTTTTTTTTTTTTTTTTTTTTTTTTTTTTTTTTTTTTTTTTTTTTTTTTTTTTTTTTTTTTTTTTTTTTTTTTTTTTTTTTTTTTTTTTTTTTTTTTTTTTTTTTTTTTTTTTTTTTTTTTTTTTTTTTTTTTTTTTTTTTTTTTTTTTTTTTTTTTTTTTTTTTTTTTTTTTTTTTTTTTTTTTTTTTTTTTTTTTTTTTTTTTTTTTTTTTTTTTTTTTTTTTTTTTTTTTTTTTTTTTTTTTTTTTTTTTTTTTTTTTTTTTTTTTTTTTTTTTTTTTTTTTTTTTTTTTTTTTTTTTTTTTTTTTTTTTTTTTTTTTTTTTTTTTTTTTTTTTTTTTTTTTTTTTTTTTTTTTTTTTTTTTTTTTTTTTTTTTTTTTTTTTTTTTTTTTTTTTTTTTTTTTTTTTTTTTTTTTTTTTTTTTTTTTTTTTTTTTTTTTTTTTTTTTTTTTTTTTTTTTTTTTTTTTTTTTTTTTTTTTTTTTTTTTTTTTTTTTTTTTTTTTTTTTTTTTTTTTTTTTTTTTTTTTTTTTTTTTTTTTTTTTTTTTTTTTTTTTTTTTTTTTTTTTTTTTTTTTTTTTTTTTTTTTTTTTTTTTTTTTTTTTTTTTTTTTTTTTTTTTTTTTTTTTTTTTTTTTTTTTTTTTTTTTTTTTTTTTTTTTTTTTTTTTTTTTTTTTTTTTTTTTTTTTTTTTTTTTTTTTTTTTTTTTTTTTTTTTTTTTTTTTTTTTTTTTTTTTTTTTTTTTTTTTTTTTTTTTTTTTTTTTTTTTTTTTTTTTTTTTTTTTTTTTTTTTTTTTTTTTTTTTTTTTTTTTTTTTTTTTTTTTTTTTTTTTTTTTTTTTTTTTTTTTTTTTTTTTTTTTTTTTTTTTTTTTTTTTTTTTTTTTTTTTTTTTTTTTTTTTTTTTTTTTTTTTTTTTTTTTTTTTTTTTTTTTTTTTTTTTTTTTTTTTTTTTTTTTTTTTTTTTTTTTTTTTTTTTTTTTTTTTTTTTTTTTTTTTTTTTTTTTTTTTTTTTTTTTTTTTTTTTTTTTTTTTTTTTTTTTTTTTTTTTTTTTTTTTTTTTTTTTTTTTTTTTTTTTTTTTTTTTTTTTTTTTTTTTTTTTTTTTTTTTTTTTTTTTTTTTTTTTTTTTTTTTTTTTTTTTTTTTTTTTTTTTTTTTTTTTTTTTTTTTTTTTTTTTTTTTTTTTTTTTTTTTTTTTTTTTTTTTTTTTTTTTTTTTTTTTTTTTTTTTTTTTTTTTTTTTTTTTTTTTTTTTTTTTTTTTTTTTTTTTTTTTTTTTTTTTTTTTTTTTTTTTTTTTTTTTTTTTTTTTTTTTTTTTTTTTTTTTTTTTTTTTTTTTTTTTTTTTTTTTTTTTTTTTTTTTTTTTTTTTTTTTTTTTTTTTTTTTTTTTTTTTTTTTTTTTTTTTTTTTTTTTTTTTTTTTTTTTTTTTTTTTTTTTTTTTTTTTTTTTTTTTTTTTTTTTTTTTTTTTTTTTTTTTTTTTTTTTTTTTTTTTTTTTTTTTTTTTTTTTTTTTTTTTTTTTTTTTTTTTTTTTTTTTTTTTTTTTTTTTTTTTTTTTTTTTTTTTTTTTTTTTTTTTTTTTTTTTTTTTTTTTTTTTTTTTTTTTTTTTTTTTTTTTTTTTTTTTTTTTTTTTTTTTTTTTTTTTTTTTTTTTTTTTTTTTTTTTTTTTTTTTTTTTTTTTTTTTTTTTTTTTTTTTTTTTTTTTTTTTTTTTTTTTTTTTTTTTTTTTTTTTTTTTTTTTTTTTTTTTTTTTTTTTTTTTTTTTTTTTTTTTTTTTTTTTTTTTTTTTTTTTTTTTTTTTTTTTTTTTTTTTTTTTTTTTTTTTTTTTTTTTTTTTTTTTTTTTTTTTTTTTTTTTTTTTTTTTTTTTTTTTTTTTTTTTTTTTTTTTTTTTTTTTTTTTTTTTTTTTTTTTTTTTTTTTTTTTTTTTTTTTTTTTTTTTTTTTTTTTTTTTTTTTTTTTTTTTTTTTTTTTTTTTTTTTTTTTTTTTTTTTTTTTTTTTTTTTTTTTTTTTTTTTTTTTTTTTTTTTTTTTTTTTTTTTTTTTTTTTTTTTTTTTTTTTTTTTTTTTTTTTTTTTTTTTTTTTTTTTTTTTTTTTTTTTTTTTTTTTTTTTTTTTTTTTTTTTTTTTTTTTTTTTTTTTTTTTTTTTTTTTTTTTTTTTTTTTTTTTTTTTTTTTTTTTTTTTTTTTTTTTTTTTTTTTTTTTTTTTTTTTTTTTTTTTTTTTTTTTTTTTTTTTTTTTTTTTTTTTTTTTTTTTTTTTTTTTTTTTTTTTTTTTTTTTTTTTTTTTTTTTTTTTTTTTTTTTTTTTTTTTTTTTTTTTTTTTTTTTTTTTTTTTTTTTTTTTTTTTTTTTTTTTTTTTTTTTTTTTTTTTTTTTTTTTTTTTTTTTTTTTTTTTTTTTTTTTTTTTTTTTTTTTTTTTTTTTTTTTTTTTTTTTTTTTTTTTTTTTTTTTTTTTTTTTTTTTTTTTTTTTTTTTTTTTTTTTTTTTTTTTTTTTTTTTTTTTTTTTTTTTTTTTTTTTTTTTTTTTTTTTTTTTTTTTTTTTTTTTTTTTTTTTTTTTTTTTTTTTTTTTTTTTTTTTTTTTTTTTTTTTTTTTTTTTTTTTTTTTTTTTTTTTTTTTTTTTTTTTTTTTTTTTTTTTTTTTTTTTTTTTTTTTTTTTTTTTTTTTTTTTTTTTTTTTTTTTTTTTTTTTTTTTTTTTTTTTTTTTTTTTTTTTTTTTTTTTTTTTTTTTTTTTTTTTTTTTTTTTTTTTTTTTTTTTTTTTTTTTTTTTTTTTTTTTTTTTTTTTTTTTTTTTTTTTTTTTTTTTTTTTTTTTTTTTTTTTTTTTTTTTTTTTTTTTTTTTTTTTTTTTTTTTTTTTTTTTTTTTTTTTTTTTTTTTTTTTTTTTTTTTTTTTTTTTTTTTTTTTTTTTTTTTTTTTTTTTTTTTTTTTTTTTTTTTTTTTTTTTTTTTTTTTTTTTTTTTTTTTTTTTTTTTTTTTTTTTTTTTTTTTTTTTTTTTTTTTTTTTTTTTTTTTTTTTTTTTTTTTTTTTTTTTTTTTTTTTTTTTTTTTTTTTTTTTTTTTTTTTTTTTTTTTTTTTTTTTTTTTTTTTTTTTTTTTTTTTTTTTTTTTTTTTTTTTTTTTTTTTTTTTTTTTTTTTTTTTTTTTTTTTTTTTTTTTTTTTTTTTTTTTTTTTTTTTTTTTTTTTTTTTTTTTTTTTTTTTTTTTTTTTTTTTTTTTTTTTTTTTTTTTTTTTTTTTTTTTTTTTTTTTTTTTTTTTTTTTTTTTTTTTTTTTTTTTTTTTTTTTTTTTTTTTTTTTTTTTTTTTTTTTTTTTTTTTTTTTTTTTTTTTTTTTTTTTTTTTTTTTTTTTTTTTTTTTTTTTTTTTTTTTTTTTTTTTTTTTTTTTTTTTTTTTTTTTTTTTTTTTTTTTTTTTTTTTTTTTTTTTTTTTTTTTTTTTTTTTTTTTTTTTTTTTTTTTTTTTTTTTTTTTTTTTTTTTTTTTTTTTTTTTTTTTTTTTTTTTTTTTTTTTTTTTTTTTTTTTTTTTTTTTTTTTTTTTTTTTTTTTTTTTTTTTTTTTTTTTTTTTTTTTTTTTTTTTTTTTTTTTTTTTTTTTTTTTTTTTTTTTTTTTTTTTTTTTTTTTTTTTTTTTTTTTTTTTTTTTTTTTTTTTTTTTTTTTTTTTTTTTTTTTTTTTTTTTTTTTTTTTTTTTTTTTTTTTTTTTTTTTTTTTTTTTTTTTTTTTTTTTTTTTTTTTTTTTTTTTTTTTTTTTTTTTTTTTTTTTTTTTTTTTTTTTTTTTTTTTTTTTTTTTTTTTTTTTTTTTTTTTTTTTTTTTTTTTTTTTTTTTTTTTTTTTTTTTTTTTTTTTTTTTTTTTTTTTTTTTTTTTTTTTTTTTTTTTTTTTTTTTTTTTTTTTTTTTTTTTTTTTTTTTTTTTTTTTTTTTTTTTTTTTTTTTTTTTTTTTTTTTTTTTTTTTTTTTTTTTTTTTTTTTTTTTTTTTTTTTTTTTTTTTTTTTTTTTTTTTTTTTTTTTTTTTTTTTTTTTTTTTTTTTTTTTTTTTTTTTTTTTTTTTTTATTAAATATTATTATGCTTTATTTTTTTCTTCAGGATATGTGGTTTTATCTCTCTGAACATTAAAAGTTTAATGATTTCGGGAACGAAGAGGCACTTATATGGCACGAATCAAATATACCTTATGCAGTTTGGACGCCAGAGAGCACTCGTACTCTTTCTTTGAAGTATTATCCTTCTGAGGTAATCTTCTATAACTTTCTTATAAAGCATTTAAACCTGCCACTTAATATCTTAGAACTACTTAGAATGACTACTATACCCCCCGCATTTTTGACCTTAACCTATACTTTTCTTATAAAACATTTAGTCACACGTCTTAATCCCTTCAATTTTAAAGAATTAAATATGTATAGTAACCGTGGATATAGGGTTGTAAACATTGGCTGGATTGGCCGGGAAATGAGGATCGGGGATTGGGGGCTTGAGGGTTCGAATCAGCTGGATCGGACGAAAAACCGGTCAACAGCTCGGTTTTGGGTCAACTTTGGTCAAACTCGGATGACTCGATCAAGATTTGGCCGACTCAGTGAAAACTCGGCCCACTCCGGTCTAACTCTGGTCATTTTTGTGATAAACTTTTAATAGATCCTAAATTGGTTTACATTTATGTTTCTAAACAGCTAAGTTTGAACTTTGAAGTATTATGTTAAAGTTTTTACACAATGTTTGAACTTTGAAGTTGTTTACATATAATTTCATAAATTGTTATTTTTATATGTAAATTTAAATCCGATTTCTCTCCCATTCAAGTCCTAACTTTCAAAAAAACCACCCTCACCCCCCTTAGCCAATCTGAGTCACGAGTGCCCTGACCTTGCATGGATAAGTTCTTGACCAAAAGACTATTTTATTAAGAAAAGTCTATTATTTCAATGAAGTTTTAATAATCATCTTTTTAGGGTGTTTCGGTTTTATGTTTCTTAGCTTAGAAGCTCAAAAAGAAAACAGTTTCCTAAGCGCGATTAAGCTGAAAGTTTATCAGCTACCCCCTCCCCCACCCCCCTTTTTCTCTTTTTCTTTCCTAACACATACCATATACAACGGTGATTTCTAGGCTCTTAAGTTGCAATACACCACCCAGTCAACCACCGCTAGAAACTGATATGCGCCGCCTCTTAGTTATTAAAAAAGCGTTTGAGACTCGCATCTTGTTTATTATTTTAGATGTATGTTTTGCTTGTGTATGACGACGCTTATAATTTTTTTAAAACATTTTTTCAGGCTTTAAAGCATAATGGGAGTCTATTTGCCCACATCTTCTTTGCACGTTCTGGATTTCCAGTAGACCCTAATGACCCTGAATACCAGCCTTTGTCTGCATTTGGACTGAAACATCGTAATACATTTTATCTTATCAAGTTAACTTTGGATTGGCACCAACTGAAATCTACATTATAATTAGTACAAGCTTTATTCTACCCTGGCTATATGTATCTTAAGAACAATATTCTCTTGCAGCTATCGTGGCATACTTGCCAAAGTCAAAAGCAAACAAAAAGAAGAGCCTATTGGGGAACTCCAAAGACAGCATTGAGGATGTCGCAGTCTCTGAGGTTTGTTCATTCTAATTAACATGAGTTTTTATAGTTTGACTATTGGAGTCTGTTTGTATAACCTTTATCTTTTTGTCACATTTAAGGGTATTATTGACATTTGACTGAGTTGGATGCTTCCGTTGACATGTGGTCAGGTTGATGATGAACCTCAAGCTGATTCAAAGGATGATGGTCCTATGGATTCGTATTGGAAACCAAATATCACTGTTAACCTGGTTGATGATTTTACGAAGTATGTGATGGATTATAATTTCTACCTAAATGGTTATTTGATTGAGTTCTTCGCTGACATGGGCATGGCCTTGTTTTATGTAATTTTCCCAGGTACTCTCAACGTGCAATTCCACCGAATGTTGCTCCTCGTATCCTTCTAGTCTTCAGTTTCTAATAATCTGATCCGTCAGTTCCATGATGTGCTACTTTTATAGCTTCAATTATTAGCAGTTCTTTTATATACTCTTGTTTCAATAGAGAATATATGGTCAACAATGGGTTAATTGTTTTTTGTTTATTACAGCTTCAAAGAACAAAAGCACATACAAATATCATTTCTTACAGCTTAATTTATTATAGCTGCAATCTAACTAGTCAAAATCACATAGTCACTTTGCAAACACATTATCCCTGCCCCTATTGAGAGTACATCTAAAAGCTTTTCATTTATCCACTTAAATAGAATTGGAATTTCTTGACTAGAGTTGCAGACATGAATATTGAACCCACCTCGGGGAACTATTATCCAACTGTCTTCTTCAACGAGTTTTGGTTACTTAGAGATAAGCTTATAGCAATTAATGAGACAGTGATGGAGTTGCCCCTTCATTTGGAAGTGGCTCCTATAAGCATGACAAAATGGCAGTTATTCCTTCAAATTGATCAATCATTCCAGATTCATCGCAGTTATGGTAGTATGCTTGAAGGAGAAGCCGATGAGCTTAAGGTATTCATATCCGTCTTCTAAATTTGTAGTATTAGTTGGTGCCAAACTTTTGAATATTGGTGCATAATCTGAACGTGTTACCCGAATACCCTGTCAAGGTAAGGACGAGGTGGTAACTTTTACCAGTGTTGACTCTTTTTTTTTTTCTTTTTCTTTTTTTTTTTTTTTTTTTTTTTTTTTTTTTTTTTTTTTTTTTTTTTTTTTTTTTTTTTTTTTTTTTTTTTTTTTTTTTTTTTTTTTTTTTTTTTTTTTTTTTTTTTTTTTTTTTTTTTTTTTTTTTTTTTTTTTTTTTTTTTTTTTTTTTTTTTTTTTTTTTTTTTTTTTTTTTTTTTTTTTTTTTTTTTTTTTTTTTTTTTTTTTTTTTTTTTTTTTTTTTTTTTTTTTTTTTTTTTTTTTTTTTTTTTTTTTTTTTTTTTTTTTTTTTTTTTTTTTTTTTTTTTTTTTTTTTTTTTTTTTTTTTTTTTTTTTTTTTTTTTTTTTTTTTTTTTTTTTTTTTTTTTTTTTTTTTTTTTTTTTTTTTTTTTTTTTTTTTTTTTTTTTTTTTTTTTTTTTTTTTTTTTTTTTTTTTTTTTTTTTTTTTTTTTTTTTTTTTTTTTTTTTTTTTTTTTTTTTTTTTTTTTTTTTTTTTTTTTTTTTTTTTTTTTTTTTTTTTTTTTTTTTTTTTTTTTTTTTTTTTTTTTTTTTTTTTTTTTTTTTTTTTTTTTTTTTTTTTTTTTTTTTTTTTTTTTTTTTTTTTTTTTTTTTTTTTTTTTTTTTTTTTTTTTTTTTTTTTTTTTTTTTTTTTTTTTTTTTTTTTTTTTTTTTTTTTTTTTTTTTTTTTTTTTTTTTTTTTTTTTTTTTTTTTTTTTTTTTTTTTTTTTTTTTTTTTTTTTTTTTTTTTTTTTTTTTTTTTTTTTTTTTTTTTTTTTTTTTTTTTTTTTTTTTTTTTTTTTTTTTTTTTTTTTTTTTTTTTTTTTTTTTTTTTTTTTTTTTTTTTTTTTTTTTTTTTTTTTTTTTTTTTTTTTTTTTTTTTTTTTTTTTTTTTTTTTTTTTTTTTTTTTTTTTTTTTTTTTTTTTTTTTTTTTTTTTTTTTTTTTTTTTTTTTTTTTTTTTTTTTTTTTTTTTTTTTTTTTTTTTTTTTTTTTTTTTTTTTTTTTTTTTTTTTTTTTTTTTTTTTTTTTTTTTTTTTTTTTTTTTTTTTTTTTTTTTTTTTTTTTTTTTTTTTTTTTTTTTTTTTTTTTTTTTTTTTTTTTTTTTTTTTTTTTTTTTTTTTTTTTTTTTTTTTTTTTTTTTTTTTTTTTTTTTTTTTTTTTTTTTTTTTTTTTTTTTTTTTTTTTTTTTTTTTTTTTTTTTTTTTTTTTTTTTTTTTTTTTTTTTTTTTTTTTTTTTTTTTTTTTTTTTTTTTTTTTTTTTTTTTTTTTTTTTTTTTTTTTTTTTTTTTTTTTTTTTTTTTTTTTTTTTTTTTTTTTTTTTTTTTTTTTTTTTTTTTTTTTTTTTTTTTTTTTTTTTTTTTTTTTTTTTTTTTTTTTTTTTTTTTTTCTATGGAAGGACTTTCTGCAAAATCAGTGGTTGTGAGTTTTATTTGTCAGTTAGTTATCTTCCTCTACTTACTAGACAATGATACCTCTTGGATGATACTTGCAAGTTCTGGAATTGGGGTCTGCATAGAGTTCTGGAAAATAGGGAAAGCAATGCACATTGAGGTATACTATGAAATAATCATTTCAGTAATATATGTGTATGTTCTATATCCTAACTATCTCATTAAAGTAAATCAGTAGATGTAAGTAATTAATCATCTTTACCTTTTATCAGGTTGATAGAACTGGTAGCATACCTAAATTGAAGTTCAGCGATCGGGATTCTTATGCAGGAAACAAGACAAAAGAATATGATGATCTTGCAATGAAGTATTTGTCGTATGTACTTTTCGTACTTGTTGGCTGCTCTTCTGTATATTCACTCATGTATGAAACCCACAAAAGCTGGTACTCATGGATCCTCTCATCACTTACAAGCTGTGTATACATGTTCGGTAAGGCCCTAAATCTATGTAATGAACACAATAGTTGGACTTTTGATATTTTTTACAGCATCCTTTAGTTATGACTGTGTACTACTGGAATTTAAAGGGGCTAAATCATGTTGTCATTGTTCTCTGAATGTTAGTGAGCTAATTACGTCTGTTACTATGTTGCAGGTTTCATTATGATGTGCCCACAGCTGTTCATCAATTATAAGCTAAAATCGGTTGCTCATTTACCATGGAGGCAGATGACTTACAAGTTTCTCAATACAATTATTGATGATCTCTTTGCCTTTGTAATAAAGATGCCAATGCTACATAGACTTTCCGTCTTCCGTGACGGTATGTTTAAATCCAACTTCACTGTTTCTACTATTATCGATTTGAAATAAGTTGTACTAAAGCTTACACGATGCATGTATATATAGTAGTGGTGGAAAATTGGACAGGACAGGTCTGACGAGGTTAAGTTTATCCGGAAAACTTTATTGTCCAAGGAAAACAACTTTTTGTTTAATATTTCAAATACTTAATTGTGTCAAGTTATGATTTCAAAATTTGTTTTATTAGTAAAAAAATAATTGTTTCGGGTAAAATGATACTGAGTTTTTTTTTATTCAAAAGAATATTTCTTTTAAATAAAATGATGCCAGAGTTTTTGTGCAGTATGTGCGACATTTTTCACTTTCAACCCGCCTTTTTCCAAGCTTTTTTTAAATAATTTGATCCGTCGGTGACAAAACATAAAGCGAATTGACTCATTCGTAAGTAAATTAGTCAAACTTGCCACCTCTAATGTTTTGGCCAAGCAGTTGCGCGACTTCTCTATTTGTATTACTGATATTGTATATATTTGCTAACGTTGTGGTTGCAGATGTAATATTTCTGATATATTTGTATCAAAGATGGGCTTATCCAGTGGACAAAAAGAGAGTGAATGAGTTTGGTTTTGGCGGAGAGGATGAAGATGAAGCAGCCGTAGCCCTAACTCTGGTCTCTGGCAGTAGTGCAGAGGAGAAGAAAACCAAGTGAGACTGGCTGACCTAAAATAATATCAAGTTTTGAAAAGACTTTAGGCTATAGCTTATTACAGTTTTTAAGATTATTTTGTTTTGACTGTGATTGACTTTATCTAAACATGTTGATCTTGATATTATTAAGTTTGAGTAGAAAAGAAGGTACAACTTATGTAGTTTTAGATTACGATTGTCCATTCTTCATCTATTTGCATAATATCTAATTATTTCTATTAAGAACATTTGTTCAGTTATTTCCAATTTACTGGGATAACAAAGTATTAAAGAAGCCTGAATTCTGAATTTATGGTCTATCAAAGACTGATATTGCTAATTACTAAATCAGATACTATAGCTTAGTTTTGGAAAGTGGGGTTATTAACTGAAAAATTAGTCCTTGTTATATCGAACCAACATGAAGTGGGGATCAATCTCAAAACAAAAAAAAATCAGTCCTCATTTCTATGACCTGATATCATGTTATTTCAGTCCTTTATGTTTATTTTATTATTATATATATTTTTTTAACGGCAAACTATTTTACTTGACGAATATTTGGGATGGAACCTAAAACTTTCGAAATATCCCCTTAATAATCCACCCTTAATAGGGAGTGAGACTCGAATCTAGTCCTTAATGTTTTTTTTATCATTGACTCAAAGTCACTCGCAAATACTATGCTAATTAAGTTACTAATATCATATTTAGGAACTATTAATTAGTTCATTAATATTGCTTATAGTCCTAACTAGACTAGATTAAATACGTTGGTTTTACGTAAAATAAAACAAGTATTAAAGGTATAAAACAAATAAGACAATAAGTTTCTCTTCACTGAAAATCACCGTGCATCATGAAAATCATCGTGCATCAATTGCGTCTTGAATCTTTGTGCATCAATTTAACCATTATCCAAGGGTCAAGATCTTGTCTTTTTTATTTTACTTTAATACTTGTTTTACACTACCCAACCCCTACATACGTTACATGGGGATAAGTATTAAATAAAATAAAGATATCATTATATGTTTTAAATAAAATAAAGATATCATTATATGAATATAAATGTAATTTTCAAACTTGCAACTAAGCGAACAATTTAAATTAGATGTAAAAATAAGAGTTAACCATAGATGGTACGAATGGTGTGTGGAAATGAAGATAACCGTAAAAATAATAATCGTTTCAAACTAGAAGAAAAGCGAACACTTTAATAATAGATGAAAAAATCAGAGTAAATAATCATAGATAATTCGAATAATGTGTGAAAAAATAATAATATAATAATAGTAATATTAATAATATTATTAATATAATAATACTAATATATAAATATATATATAAAAGATACACATGTTGACAACTAAGCAAAAAACCTGCCTGTCAAACAAAATCTGATAACAAATAAACCTTAATTTATAATCAGTTAATTATATATAAAGATGTACATACAAACAAACTGCAATATTGTTTTTATTTATATATATATATATATATATATATATATATATATATATATATATATATATATATATATATATATATATATATATATATATATATATATATATATATATATATATATATATATATATATATATATATATATATATATATATATATATATATATATATATATATATATATATATATATATATATATATATATATATATATATATATATATATATATATATATATATATATATATATATATATATATATATATATATATATATATATATATATATATATATATATATATATATATATATATATATATATATATATATATATATATATATATATATATATATATATATATATATATATATATATATATATATATATATATATATATATATATATATATATATATATATATATATATATATATATATATATATATATATATATATATATATATATATATATATATATATATATATATATATATATATATATATATATATATATATATATATATATATATATATATATATATATATATATATATATATATATATATATATATATATATATATATATATATATATATATATATATATATATATATATATATATATATATATATATATATATATATATATATATATATATATATATATATATATATATATATATATATATATATATATATATATATATATATATATATATATATATATATATATATATATATATATATATATATATATATATATATATATATATATATATATATATATATATATATATATATATATATATATATATATATATATATATATATATATATATATATATATATATATATATATATATATATATATATATATATATATATATATATATATATATATATATATATATATATATATATATATATATATATATATATATATATATATATATATATATATATATATATATATATATATATATATATATATATATATATATATATATATATATATATATATATTTTAAAAAAGAAGAAAAAAAATGATCATAGTTTCATTATTATTATATGTGTATATATTATAAAGATGGTACGTAATAACAAAATTAAATCTAAATTTCATATAAATATAAGAGAAAATATCACAAATGGTCCATGTGGTTCTTCATATTATTAAGTTGCCCCCTATCTTTTTTTTTTCCGCTGCAAACAGTCCCTTGGTTTTCATTCTCGTTGGCAGCAGTCCCTGATACGGTTGTGGTGGTGATGGGCGACACCCATAACTCTGGATTTTGTTATAAAATCCGGTATGTGTTAGTCGTCACTCCTTTTCTTGTATGTTGTTGCCACTAATTTTTTTTAGATCAGTGAATATATGGACAAGTAGTCTAGTAAATATATGGACAAGTAGTCTGTTAGATAAACAGTTTAGAAGGAAGAACGAGGAGAAGCAGATAAATTGAGTATGTATATATAAATTGAATTGGAAAGGAAGAAATTTGGGGAAATTTTAAGTTAGGATTTGTGAAATTAATAATGAATCAAAAGATCCGGAAAAAAAAATCATGTTTGCCCGGATTTTGGTGGTGGTGGTGGTGGCCGGAAGAAGGAAGAAGATGGAGGAGCAAGAAGAGGGGTGGTGGTGGTGGTGGTGGTGGTGGTGGTGGTGGTGGTGGTGGTGGTGGTGGTGGTGGTGGTGGTGGTGGTGGTGGTGGTGGTGGTGGTGGTGGTGGTGGTGGTGGTGGTGGTGGTGGTGGTGGTGGTGGTGGTGGTGGTGGTGGTGGTGGTGGTGGTGGTGGTGGTGGTGGTGGTGGTGGTGGTGGTGGTGGTGGTGGTGGTGGTGGTGGTGGTGGTGGTGGTGGTGGTGGTGGTGGTGGTGGTGGTGGTGGTGGTGGTGGTGGTGGTGGTGGTGGTGGTGGTGGTGGTGGTGGTGGTGGTGGTGGTGGTGGTGGTGGTGGTGGTGGTGGTGGTGGTGGTGGTGGTGGTGGTGGTGGTGGTGGTGGTGGTGGTGGTGGTGGTGGTGGTGGTGGTGGTGGTGGTGGTGGTGGTGGTGGTGGTGGTGGTGGTGGTGGTGGTGGTGGTGGTGGTGGTGGTGGTGGTGGTGGTGGTGGTGGTGGTGGTGGTGGTGGTGGTGGTGGTGGTGGTGGTGGTGGTGGTGGTGGTGGTGGTGGTGGTGGTGGTGGTGGTGGTGGTGGTGGTGGTGGTGGTGGTGGTGGTGGTGGTGGTGGTGGTGGTGGTGGTGGTGGTGGTGGTGGTGGTGGTGGTGGTGGTGGTGGTGGTGGTGGTGGTGGTGGTGGTGGTGGTGGTGGTGGTGGTGGTGGTGGTGGTGGTGGTGGTGGTGGTGGTGGTGGTGGTGGTGGTGGTGGTGGTGGTGGTGGTGGTGGTGGTGGTGGTGGTGGTGGTGGTGGTGGTGGTGGTGGTGGTGGTGGTGGTGGTGGTGGTGGTGGTGGTGGTGGTGGTGGTGGTGGTGGTGGTGGTGGTGGTGGTGGTGGTGGTGGTGGTGGTGGTGGTGGTGGTGGTGGTGGTGGTGGTGGTGGTGGTGGTGGTGGTGGTGGTGGTGGTGGTGGTGGTGGTGGTGGTGGTGGTGGTGGTGGTGGTGGTGGTGGTGGTGGTGGTGGTGGTGGTGGTGGTGGTGGTGGTGGTGGTGGTGGTGGTGGTGGTGGTGGTGGTGGTGGTGGTGGTGGTGGTGGTGGTGGTGGTGGTGGTGGTGGTGGTGGTGGTGGTGGTGGTGGTGGTGGTGGTGGTGGTGGTGGTGGTGGTGGTGGTGGTGGTGGTGGTGGTGGTGGTGGTGGTGGTGGTGGTGGTGGTGGTGGTGGTGGTGGTGGTGGTGGTGGTGGTGGTGGTGGTGGTGGTGGTGGTGGTGGTGGTGGTGGTGGTGGTGGTGGTGGTGGTGGTGGTGGTGGTGGTGGTGGTGGTGGTGGTGGTGGTGGTGGTGGTGGTGGTGGTGGTGGTGGTGGTGGTGGTGGTGGTGGTGGTGGTGGTGGTGGTGGTGGTGGTGGTGGTGGTGGTGGTGGTGGTGGTGGTGGTGGTGGTGGTGGTGGTGGTGGTGGTGGTGGTGGTGGTGGTGGTGGTGGTGGTGGTGGTAGGATGACGTGGCTAAACACATAGCCATTCTTTCTTTGATTGTGTATATACATCAGAGGTATGACATCAAGTAAGGCATTTGGCCCAAATGCAGCAAGTAAGCTCGGGATGGGATGATGTGGTTGATTGGTTGATCCTACGAGCCAACTTTAATTCAGCAAAGTCAGTTATTAGTACACTTCTTGTAGCAGCTACTGCTTATTTGATATGGCAAGAAAGGAACAACAAATTATTCTTTAACAAGCTAAGGCCACTTGTATAGCTAGATAGGTGTTGTTGGGGGTGGTCTGTCACCCATTCTTTGTTTTGTTGGCAGTTGCTTTTTAGCATGTACGTGTAAAAGTCGATATGACAATTAGTCATGTCGCCTGAACGTTCATAGTTTTTGGGTATAATACAGCTAACCAGGGCATATTTTTGCTCTCTTACCCCCAAAAAAAAGGCCACTTGATCAAATTTGCGATTTAGTGGCTACAATTGTGCGATTGAAACTTGTTACGATGCGGTTCAAGAATACCATACAGGTGAATCGTTTTGTTGATGCTTGGAATTTACCACGAGCTCTTGTGGTCTATGACTACAATGGGCGCTAGTATGTAGTAGTCTTTTCTCATATTAGGTTTGCATTGTAACTAATTTGTAGTGGTGGTTTCTTTTTTTCACTTGTGAGATATGTATGGCATGTCATGCATATGAGCTATTATGGTATCTTAACCATACTATTTTTCTGATAAAAGGTCCGTCACCCCTGGTTAGATTTTATAAATCCAATAAAGAACAGGCAACATAGCAGAATGCTAGTTGGCTTTACAAACGTCCATGCACAAACGTGCAATACGAATAACCCACATACCAGATTACACTTCGCTACTTGAAATATTATTCAAAAACAACTCAGAAAACTAAAGATATTTCGTTTATTTGGAGTATCATGTTTCGTTTCTTTGGAATACCTGTAGCTTATTTGGAATATGTGACCTCATGGGATCTTCCGTTTTTATTAATGAATGATGTGTAATTTATCTTTATATAGTTCTAAGTTAGCTTTACTATAGAAGTGGCATGTGACTTCTTTTTTATTTGGACGTTGCAATTTTCTACATGGGTTGTAAGTCGTCTTGACACTCAGTCAAGCGCCTATTTTAATTGATGTATAAAATATTCAAAGGTGACAGCCTTTTATCGAAAAAAACTCAAAAAACTAAAGATATTAAGCACGAGTGATTAATAAGATAGGAAGGTCCCAAGCAGCAATGAAACGCTCCACTTTTTCCGTTCTCTTGTACTTCAAAGTCATCATCTTGAGTCGGACAGTAGACAAAATCATCTCTGCAAGAACATCAACAGAGCATGTAGTCTTCATAAAAAGTCTCAGAGTTCTTTTATTGCCATACACAATACACACTTGTTGCAAGTATCAATTTGTCTATCACGTTTGCATTGATCTTTTGTTTGCTTTAGGCAGTAGTCGATCAACAATGTGTTCCCAAGAGGAAGGTCAAGGTTGTAAGACAACTTTTATATTTACTTGTGTCCAAACCTGCGTGGAAAACCAACATTCAAAGAAAATATGTTGGGGTGAGTCCGGTTGTAGCTTGGAAAATGGGCACCGCAAGTCGACGTTAGGGTTCACATCCCATTGCATAATTAAATCCTGTGTCTTAAGACGTCTCCTGAAAACAAGCCAAAGAATGAAGGCGTGCTTTGGTATACAGTGATTGGACCATACAAGATTGAACCAGGATCACTTCGAGGACGAATATCTTCCCAAACCACATCAACAGATAAGTTTTTAATGAAACCATTACGGTCCTTCCAACACCAACTGTCTTTTACATTAGATATCGGGGGAAGTCCAACGAGTCTAGGGAAGCAATTTAATCATTGAGATGGCCATTTCCATTCCCCATACAACACTAAATCAATAACTTTATAGTCAATTGAAATCCAGCCGATGTGATTTATCTTGGAGAGAGTTTCCCATACAATGGACTGTAGAAACCCCAATTATCATGCCAAACAAAAACTATCTGCTCAATTCCAAGTTTATCCCACAAAAATTGATGAACAATTGGACGAAGCTGATGTCACACCCCGTTGTAGCGGAAATACAGGGTTAACAAAGAATTGCATACTAATCAGAAGGTTAATAGAAATTACATCCATTTATACCAATACAAGTCAAAACAAGTACAATCGTTCCAAGTGTGGACCCCAAAATACGGATACAAGCCATCCTCATTTGGAACTGGGCCCACAGAATACAAGTTATATAAATTGGACAGTCAAATACAATTAAAGCCAAAAGCATGAGAGTCCTCAATGTCTGATGCTAATTGTACGTCCAAAGTCAAAAGATTGGCCCTATAATGCCAAAGACGAATCCAAGACTTACTGATGGTCACCTGAAAAGCATGAAATTTGAGAGGATCAACTATCGAAATAGTTGGTGAGTTTACAGTGTGTTTGACTAAAAGATCAATCGTCGTTTGTTGTAGTTATTTAATGCATGACGGTTCAGACCGAAGTCTAACCTAAATATATATAGCCAAGACGGTTCAGACCGAAGTCTAACCTAAATCATATGACAAGACGGTTCAGACCGAAGTCTAACCTAAATCATATGACAAGACGGTTCAGACCGAAGTCTAACCTAAATATATATAGCCAAGACGGTTCAGACCGAAGTCTAACCTAAATATATATAGCCAAGACGGTTCAGACCGAAGTCTAACCTAAATATATATAGCCAAGACGGTTCAGACCGAAGTCTAACCTAAATAATATGACAAGACGGTTCAGACCGAAGTCTAACCTAAATCATATGACAAGACGGTTCAGACCGAAGTCTAACCTAAATAATATGACAAGACGGTTCAGACCGAAGTCTAACCTAAATATATATAGCCAAGACGGTTCAGACCGAAGTCTAACCTAAATCATATGACAAGACGGTTCAGACCGAAGTCTAACCTAAATAATATGACAAGACGGTTCAGACCGAAGTCTAACCTAAATAATATGACAAGACGGTTCAGACCGAAGTCTAACCTAAATCATATGACAAGACGGTTCAGACCGAAGTCTAACCTAAATCATATGACAAGACGGTTCAGACCGAAGTCTAACCTAAATATATATAGCCAAGACGGTTCAGACCGAAGTCTAACCTAAATAATATGACAAGACGGTTCAGACCGAAGTCTAACCTAAATCATATGACAAGACGGTTCAGACCGAAGTCTAACCTAAATCATATGACAAGACGGTTCAGACCGAAGTCTAACCTAAATATATATAGCCAAGACGGTTCAGACCGAAGTCTAACCTAAATAATATGACAAGACGGTTCAGACCGAAGTCTAACCTAAATATATATAGCCAAGACGGTTCAGACCGAAGTCTAACCTAAATAATATGACAAGACGGTTCAGACCGAAGTCTAACCTAAATATATATAGCCAAGACGGTTCAGACCGAAGTCTAACCTAAATCATATGACAAGACGGTTCAGACCGAAGTCTAACCTAAATCATATGACAAGACGGTTCAGACCGAAGTCTAACCTAAATAATATGACAAGACGGTTCAGACCGAAGTCTAACCTAAATATATATAGCCAAGACGGTTCAGACCGAAGTCTAACCTAAATCATATGACAAGACGGTTCAGACCGAAGTCTAACCTAAATAATATGACAAGACGGTTCAGACCGAAGTCTAACCTAAATATATATAGCCAAGACGGTTCAGACCGAAGTCTAACCTAAATATATATAGCCAAGACGGTTCAGACCGAAGTCTAACCTAAATATATATAGCCAAGACGGTTCAGACCGAAGTCTAACCTAAATATATATAGCCAAGACGGTTCAGACCGAAGTCTAACCTAAATCATATGACAAGACGGTTCAGACCGAAGTCTAACCTAAATCATATGACAAGACGGTTCAGACCGAAGTCTAACCTAAATAATATGACAAGACGGTTCAGACCGAAGTCTAACCTAAATATATATAGCCAAGACGGTTCAGACCGAAGTCTAACCTAAATATATATAGCCAAGACGGTTCAGACCGAAGTCTAACCTAAATATATATAGCCAAGACGGTTCAGACCGAAGTCTAACCTAAATAATATGACAAGACGGTTCAGACCGAAGTCTAACCTAAATCATATGACAAGACGGTTCAGACCGAAGTCTAACCTAAATAATATGACAAGACGGTTCAGACCGAAGTCTAACCTAAATCATATGACAAGACGGTTCAGACCGAAGTCTAACCTAAATAATATGACAAGACGGTTCAGACCGAAGTCTAACCTAAATAATATGACAAGACGGTTCAGACCGAAGTCTAACCTAAATAATATGACAAGACGGTTCAGACCGAAGTCTAACCTAAATATATATAGCCAAGACGGTTCAGACCGAAGTCTAACCTAAATCATATGACAAGACGGTTCAGACCGAAGTCTAACCTAAATATATATAGCCAAGACGGTTCAGACCGAAGTCTAACCTAAATATATATAGCCAAGACGGTTCAGACCGAAGTCTAACCTAAATAATATGACAAGACGGTTCAGACCGAAGTCTAACCTAAATAATATGACAAGACGGTTCAGACCGAAGTCTAACCAAAACCTAGGATAAGAGTACCAATGGTGAGGATCAAATCTCACGACGACAAGTATCCTACGTACCACTACTTAGCTATCAATCCTAGAATGCCGTTACCGAGAATGTGATTCGTCGTTTAATATTATTTGACTCAAGTTCGTCTTTTATTACTAAATTTGAATAAAAAGTCAAAAGTCCAAAAGTCTTATAAGTTCCACGTCAAATGACTGTCTAATTGAGATTAGGACTAACCCGATGTTAATTAATTACGAGTTGTCACAGCATCCCCGACTTCTAAGGATTTCGTCCCGAAATCAAGTCTTGCTCAGTAAAAAGATGAGGATAGTTATTCCTCATAAAGTCTTCACGTTCCCAAGTCAAGTCGGGACCATGTTTTGAGTTCCAACGAACTTTGACCAATTTGATACGACTGCGTCTAAGTTGTTTGAGCTGTTGGTCTAAAATTTCAACAGGTTCTTCAATGAATTGAAGAGAGTCAGTCACTTGCAGCTCTTCGACAGGTACGACTAAAGTCTCATCAGTCAGACATTTCTTAAGATTCGAAATGTGAAATGTGTGATGAACATGTTCTAGCTCCTTAGGTAAATCGAGCTTGTAAGCCACGGAACCAATTCTTTGAACAATTTCGAATGGTCCGATATAACGAGGACTAAGTTTCCCTCGTACGCCAAAACGTGCAGTGCCCTTCCAAGGTGACACTTTCAACATGACTTTGTCTCCCACTTGAAACTCAAGTGGTTTCCGTCTACGGTCGGCATAGCTCTTTTGACGATCTTGAGCCGCCTTCAGCCGTGCCCTAATTTCGACAATTTGATCAGTAGTCTTCTGAACTAGTCCATATTTAAATAAACGACGTTCTCCAGCATCAAGCCAACAGACAGGAGATCTACACTTTCGTCCATATAAAGCCTCATAAGGCGCGCATTTGATGCTAGTGTGATAGCTGTTGTTATATGAAAATTCAGCTAACGGCAAAAAGGTATCCCAACTACTTTGACCAATTTGATACGACTGCGTCTAAGTTGTTTGAGCTGTTGGTCTAAAATTTCAACAGGTTCTTCAATGAATTGAAGAGAGTCAGTCACTTGCAGCTCTTCGACAGGTACGACTAAAGTCTCATCAGTCAGACATTTCTTAAGATTCGAAATGTGAAATGTGTGATGAACATGTTCTAGCTCCTTAGGTAAATCGAGCTTGTAAGCCACGGAACCAATTCTTTGAACAATTTCGAATGGTCCGATATAACGAGGACTAAGTTTCCCTCGTACGCCAAAACGTGCAGTGCCCTTCCAAGGTGACACTTTCAACATGACTTTGTCTCCCACTTGAAACTCAAGTGGTTTCCGTCTACGGTCGGCATAGCTCTTTTGACGATCTTGAGCCGCCTTCAGCCGTGCCCTAATTTCGACAATTTGATCAGTAGTCTTCTGAACTAGTCCATATTTAAATAAACGACGTTCTCCAGCATCAAGCCAACAGACAGGAGACCTACACTTTCGTCCATATAAAGCCTCATAAGGCGCGCATTTGATGCTAGTGTGATAGCTGTTGTTATATGAAAATTCAGCTAACGGCAAAAAGGTATCCCAACTACCTTTGAAGTCAATGACACATGCCCGAAGCATGTCCTCTAAAGTCTGGATGGTACGTTCACTTTGTCCGTCCGTCTGTGGATGGTAAGCCGTACTTAAGTGCAATTGAGTGCCTAGGGCGTCTTGAAAATACCGCCATGATTGTGAAGTGAAACGACCATCACGGTCAGAGATAATAGACAAAGGAACGCCATGAAGTGACACAATCTTCTCAATATATATTTGAGACAATCTCTTTATTTTCCAATTCTCCCGAATTGGAATGAAGTGTGCAGACTTCGTCAATCGGTCAACAATGACCCAAATAGTATCGTAACCCTTCAAGGTTCGAGGTAACTTCGTAATGAAGTCCATAGTAATTTGTTCCCATTTCCAGTCAGGAATTTGGGGTTGTTGGAGCAGCCCAGAAGGCTTTTGGTGCTCCGCCTTGACCATCGAACAATTTAGACACTTCGAGACATAAGTGGCGATATCTCTTTTCATACCAGGCCACCAATAAAAGTCCTTCAGTCCATGGTACATTTTGTCAGCGCCAGGATGGATTGAATACCTAGATCGATGACTTTCGTTCATTAAAAGTTCTCTAAGTCCATTATACTTGGGAATCCACACTCTGCCCTTAACATGTCGAATTCCATCGCCATCCAATTCAAACAAACGTTCAGCATTCCACAATGCTTCCTCCTCGATACGCCCTGGCCGTAGGGCTTCGTTTTGATCGTCTAAAACTCTATCCCTTAATGACGAGCCAAGATAAGAACTTGCTCTTGTTATGACAGATAGTGAAATTCTATCTTTTCGACTTAGCGCGTCAGCAACAACATTTGCTTTACCGGGATGATATTTGAGTTCACAGTCGTAGTCACTGAGTAATTCTACCCATCGTCGTTGTCGCATATTCAGCATTTTCTGATCGAAGATATGCTGAAGGCTTTTGTGATCCGTGAATACAGTACACTTGGTACCATACAGATAATGTCTCCAAATTTTTAATGCAAAGACAACCGCTCCGAGTTCTAGATCGTGGGTTGTATAGTTCTTTTCGTGGATTTTGAGCTGTCTAGAAGCGTAAGCAATGACCTTACCTTCCTGCATAAGTACACATCCCATGCCCTGATGTGAGGCGTCACAGTATACCACGAAATTTTCAATGCCATTCGGTAATGCTAGAATAGGAGCATTACACAGCCTGTCCTTTAATGTCTGAAATGCCTTCTCTTGGGCATCCTGCCAAATAAATTCCTTAGTCTTCTGAGTTAATAAGGTCAAAGGTTGAGCAACCTTAGAGAAATTCTCAATGAATCTCCTGTAATAGCCAGCCAGTCCAAGAAATTGACGAATTTCTGTCGGAGTCTTAGGGGCTTCCCACTTCTTTATCGCCTCTATCTTAGATGGATCTACGTGGATCCCATCCCTGTTCACTACATGACCCAAGAAGTGTACTTCCCTAATCCAGAATTCACATTTTGAGAATTTCGCGTACAACTTCTGATCCTTGAGCAGTTGCAGAATGGTTCTCAGATGACCTTCATGTTCGTCTTTATTCCTTGAGTATATCAGTATGTCGTCAATGAACACGATGACAAACTTGTCTAGATACGGTCGACATACTCGATTCATTAAGTCCATAAACACAGCAGGTGCATTGGTTAAGCCAAACGGCATAACCAAAAACTCATAATGTCCGTAACGAGTTCTGAAAGCTGTTTTAGGAATGTCTGTCTCTCTGACTCTGAGTTGATGATACCCAGACCTGAGATCGATCTTGGAAAAGTGTGATGCACCTTCCAGTTGGTCAAATAAGTCGTCAATACGAGGCAAAGGGTACCTGTTCTTGACAGTCAACTTGTTCAATTCTCTATAATCTATACACATGCGCATAGAGCCGTCCTTCTTTTTGACAAATAGAATCGGAGCTCCCCAAGGTGATGAACTTGGGCGAATTAGTCCTTTAGCTAACAACTCTTGAAGTTGTTCGGATAATTCTTGCATTTCTGACGGCGCAAGACGATAGGGTGCCTTGGCCACGGGTGCAGCTCCAGGGACTAATTCTATTCCAAACTCAACTGGTCTGTGAGGTGGAAGTCCCGTCAAATCTTCAGGAAATACTTCTGGAAAATCTTTAACTACAGGGATGTCTTGAATGTCTTTACCCTTCGGCTTCCTTTCAACAACCAGTGCCAAGAAGGCAGGGTATTCTTTTTGTAAATATTTATTCGCCTTTATTGCCGATACTAAAATCAATTCCTTCCCTGACTTGTCTCCTTGCACTACTAGGGTTTCGTCATTCTGAAGGGGTATCCTAACAATCTTCTCGTAACACATTATTTCAGCTCTAACCTTAGATAACCAGTCCATTCCAACAATTACATCAAAACTACTTAGTTCTATGGGAATAAGATTTATTTTAAAGGTTTCGCCAGATAGTGTCAAATTGCAATCTACTAAATGATCTCTAGCGATATACTTTTGACCGTTTGCATATTCGACAATATAAGTGTCTTTCATGGGGATAGCCACTATACCAAATCGGGACTTAAATTCTAAGGATATAAAGCTTTTATCAGCACCAGAGTCGAATAACACAAAAACATAATGATTATTGAGTATGAATGTACCTATCACAACGTTGGGATCACGTCGTGCATCAGCAGCATCCAAAGCAAAAACTCGGCCTCTACCTCGTCCATCTTGATTCCTTGCTTGGTTATTCCCCGCATGGTTCCTTACTGGAACTATTGCATTGTTGTTCGGGTTCAGATTGAGTCTTGGACATGCAGGTCGCAGATGGGTTTCGCTCCCACATTCGTAGCATTGAGCCTGTGTCTTGCCCTTACAAAACTTCTCCAGATGTCCCGCCCTTTTACAACGGCGACAATAGGACAATTTCCTCTGTGATGGAGATTACACCTATTACACTTAGGATCTGTGCCGGTGTACCTCGTGACGTCCTGAGTAGCTACCGCAAAGTTTCTGGCAGTCTTAAACCTCTTGCCATTTCCACCGCCACCATATCCACTACCGGAGGCATGATCACTCCTTCTCTTGACCACTTCAGTTCCAACAGAAGAACCAGTGGTTCTTTTCAAGTCTATCACCATCCGGTTGGTTGCACTAACTGCCGCTTGAAGAGTCGTAGGATTAAAAGCGGCTACCAATCTTCGGACATCAGGTGACAAGCCATAACAGTACCTCTCGATCAATTTCTCCTCCGTATCTACCATACGAGGAACTAGTCTTGTCAGCTCATGAAAACGAGTAGTGTATTTCTCGTTGTCTAGCCCGACCATAGTATGATTCCAAAATTCGCCTTCCATTCTCTGTACTTCCTCCCTAGGACAGTATTTCTCCATCAACATACTTTTAAAATCAAACCAAGGTATCCGATTAGCTTGGTCTCGACCTCGGGTCCTAACCTGTTCGTTCCACCATGATAGAGCGTGCTTTTGAAGTTGAGTGGAAGCATATTCCACTTTGTGCTCTTCGGCACAACGACTAATATGAAGCACCGCCTCTATGCTTTCTAGCCAGTTGATTAGACCTACCGGACCCTCTGTACCATGAAATTCCTTTGGTTTACAATAGGTAAAGGTCTTGTAGTCACCCACTCGAAGTTGAGCTCGAGGAACAACTTGCTCAGCAGTAGGTTCAACATTGTTACTATTATCAGTATGATGATTATTATTTGCGTTCATGCTTGCCGTGATCTGAGCAACTAAAGTAGGCATGGCGGCCAACAGTTGCTGCGTCACAAATGCTGCCATATTATTATCCCCGCCAGTATTTGGGGTAGGTCCAGGACCAGTGTTCACCTGGACAGGAGCAGTTTCTGGTTCTTGCTGGATTACAGGTTCTTCCTGTTCAGCTTCATTATTCAAAGGAGTGGATCGAGTAACTCTCTTTGGTGCAGTTTTCTTGACTGGAGCCTTTTTCTGAACCTTGCTTTTCGTCTTAGGAGCCATAAGTCTAAGATATGAACAAAAATGTCATTTAGAGATTTCCTTGATAGGTTAAATAGAAAGTAGCTTTGCAAGACAGATGACAGTACAATGCAAGTCACAAATTGCTGACTTGTATGAATTCATGTACTAGACAAGACAGGAAAAATATGAAAAGTCATATTTCTAGAGCTAAGAATAAGCAGTTGACATAGTCTGAACAAGTAAGTAAGCCAAAAGACAATCGTATTTCATTGATGTTCAAAATTTTACATAGTCTGGTATGTACAGTCCAAAAACATGTGGGAAACTTCATCCACAACGATAGACTACTTAGTCGGAGCAATACGATTTATAGACACGTGGGAAATACATCCACCAAAAGATTACAACTCAAAGTACAGAAGTACGAGTTGTTATAAGTTCTAGGCTTACAATACAGAAAGACATATTACAAAATTACATCTTGCAAATAACAACGACTAGCAAAGCTACCACCAAAACCACCACAACCGACAGTATCCAGATCAACCTCCCAATAGTTTCCTTCCCTTCTCTAGCAACAGTCAATGCCTCCTCCGCCTGATGATAAGCTCCAGACAACGCCTGAGCTTGATTCTCTAATTTCTCCCTTGTACAGATGAGGGAATTGTTCATCCTTGACAATTGTCGGCGATAATATTCCGACCTATCAGCTGCAGATGCAACTGGCATAACAACACTTGGGTTGTAGACAGGCGCTCTGGAGGGACCCGCAGCATACGGATCTCCCTGAAGGAAAGAAAGTCCAAGTCCACCGTTGACCTGAACTGGTGCAGAAGGACCAGGAGCATAGGGGTCTCTAGGAGCATAAGACAAATGAGCTCCCTCGGTAGTACTCCTCTGATATGGAGATACCGGTGTTACAGATGATTGAACATGGATAGACACATGTTCGCCTCCAGATTCACTGGAAGATGAAACAAGGTTGATAGGGCGTGATTCATTGCCCGATTCCTCCATTGGTTCCTCTTCATAAGAGTCAGGAACATAAGGAATGGAGTTTGTTATGACAGGAACTGGAGGTGTACAAGGTACAACAGCATTTGAGCTAACTCCATCCGACATGACTAGTCTGAAAAGATAGTCAAAGAATCCATATAAGTCAAATGGATAAGGCAGTACGTCTCAAATGGATGATACAGTACGCAAATGAGTTTTAAAGAAATCTTTGTCTAGATTACACACATTTGGTTTGGGTTTCTATTACCAATCATATTTGAAATGCTTATATATAGGGTCACCCGCAGCCTTCCCACCACATCTACAGTATGTTGTGAATATAGCTCAAACTATAACGTATATACAAAATCTAAGATATTTATTTCGAGCCTTATATTATTTTACATAATCGGGACGTAGTTGATCAAGTTAGGTCTAATTATAGACAAATAATATAACTCCTGAAATAAGTATCCTAAACCTAAATAGACTTAGATTCCCTTTTGAAACGAAATGGCTATAGATTGAGTTTTTCCAGCGGAAAAACTCGGTATTAACTATAACCTGTGTCTCTGATACCAATTTTTGTCACACCCCGTTGTAGCGGAAATACAGGGTTAACAAAGAATTGCATACTAATC
This sequence comes from Erigeron breviscapus, assembly GCA_034093135.1. Classification (NCBI taxonomy): domain Eukaryota; kingdom Viridiplantae; phylum Streptophyta; class Magnoliopsida; order Asterales; family Asteraceae; genus Erigeron; species Erigeron breviscapus. Next base: position 119,415,051 of record CM067169.1, on the reverse strand, counting down.
AGAAGGTTAATAGAAATTACATCCATTTATACCAATACAAGTCAAAACAAGTACAATCGTTCCAAGTGTGGACCCCAAAATACGGATACAAGCCATCCTCATTTGGAACTGGGCCCACAGAAATACAAGTTATATAAATTGGACAGTCAAATACAATTAAAGCCAAAAGCATGAGAGTCCTCAATGTCTGATGCTAATTGTACGTCCAAAGTCAAAAGATTGGCCCTATAATGCCAAAGACGATTCCAAGACTTACTGATGGTCACCTGAAAAGCATGAAATTTGAGAGGATCAACTATCGAAATAGTTGGTGAGTTTACAGTGTGTTTGACTAAAAGATCAATCGTCGTTTGTTGTAGTTATTTAATGCATGACGGTTCAGACCGAAGTCTAACCTAAATAATATGACAAGACGGTTCAGACCGAAGTCTAACCTAAATATATATAGCCAAGACGGTTCAGACCGAAGTCTAACCTAAATAATATGACAAGACGGTTCAGACCGAAGTCTAACCTAAATATATATGACAAGACGGTTCAGACCGAAGTCTAACCTAAATATATATACAAGACGGTTCAGACCGAAGTCTAACCTAAATAATATGACAAGACGGTTCAGACCGAAGTCTAACCTAAATATATGACAAGACGGTTCAGACCGAAGTCTAACCTAAATAATATGACAAGACGGTTCAGACCGAAGTCTAACCTAAATATATATAGCCAAGACGGTTCAGACCGAAGTCTAACCTAAATAATATGACAAGACGGTTCAGACCGAAGTCTAACCTAAATAATATGACAAGACGGTTCAGACCGAAGTCTAACCTAAATATATATAGCCAAGACGGTTCAGACCGAAGTCTAACCTAAATATATATAGCCAAGACGGTTCAGACGAAGTCTAACCTAAATCATATGACAAGACGGTTCAGACCGAAGTCTAACCTAAATAATATGACAAGACGGTTCAGACCGAAGTCTAACCTAAATATATATAGCCAAGACGGTTCAGACCGAAGTCTAACCTAAATAATATGACAAGACGGTTCAGACCGAAGTCTAACCTAAATATATATAGCCAAGACGGTTCAGACCGAAGTCTAACCTAAATAATATGACAAGACGGTTCAGACCGAAGTCTAACCTAAATAATATGACAAGACGGTTCAGACCGAAGTCTAACCTAAATAATATGACAAGACGGTTCAGACCGAAGTCTAACCTAAATATATATAGCCAAGACGGTTCAGACCGAAGTCTAACCTAAATATATATAGCCAAGACGGTTCAGACCGAAGTCTAACCTAAATAATATGACAAGACGGTTCAGACCGAAGTCTAACCTAAATAATATGACAAGACGGTTCAGACCGAAGTCTAACCTAAATAATATGACAAGACGGTTCAGACCGAAGTCTAACCTAAATAATATGACAAGACGGTTCAGACCGAAGTCTAACCTAAATAATATGACAAGACGGTTCAGACCGAAGTCTAACCTAAATAATATGACAAGACGGTTCAGACCGAAGTCTAACCTAAATATATATAGCCAAGACGGTTCAGACCGAAGTCTAACCTAAATATATATAGCCAAGACGGTTCAGACCGAAGTCTAACCTAAATAATATGACAAGACGGTTCAGACCGAAGTCTAACCTAAATAATATGACAAGACGGTTCAGACCGAAGTCTAACCTAAATAATATGACAAGACGGTTCAGACCGAAGTCTAACCTAAATATATATAGCCAAGACGGTTCAGACCGAAGTCTAACCTAAATAATATGACAAGACGGTTCAGACCGAAGTCTAACCTAAATCATATGACAAGACGGTTCAGACCGAAGTCTAACCTAAACCTAGGATAAGAGTACCAATGGTGAGGATCAAATCTCACGACGACAAGTATCCTACGTACCACTACTTAGCTATCAATCCTAGAATGCCGTTACCGAGAATGTGATTCGACGTTTAATATTATTTGACTCAAGTTCGTCTTTTATTACTAAATTTGAATAAAAAGTCAGAAGTTCCAGCCAGTTACCACTGCGCCGCAGTGAGCCAGAACTATGCTCACTGCGCCGCAGTGGGCTAAATGAACAAAAGGGCCGAGAATTGACACTGCGCCGCAGTGAGCCATTGCCAAGCTCACTGCGCCGCAGTGAGCTAAAAATGCACAACCAGCCCTAGCCACTGCGCCGCAGTGGGACCAATTCCATGCCACTGCGCCGCAGTGGCCTCATTCTGCAGCCAGCACCAGCAGGTGCAATTATGCAGAGAAGCCCAAATCGTTTTCGACACAATTACTTTCATTAAAACAAGTTTCAACAAGTGTAATAGGCCTGGAAACATACCATTTCGCCAACCATTTCGTCATTTCAATCATTTTGATATCAAAACCAAATTCTAAGCCAAATATCCATTTATCATCAAAACCCTAATTTCAAATCTAATTTAAAGGCTTCCAATTCCATAATCAAAACTGAAAACAACCCTTAATTGAATTTAAACCAAATCAAAGTTTGAGAAAGTTACTTACCAAATGGTGTTCTTGAGAAATAAGAAGAAATATGAGATGATGATGATAATGCCCAAAACCTTAATTATTATTGAAAGATGATTAATTGCTTTGATTTCCCTTTGATTTCTCCTTGCCAAAATGATTTAGAGCATAAAGTGAATTTTGTGTGTGTGTGGTGTGTGTGTTGGGTCGACAGGCAAAGAAAGAAAGGGAGGGAAGTGTTTGTTGTTTGTTTGTTGTTTAATTCCCAGCCACAAAAACATTTCGGCCCATGTGGCCTCATTTTGGATATTTCTAATAACCTTAATTTGGTAAAATGCTTACGATTAAATACCGTTTGACCAAAAGTTTAAAAATGTAAAATAAAGGTATCTTCCCTCGTCTCATTTTTAGTCAAGACGAGCAAATAAAGTTTCGTCAAAAGGGAACTTTATAATAGTAAGTCTAGATAGTCTAATTATCTTGTGCAAGACATAACCTTTAAATATTAATTTAAAGTTATTTTTAAAGACTCGGCATTCGTCTAGATAGCTAATAGTCTACGTCATCAAGATACGTCTAATTTTGACTAAGTCAAAAGTCCAAAAGTCTTATAAGTTCCACGTCAAATGACTGTCTAATTGAGATTAGGACTAACCCGATGTTAATTAATTACGAGTTGTCACAGCTGAAGCATTTTTCTCAAGCTGCAAGCTAGATTGCCACAATAAGGAAGATTCCAGAAGCTTGTACCACGTAATTTGTGAGTATGAACCCATTTAACCCAAAGGAACTCATTACAAGTGATTCCAAATATGAACAGCGAAAAGAGGAACATTAAAAAGTCTAAGTTTACGAAAACAAGCCCTCCCTCCTCCTTTGGAAGACATACATTGTCCCATGAAACCTTCGCCGTACCTTTTTGCATATCACCTTGACACCATAGAAATCCACGCATGATTTGCTCTATCTCCAGAATAATACTCATGGGGTAAAATAAACACAGAAGACCAGTACACATGAAATCACAGACAAGACCGAGTTAATTAGCTGAACTTTCCCAGCAAAGGATTGGAACTTATTACGCCAGTCATTAACCCTTTTCTGTACTTGATCAAGCAGCGGTTTACAATCACGAATAACCAGCCTAGAAGAGACAAAGGGGAACCCCAAGATACTTAACAGGTGTAATGCCCCATATTTTTTAATGTAAATAAATTAATCCCTTTTTGTAGTTTATCATTAAAATAATTTCCTAGTATTTTATTTTTGAATACGGGATTAATTTAGTTGGAACTTTAGGATAGGGGTAATATACACACAAAATTTAGATATGGGGTGTGGCACTCAAGAGGAGTGCCAGCCATCCTCCTAACTTGTTACTCATCTTTCCATTCACTTCCTTCTTTTCTTCATGTATCTTCTTGTCAATTCCATCCAAACAAAATCTAATCTTCCATTCAACCAAGAAAATTTTCAATTGGAAATTATAATAATCATATCTTGGTGAGGAGTTAAATTTGGGGGAATTGAGTGTGTGGGTTGTGTGTGTGTCGACATCAACAAGAAGAAAGGAATAAGATTTGTAATCCTAAACCTTAATTCTAACTCTTTTCTTAAAGATAAGAATTCCATAAACCTAGTTTTATTTATATTTAAGAATAAGGGTTCTTGAATTGGGGATTTGGGGATTTTATAGAATTGGGTCAATACATAGTGTTTTCCCCATGAGATGATTTTGTTATTGAGTTGTATGATGGAAATGTTTAAAATGTGAATAATAATAGTATAACTCAAGTTTGAGAATGGTGACCTTACTAGTCAAAGTGAAATGGTGAATTGGTGAAGATGATGATGAGCATCATTACATCAAAATGAATTTTTATAAGTTAAGCAACTCAACAACACAGTGGGTTTGATTGTAGGTTAGGAATGCTAGTGAATGATTGTCGTTATGGCTAGGCTTAGTTAGCCATGAATATGAATATAGCCTTATATGCGTTTTGTGATAATTTGAATAGAATGAAAGCTTTTTTTATGCACCTACCGTTATTTTGATTTGGTTAATTGTGTCACGAAGAAGGTGAGTATTTTTGCATATCCTTGTATGTACGTCGGGTCGATTACCATCTGATGGTGGATTCCGTGTGTGGTAATCGATTTGACGTTGAGCCTAAGTAGGGGCATTGTATGATTATGAGCCTAAGTAGAGGTATTTGTTATTGATTTCTTTGAACGTAATTATTTGCTTATATGGATCCATGTAATGCGTTAGTGGAAAGGTGAGCATGTAGATGTGGTACGACGGTACCATAGGCTAAATGTGATAGTCCTTTGCACATTGTCCTCCTTCCTATATGATGGTATGCAAGTTTATTCACTAAGCATTCGCTTATAAGCCTTATAATTTAGATGTTTACCCATTTTATAGGTGGTTACGGAAGAGAGAACTAAGTTCTTGTAGGTTAAAGTTGTTGATATTATGACCATTTGCGGAAGATGGTATTTTGGTATATAGTTAGTAATCCCACCTCGTTCATGGCTCTTGATACAATTTGGTATTTTGGTTTGTTTTGTTATGTATCTTCAGTAAATTGTAGTTTGGTAAATGGTCATATGGATTCTTAATGTATTTTGGTAACTATGAAGTTTGACAAAATAGGTAAACGACCCATTGGTTGTAAAATGAATGTTTGATTATCTAGACACCTTCACTATGTTTTTGAATTTGTCCAATACTTGCTTGAATCAATAATTTTGTCATATAAAGCTTGGAAATGAGTTTGGAAAAATTGTAAGTTAAGTGTTAAAATAGAGTTTTGGTTCTGTCAGGCCTGGATATGCGGCGCATAAATGGACGCATACGGCGCATATCTGGCAATTTGGGTTTTATGCTGCACATATTTGAACGCATGAAAACTTTCCGTTCTTTATTAACGAACTTTATGCGGCGCATAAATGGACCCATATGACGCATAAATCGAAAAAAAATTCTTATTTTTCCTAAATCGAGTCGAGTCTTTTCAAGTGGTATCAGAGCCGAGGTTTAAGGGATTTAGGAATTCACTTGTTAAGTGAATGCCTAGACTTAAACCATAGACGTGACTTGACCTTAGGTATTTTGGTAATTTATATTAGACTCGGAAAAGTGTTTGATGGAGAGTTAGCATATAAACTTGTTAGTATGTAATCATGATAAGGTCGGCATTATCGCGATCCACATACTAACGTATATATAAGCCGACTTCATCTTAGAGGAAAGAGCTTCTGTGATGTCCCTTTGAGGGGCAACATGTCCTGGAGTTGGAGAAAATTATTACAGATTCGTCCTCTAATAAGGAAACACTTTTGGCATTCGATTGGTAGTGGCCGAAATATTTCTGCTTGGTACGATACTTGGGCTGATTTCGGTCCACTTATTGAATCTATCACTCCTCGAATGATTAAAGATGCTGGTCTCAATTTAAATACTAAGGTTGCTGATATTGTTGTCGATGGTGTATGGAATCTGCCGGCAGATTGGGAATGCTGCTCGTCGATTGCTCCTGTTTTGCTGCCAAATTCAGAAGATAGTCTAAAATGGAAGACAAATACAGGTCAATTAGATAACTTTTCAGTCTCAAAGGCTTGGGACGATCTAAGACCTCGAGCTTCGCTGGTGGACTGGTATTACATTATTTGGTTTAAGCATTGTATCCCTAAGTATTCTTTCTTAATTTGGATTATTATGAAGAAAAAACTCAAGACACAAGATCTGCTACGACCATGGGATATTCATCATCAATCATCTTTGAGTTTGGTATGTTCATTCTGTAATAACCAACCAGATTCCCATTCTCATCTGTTCTTTGAGTGTGATTTCTGTTTGAAAGTTTGGAAGGGGGTTAATTTGGTTGCCGGTTTGTCGCATGTTTTGGTGATTTGGGATGATATCATACGTGAGCTCATTTCTATCTTGAAGAAGAACTCGTGTAATAGTGTTGTTTCAAAGCTGCTTCTTTCTGCGACTGTATACCATTTGTGGCAAGAAAGGAATTTGCGCTTGTTTCAACACAAGAAGCGCTCAGTGGACCAACTGATTGAGGTCATGACATGCTGCTTTAGAAGGACAAAAAGAGTGGAAGATTTGTTGGTTCAGTGGAAGCTACCTATGTCTTTAGTCGCACCTTAGCATGAGGTTTTGCCTGTCTAGTAGCGTTCTTTGTCTTTGTATCTATTCATTTACTAGATAGGCTAGATGTGATGGTGGCATGTCACCAGTCACATTAGTTGTTTCATTTGGATGTTGCTTTGAGCATGTTTTGTAATAGTCAACTTGGTACTCTGCCATTTCGCCTGAACTTTATTGTTTTTGGGTGATTATATACTAACCGGGGTATTTCCGTACCCTCTTCCCCAAAAATATAAGCCGACTGCCTCAAACTTTGGAATGGTCTAGTATAAAGTTGTAGGTTTTGGTTTATTCTTTTTAGATGATAGTAGTAGGTTATATCTTTGAAACTTTATCTTCTCTGATTATAGTATGGAAGAACAACAATTTAACGAAATCCGAAAATAGTAGGCGATACGAAGAAGAACCAATCTTTCTCGAGAATAGCATGGATATTTCGGATCAAATAGGGAGAGCACTTGAGAAATACTCCCTCGTTTTACTCAAGAAGTTAAATGATACTTTGGAAGGAACTATGGATAATCACATAGTCCTAATAAGAGGAAAAGTGGCCATCACCGTGCAAAGTGGAATTGAGAAGCGAGATGGCAAGGAAAAGGGAGAGAAAGAAGATAAGGAAGTGCTTGTGACGGGCGAAAGCTTGCCCAAGAAGAAGTTTAGCTATAAAGATTTGGAGATATGTCACCTGCCCGTGTACCACGGTGACACCAATCCCATTGTTTGTACACGATGGGTATCCGAAATTGAAGGGCCTTTCCACACTAGTCAATGCGCTCAAAATCTCAAAGTTGTTCTTGCAGTGAGTATGCTTCGTGATCGAAGATGGTGGGACAATTTGTTGACGGTGAAAGGTGAAGTTACTTTGGCGCTTGTTGAATGGTCCGAGTTTAAAACTATGTTCTTTAAAGAGTTTAGGTCGGAAACGGAGGTGACCAAGCTAAGGGGTGAATTCCTTAATGATTGTCAATGAACTTTAAGTTTGAATGAATCGCGTGCTCAATTCCTTGACAAAGCTAAATTTTGTCCGGAATTCTTAGAAAATGATCTTTTGTTGAAGGAGCAATTCTATTGTAAGTTGAAAAAGAGTTTGAGGGAAAGGATTAGTTTGGGCCAAATGGAGTCCTTCCCCATGTTGGTTATGACTTATTCATCCTTTTAAGGGGTGATTCTTCTTCAGCAAAAGTGGTATGGGAGGCATTAGAAGAGTTTAAAAAAAAAAAAAAAAAAAAAAAAAAAAAAAAAAAAAAAAAAAAAAAAAAAAAAAAAAAAAAAAAAAAAAAAAAAAAAAAAAAAAAAAAAAAAAAAAAAAAAAAAAAAAAAAAAAAAAAAAAAAAAAAAAAAAAAAAAAAAAAAAAAAAAAAAAAAAAAAAAAAAAAAAAAAAAAAAAAAAAAAAAAAAAAAAAAAAAAAAAAAAAAAAAAAAAAAAAAAAAAAAAAAAAAAAAAAAAAAAAAAAAAAAAAAAAAAAAAAAAAAAAAAAAAAAAAAAAAAAAAAAAAAAAAAAAAAAAAAAAAAAAAAAAAAAAAAAAAAAAAAAAAAAAAAAAAAAAAAAAAAAAAAAAAAAAAAAAAAAAAAAAAAAAAAAAAAAAAAAAAAAAAAAAAAAAAAAAAAAAAAAAAAAAAAAAAAAAAAAAAAAAAAAAAAAAAAAAAAAAAAAAAAAAAAAAAAAAAAAAAAAAAAAAAAAAAAAAAAAAAAAAAAAAAAAAAAAAAAAAAAAAAAAAAAAAAAAAAAAAAAAAAAAAAAAAAAAAAAAAAAAAAAAAAAAAAAAAAAAAAAAAAAAAAAAAAAAAAAAAAAAAAAAAAAAAAAAAAAAAAAAAAAAAAAAAAAAAAAAAAAAAAAAAAAAAAAAAAAAAAAAAAAAAAAAAAAAAAAAAAAAAAAAAAAAAAAAAAAAAAAAAAAAAAAAAAAAAAAAAAAAAAAAAAAAAAAAAAAAAAAAAAAAAAAAAAAAAAAAAAAAAAAAAAAAAAAAAAAAAAAAAAAAAAAAAAAAAAAAAAAAAAAAAAAAAAAAAAAAAAAAAAAAAAAAAAAAAAAAAAAAAAAAAAAAAAAAAAAAAAAAAAAAAAAAAAAAAAAAAAAAAAAAAAAAAAAAAAAAAAAAAAAAAAAAAAAAAAAAAAAAAAAAAAAAAAAAAAAAAAAAAAAAAAAAAAAAAAAAAAAAAAAAAAAAAAAAAAAAAAAAAAAAAAAAAAAAAAAAAAAAAAAAAAAAAAAAAAAAAAAAAAAAAAAAAAAAAAAAAAAAAAAAAAAAAAAAAAAAAAAAAAAAAAAAAAAAAAAAAAAAAAAAAAAAAAAAAAAAAAAAAAAAAAAAAAAAAAAAAAAAAAAAAAAAAAAAAAAAAAAAAAAAAAAAAAAAAAAAAAAAAAAAAAAAAAAAAAAAAAAAAAAAAAAAAAAAAAAAAAAAAAAAAAAAAAAAAAAAAAAAAAAAAAAAAAAAAAAAAAAAAAAAAAAAAAAAAAAAAAAAAAAAAAAAAAAAAAAAAAAAAAAAAAAAAAAAAAAAAAAAAAAAAAAAAAAAAAAAAAAAAAAAAAAAAAAAAAAAAAAAAAAAAAAAAAAAAAAAAAAAAAAAAAAAAAAAAAAAAAAAAAAAAAAAAAAAAAAAAAAAAAAAAAAAAAAAAAAAAAAAAAAAAAAAAAAAAAAAAAAAAAAAAAAAAAAAAAAAAAAAAAAAAAAAAAAAAAAAAAAAAAAAAAAAAAAAAAAAAAAAAAAAAAAAAAAAAAAAAAAAAAAAAAAAAAAAAAAAAAAAAAAAAAAAAAAAAAAAAAAAAAAAAAAAAAAAAAAAAAAAAAAAAAAAAAAAAAAAAAAAAAAAAAAAAAAAAAAAAAAAAAAAAAAAAAAAAAAAAAAAAAAAAAAAAAAAAAAAAAAAAAAAAAAAAAAAAAAAAAAAAAAAAAAAAAAAAAAAAAAAAAAAAAAAAAAAAAAAAAAAAAAAAAAAAAAAAAAAAAAAAAAAAAAAAAAAAAAAAAAAAAAAAAAAAAAAAAAAAAAAAAAAAAAAAAAAAAAAAAAAAAAAAAAAAAAAAAAAAAAAAAAAAAAAAAAAAAAAAAAAAAAAAAAAAAAAAAAAAAAAAAAAAAAAAAAAAACCTGGACATTTCCACATCAGTTCGACTGATATATTGAAATGGAGAACAAATGCTGGTCGTCTTGAGGATTTTTCAGTGTCTATTGCTTGGGACGATCTGCGTACAAGGGCTCCTGTGGTGGACTGGTATCATATTGTGTAGTTCAAGCAATGTATCCCCAAGTACTCCTTTTTGCTTTTGCTTGTTATTAAGAGAAAATTGAAGACACAAGACATGCTTCAGCCGTGGGACATTCAAAATAACAATTCTTTGGACCTGGTTTGTTCGTTTTGTGGTTTGGAGCCTGATTCTCATTCGCATCTATTCTTTGAATGTGATTTTTCAAAGCAAATTTGGTCTACTGTGAATGGTGCTGCTGGTCTTGGTACGAATCAGTTTAATTTAAATGATGTTATTCGTGATTTGATCCCTATAGCCAAGAAAAGTTCATGTTTGAGTGTGGTGACTAAGTTAGTTCTTTCTACAACGGTTTACCACCTTTGGCAAGAGAGGAATAACCGTATTTTTCAACATAAGAAACGGCCTGAAAGTCAACTGTTGGAAGTGATTCTTTCTACTATTAGGCTCAAGCTCATGACATTTCGTTTCAAGAAAAACAGAAGAGTGGAAGAATTATTGGTTCGATGGAAGTTACCTGTCTCGCTTATCAGAGCGCCTTAGCACTATGCTTTTCTAGGCCTATCTAGTTTTCTATTTGTAATGTTTATTTCTAGCTATTATCTAGATAGGTTAGTATGGGAGTGGTTTGTCACTTGCCATTTAGGTTTTTGGTTGTTGCTTTTTAAGCATATGTTTGTACAAGCCAACATGATACCCAATCATGTTCCCTGAACTATAATTGTTTTGGGTAATAGGGGAGTACTTGTACCCTCTTACCCAAAAATCATGAAATCGAACAATCCATAGTTGAGGAAGGCGATCTCAAAAGAAATTATGATGAAGGAAACTCCCCAAATAAGAGGTTCAAGAAGAAGGCGGTTCTGGGAGTAACTTTGCAAGAAGAAATGTTCCTTTTGCAAGAATTGTAAGAAGAGCCATGCCGGGCCATATAGGTCATATGAGCCGGGATTGCAAATCAAAACCGAACAAGCCTTTCATGTGTTTTAAATGCTTCCAAGAAGGGCATATGAAAAGTTCATGCCTAATGTTAACTGAAGAAAAAAGACAAGAAAAAAAGAGAAAACAAGCGGAGAGGAAAAACGCTCAAGCTCATGGAAATCAACGGGATAGGCCGTTTCTACTCACTGTAGAACAAGCAAAGGACACGAACGATGTTGTCACAGGTACTTTTCCTGTGTATGATGTTCCTATGCGAATTCTTTTCGATTCCGGGGCTAATAGATCGTTTGTTGCAAATAGAATGGTTCATGCTATTCCTATGCTAAGTCTAATTTAGATACCATGCTACAAGTTGAAGTTAGGAATGGTAAAAGGGAATTAGTAAAATAGGTGTATAAAAATTGTTGAATCAAAATAATCTTGGAAATCTTCGAAGATAATTTAATTGCTTTCCCAATGAGAGAGTTTGACATAATCTTGGGTATGGATTGGTTGAGTTCCTGTAATGCTAAAATTGCATGAGACGAAAAAGCGATTTATGGAACAAGTGCTGGAAAAAGGGCCATGGATGATACGATCTGTTTGGGTAAAAGGGATTACCCTGCTCAAACTTTTATACCACCAATAATTAACAGTACATCACAAGTAATGAGGCTGAGTACCCCATTAATTCTCTATATGACATGCCATATAGAGTTAAAACACAAGCTAACCTAGCCATACAAAAATCAAAACAACAAAACAACAAAACCCAAGGCTATTACAACGAAAACCATTTGAGTGAGACAGGCAACCTCAAACATGCACATCAACTAATACCAAGACAAGTGAGAGGGGCACATTTACAAGGCAACCAAAATTACCCCAAACATGCACGTCAACCTATCCAGGTACCAGTGAGAGGGACACATTTACAAGGTACCTATAACACTATAAATTACAAGAAAACTAATAACTCACATCATGCATGAGTAAATCCTTTGGAAGATTCCAAGTAGCCAGCAAGTGAGCAGTCCTTGCATTCTTCTTGAACCTCAGCTTGACCAGTCTATAACGAACAGTCTCCATAATAATATCTCTGATCTTCTCAGGTGGTCTTGCATGGTTGCTAAACATACGATTATTACGTTCCTGCCATACAAAATAGACAGCAGCCGCTAGCACAAGTCGAGCAATAACACTCTTAACTGAATTCTTCTTGAGAGAACATAAGAAGTCAGCAACAATATCATCCCATTTGCATGAAGAACATTCCATGTATGCCACATCTTTAATCAAGTCCCATACTTTCGCAGAATATGGACATTCAAAGAACAAGTGATCATGAGTGTCCGGACCTGTTTTACACAAAGAACAACAAACAAGGTTAAGATTGACAGCCCCACCCACATCCCATGGTTTCAGTTTGTCGTGGGTTTTCAACTTCTTCCTCGTCACCAACCAAAGCAAGAAAGCATGTCTAGGGATCGATTTGGAATTCCATACAATATTAGCCCAATCCATCCTTTCACCTCTAATACGAATCGCCTCCCAAACATTGGAAGCCGAGTAATGCTTCTCCTCCCCATTCCCATCCCGCCAAACAATACAGTCAGTTTTAGTGCTATCAATTGTTGGAACAGGCAAGTCAATTAAAACCGGATACAAATCCCTCCAAGCCTCCGGCCATTTCCACACCCCATTATCAATAACATCCGAAATCTTATCCTTGAGTGAGAAGCCCTCTCGCAATATTGTCCTCATCGACAAAACACTACTTAACGGACCATTGCTATCCCATTTATCAAACCAAGCAAATGTTGAGTTACCATCACCTATTCTTGACCATAAAAAAGGCCTAATAGATGATCTTAACTGAATAAGTTTTCGCCAGCCCCAACTCATACTATTAGTACTTGGTACGTCCCAAAAACTCCTTCCTTTTAGTTTATAAGCATGTACCCATTGTACCCACAAGGAATTTCGGTTGTTAAGAATTTTCCACACATGGGTAGTCATAAGAGCCTTATTCATATAAGAAATTCTCCTTATGCCGAGACCACCTTCATCCTTTGGAGTACAAACTAATTTCCAAGAAACCTGTGCCTTCCCCTTAGCAATAGCACCTTGTGACCACAAAAAATATCTCATTTTCTGTTCCAACTCCTTAACAATACGAGATGGGAGGATGAACACAGATGCCCAATAAATATACATAGAAGAGAGGACGGACTGAATCAATTGTAGCCTACCCGCAAAAGAGAGAGTCTTATTCATCCAGCTATTAATCCTATTTTGCATTTTTTCAACAAGAACAGCGCAATCCTGATAAACAAGCCTAGATGAAATTAAAGGAGCCCCTAAGTAACGAACCGGAAGCTGGCCTTCTTCAAACTGCGTGAAAGTTAATATATCATTCTTCACCGAAGCAGGAACATTACAAAAGAAAGCAAGACTTTTAGGTAAACTTGGGGCTAGCCCGGACATTTCCTTGAACTCATTAAGAGAATCCATGATCACTTTAGCTGAAGTCGAATCACCATGGGCAAACAAAATTAAATCATCAGCAAAGCACACATTAACAATTTGATTCTGATCACAACCCTTATGAAATTTGAAGCCCTGCTCAGTCACCACAGCATGTTGCATAATCAAAGAGAGCACCTCCATAACAAGTGTAAAAAGATAAGGTGACATAGGATCACCCTGTCTGAGCCCCCTCTTCCCATCAAAGAATCCATAAAGATTCCCGTTGATGCTAATAGAGTATGCAGGGGAAGTAACACAAGCCATAATCCAAACTACCAATTTTGGAGGAAAACCAAATCGGAGCAGAATACGTCTTAAAAAACTCCAATCAACAGTATCATAGGCTTTCTGAATATCCACTTTAAAAGCACACCGAGATGGGCCTCTATTTAAGTGATACCATAAACCCTAATTAGACTATATATCAAGTTAAATGAAAATAAAAATAAAAATAAAAATTACCAAATCAGTGGCGCTGCTAGTACTCTAGTAGACACAAGATTAGAGGATTCATCTTCAGAGTTAACATCTTTCCGTTTCCAACCACCGCCACTCTGTTTCGTCACCGACGGTTCCTCACTGCCGGCGTCACCAAATCCGCCGACGATTCGTCATGCTTTAAAATAGAATTGGTCGGAATAAAGGGGGAATGACGACGGTGAATTTTATTGTCCAACAATATGTTGTTATTGTCAAAATGAGTGAGAAAAGCGATTGAAAGAAAGAGAAGGTCAGAAGGCTTTTATGTGTACGGGGGAAATTACAAACGTACCCTCCTACGTATTTTTATGAACGCGCGTTTTTTAGTCAAGGAGATGATTTGATCCCTCCAAATTACAAGATCGGACGGCTTATAGTCCCTCTGTCCCCAAATTTTACCCCATCCTCAATATATCTTCCCTCACGTGTATATATGTGTGTGTATGTAAAAATTCAGATTTTTCAACTAAATATTTGTAAAATGTTTGTATATTTTCCATACTCAACTCTAGATTTCCTCAATTCAATATGTGTATGTATATATATTTCTTCTAGCTTCTAGCCATAGTTAAATGATATTGTTTCATTAGATTACTAATTAGTTTGCTTGTGCTTAGACTTATATACATATTATTGTTTATTTGATCTTTGATATTGACTTGGATAATTTGATTGGAGTTTATATGGCATTTCTAAAAGAGTAACTAGTAGTCTAACGTTTACGGGAACTTAAGTCCTCAACATAAGGTCTAAATTCCTATTAAAATCTAAGGCTTCTATTTTTGGTCTATTGTTGTATAAAGTAACATCGACCGAGAAGGATGGGTGTTACATAAACGACCCTAAACCGATGTTGTCTATCACCAACAAACTATAACCTTCCGGTATGAAACCAAGAGGCTCTGATACCACTTGTAAGTCCCCTTGAAACGGATCGTTAATAGTTTGCTTTTACTTATATACATATTAAGTTGTTTATTTGATCTTTGATATTGACTTGGATAATTTGATTGGAGTTTATATGGCATTTCTAAAAGAGTAACTAGTAGTCTAACGTTTACGGGAACTTAAGTCCTCAACATAAGGTCTAAATTCCTATTAAAATCTAAGGCTTCTATTTTTGGTCTATTGTTGTATAAAGTAACATCGACCGAGAAGGATGGGTGTTACATAAACGACCCTAAACCGATGTTGTCTATCACCAACAAACTATAACCTTCCGGTATGAAACCAAGAGGCTCTGATACCACTTGTAAGTCCCCTTGAAACGGATCGTTAATAGTTTGCTCTAGTTATCTTGAGGTGCGGAATCCCTCACAATAACTTGGTGATTCACAACAATGAAGAACAAGCCTTCAGATTATCTGCTGCCTCGCAGATCTTCTCTAGGCCGTATGGAACAGCTAATGACGACTTAACCTGCACTAAAGCTTGATATTTCGACAAATGTTCAACCCTAATCTCTGTTAGGGTTCGCTATATATAGAGAACAACTCAACATGGGCTTCAGCACGTCGGCCTCGCAAATCCAGCCCAGCTCGACTCAATTACGAGGTCGCATTCCTGCTCTAGCCTAGTAATTGACCCTGCAATTACGAGGTCGTAATTGTCCCTTATGAATTGCGAGGTCGCAATTCATCCTAAGCAGATTAACACATTTAATAGTTAAACTTAATCTAGTATTCTATGCATAATATGAAGTTCATTAATGACAATTACTTTACAAAGACATATTCCAATATAAGCCCAAACAATCTAGACTGTTATTGACATAAACGCACTTACAAAAAATTCATATACACAATTAACCAAAATTAACTTAAATTAACCTTGTAATTTCGTTTGAAAATTAGTTAAAGTCTTTTACGAGGTCGTAACACTATACGAAGTCGTAAATCACAAGTCAAAATTAGGTCAACCAAACTCTAAAATACAAGTTCGTATTTTCCAATTTGGCATCGTATTTGGTCCGGGTCGTAAATCCACATCGTATTTCGAAAGTCAAACCAGTCAAAATAAATTGAAATTTACGAGGTCGCAAATCTGGGCTAGCAAAACCCCATATGCGAGGTCGTCGCACTGTTCATCTTCCCCAACACGATTTC
The DNA here is from genome assembly GCA_034093135.1 of Erigeron breviscapus. NCBI lineage: Eukaryota > Viridiplantae > Streptophyta > Magnoliopsida > Asterales > Asteraceae > Erigeron > Erigeron breviscapus. Next base: position 119,399,154 of record CM067169.1, on the reverse strand, counting down.
ATGATTTACCCAACCAAAATTCATGAAAGTTGTTTCTATACACTCGTATTCAAACAACAAACATACCCCAACCCTTATTTTTAACGAAAAACATCAAAATCGAAAGAAATTAGAAAAACCTAGTTCGAAAATTTTGAACTCTATTTTCTTGATTTTCTTGTTGCATGGTTAACTATATTACGATCAGATAGTATACCTAGATTCAGTATTTCACAACGAACACACTGGTATAATTGAAAAACTCTGAAACGAGGTATACACTAACGATCTAAATCGGGGTAGTAAAGTAGTTATTCGGGGTCGTAATGGCTCTAAATTGATTTTAATTTATGAGGTCGTGAATTGGGTTTTTGGGTATTTATAACCACTTTGACCCAAATGGGCTTGGGTCAACCCGACCCAATTATGAGGTCGTAATTACACTAGGCCCAATAGACCAATTGCGAGGTCGTAAATTCCTCCTACACACTTTAAAATCAAAATTTCGTCAAAGTTTCCGAATAGTTTATCAACGATTATAACGAACTTCCTGTAAATATGAAAAATTTAAATGAATAAACCTGTAGTCATTAAAATTTTCATCTTTTCCTCGATCTTCATCTTAAACCTGAAAAGTTAATAAACTTACAAAATATCTTTAACTTTTCCATGATCAATCTTTCCAAAACGATCTCGAAACGAACTTTCCCGATCTGTAAACGCTTAAAAAATACGATAAAACTGATTCATCATTCTTATGCACTCCCCCTCAATTTATGACTAGGATGCATAACTATGACTAATCATTACAAAACAATCATTCTTATGTACTCCCCCTCAATTTATGACTGGGATACATAACTATGATTTTGCAAAAATATACAGAAATTCTTATGAACACAAAAACTCATTATGTCCATATAAATTTCAAACAAGTCACAATATTGATTACAACTTCATATTCTTATGAAAATATTTCATAACTATATGATCTAAATAATCAATACTTTATTACAAAAACCTTTCACATTCATAAATACGTTGCTATATCTAAGGTTTCAAAAACACATATTTGAAAACCTTTCATATTTAAACGATATATCTATGTCTAAGATTACAAAATTAACAACCTTCCACATTCATATTACATATCTATGTCTAAGGTTTATAAAATACAAAGTTGATAACCTTTCACATTTAAATTCATATTTGTATGTCTAAGGTCTTCAACTAACAAAATCTAACTACTATCATTTGTTATTCTGTATAGGTAATACCATAATAACCTGATGATCTTAGCATTTTCTTGAATACTTCAAACTTTTGCTTAGAAACCTTCTTTTAGATTGACTTCTCTGCAAATACTCTGAAATGAATATCTCCTATTCTGAATGTTTCTTCTGATTACTTTCTTCATGACACATGATCAAAAACTTCAGATCAAACATACAATATGATGCTTCTTAGCTTATACCTGCACATACAAGCTCATAATAACATTTGTAATTCTTCGTTATTACATCACTACGATATTTAATAGCAATGACTTAATGTAGAACTACATTTTGTCTATACCTCAAATTTTGTTATTCTTCACTATCACTAGTCATATGATAAAATCCGTATGACTACGTCTTAGTCTAGAATTACATAAACAATTAACAAACCTTGAGAACACTGTCTCATTGTTCTATGGATAACCTAATTTTAAGGTCTTCCATCTCACACGCTTTAGATACCAGATATAAATACTCATATGATTGTCTCAACAAACTAGTATACATCTCGATCAACCTCAGGATGACCTATACTATGTCTGTGTATTCGTCTTCCTTGTCAATTCCCTCCGGACAACCTACAAAACAATCATATGTTCGTCGTCCTGACAATCTGCACATCTTAACAAAAACATCAAATCTTCTCAAAGTAATGACATACAATATGAAGAATTTAATAAATTTGTAAGATAAAATGAATATACTTAACAGTCTATTATAAACCTAATTTACTTTAGTGTCAAATAATTCACTGTAAGCACTTTCAGATCTAAACAAAATCATTTGAAATCTCTGTTCCAAATCTTTTTGATTCAAACAAAATCTTTTAAAGATCAAATTCAAACTATGAACAACTCTGTGTTCATTCTAATGAAAATCTTCTTTCTAAAGATCAACAAAAACAGGCATAACTCAATATCTGTTTACTGAAATCAACAACACTGTGTTCTTTTCCTTAAACTCATATTCTGTTAATCATGACACACTTTCTTTTAACTTTTAATCAAAACACTATCGCTTAACTACCCTACTCGTTTATTCAGTGTTCTTTATAGAACGTAGTTGAGTCCTCTTGGAAACTAGATTCTATTCTGACTCTGTCTCTCGTGCAATAAGAACTTTTATTTAAACAATATAATAAACATAAAAATTAAACATTTCACGAAAAACATAACACACAAACACACACACACCATACATTGAACATAAACAAATAACATAGTTACAAGAGATAAAGTTACTGCAGATTAGATCAGCTTAGCATGTTACATAAGCCCACAAGTGAGAAATAATTCTCTTATTATTAGTTATGAACAGTGATCCATCAACGATTACCAATTTGTTTGTCCTCTTAAACACTCGGTACTTCCAGTTTCCTTTTGGTTGTAACACTTTCAGCATACCCTGGCCAAGGACAGTCACCATGTAACCCGAGTAGCCTAATATGTCACTTAATCATGTTTGCGAACTTAAGTGACCCACATTCAGATATACTCTCACAATCGACACAAGCACTAAGATTAAGACATTTGATGAGTATAGGAAGAAAGCCTCTAAGAATCAATTCAGCGGTGACAGGTCGGTGATTCCTCACACGCAAAGCGACTTAACTTGACTCACGTACGGAAATATACCCAACATTGGATAATGCTAAGTACTTGCATATTTGTGACATCATTTAAAGCGCTTATGAAAACCCGTGACTTTCGATGAGACCCGTGTAGAGAACTTTCTGACAACCTATCCCAAGTTGGAAGCTTTAGGTAGGCTAGGTATACAAAGACACCCCAAGGACTTACTTGTCCGAATCTCAAAGGCCACATTAGCTCCATAATTTTCAAAAGATTAATAAGATATTTACATATCTTGTCACAAATACACATCCGAAAAGCAATACATACACATATATGTACCCGAGACCTTCTATATAAACACCAAAATACAAAATTACAATGCAAGATCTTTCGTAAGATTTAAGGACCAGTCTCAATTCAAATACATGAATAGCAGGCATTCTCAGCCATATATCTGAATATGTTTCCCATAAGAACATTGTATATATTAAGTTCAGATTTAAGGAAACCTTGGTACTTTGTGCCTACCGATACATCGTATAGAGATCTCACTGAACTAAACATTTTAAAGTACAATTAAACTGGCATAAAAGCTAAAGTATCGTCACGTCTAATCGTCTTAATGCAGTGACCTTACTCTATTTACTATTTTCTTTTTCTTTTCTGATTTTTATTTTGTTAGAAATATAAAATAGTGCTTAGTTGTATTTCTAAATATTGCATTTTGTGTATACATTGTAAGGTTGAGGGGGAGCTTATGTAATATACTTGGAGTATAAATACCCCTCAAGCCTTCAATCTTAAAAAAACTGCTTCTACATTTTTGCTGAAATATGAAATAAACTTTCCCCCCACACCTTTCTCTCTCAAGAACACACACTAACACACACACTTTCCACCATTGTTGAACACCTTACTTCCGCATCATAACACGAATTAAAACTAGTTGCTACAAGTGGTATCAGAGCAAAACAACAATATGTTGACGATCCAGAAAAAATTTCAAGCAGATTAGTGCTAATTTTGTTCAAAATTGAGAATTCGTGTTCATTACCACAACCGTTTTAACCGTCACTGATCTTCACCAATTCACCATCAATTTTCACTCAATTTTCCTGTTTTTGTTCACAGTTACAATTTAAATCACCTCTAAAAACATCCTAAGTTTCATAATCCAATTCATAGTATTGATCAAAATCCAAAATTTTGGAAAGTTGATGAGATTTTGAATTATCAGTTTGAGTTGATTTAAGCTATGGAATTGTTTCTAGGGTTGTGCGCGATCGTATTCTGAGCATTTCTGGGTTTGATTCGAGTTCTAACTCTCAAAATTGGGTGAAATACAAGCAAAATAGTGAAATTCTCGACTATTTTGTCTTTTTCTGATGTTCTTGCAGATTTCCTCAAGACGATCTTCCTAAGACGATCTTCTTCAAGATCGTCCTAGTGTTTATATTGCATTGGTGTTAAGACGATCTTCCCAAGATCGTCCTAATGTTTATATTGCATTGGTGTTAAGACGATCTTCCCAAGATCGTTCTAAGTTCCAAATTTTTTTTAAGACGATCTCATCAAGATCGTATTGTTTTTATTTTTTTTCTTTTTTTTTTTTTTTTTTTTTTTTTTTTTTTTTTTTTTTTTTTTTTTTTTTTTTTTTTTTTTTTTTTTTTTTTTTTTTTTTTTTTTTTTTTTTTTTTTTTTTTTTTTTTTTTTTTTTTTTTTTTTTTTTTTTTTTTTTTTTTTTTTTTTTTTTTTTTTTTTTTTTTTTTTTTTTTTTTTTTTTTTTTTTTTTTTTTTTTTTTTTTTTTTTTTTTTTTTTTTTTTTTTTTTTTTTTTTTTTTTTTTTTTTTTTTTTTTTTTTTTTTTTTTTTTTTTTTTTTTTTTTTTTTTTTTTTTTTTTTTTTTTTTTTTTTTTTTTTTTTTTTTTTTTTTTTTTTTTTTTTTTTTTTTTTTTTTTTTTTTTTTTTTTTTTTTTTTTTTTTTTTTTTTTTTTTTTTTTTTTTTTTTTTTTTTTTTTTTTTTTTTTTTTTTTTTTTTTTTTTTTTTTTTTTTTTTTTTTTTTTTTTTTTTTTTTTTTTTTTTTTTTTTTTTTTTTTTTTTTTTTTTTTTTTTTTTTTTTTTTTTTTTTTTTTTTTTTTTTTTTTTTTTTTTTTTTTTTTTTTTTTTTTTTTTTTTTTTTTTTTTTTTTTTTTTTTTTTTTTTTTTTTTTTTTTTTTTTTTTTTTTTTTTTTTTTTTTTTTTTTTTTTTTTTTTTTTTTTTTTTTTTTTTTTTTTTTTTTTTTTTTTTTTTTTTTTTTTTTTTTTTTTTTTTTTTTTTTTTTTTTTTTTTTTTTTTTTTTTTTTTTTTTTTTTTTTTTTTTTTTTTTTTTTTTTTTTTTTTTTTTTTTTTTTTTTTTTTTTTTTTTTTTTTTTTTTTTTTTTTTTTTTTTTTTTTTTTTTTTTTTTTTTTTTTTTTTTTTTTTTTTTTTTTTTTTTTTTTTTTTTTTTTTTTTTTTTTTTTTTTTTTTTTTTTTTTTTTTTTTTTTTTTTTTTTTTTTTTTTTTTTTTTTTTTTTTTTTTTTTTTTTTTTTTTTTTTTTTTTTTTTTTTTTTTTTTTTTTTTTTTTTTTTTTTTTTTTTTTTTTTTTTTTTTTTTTTTTTTTTTTTTTTTTTTTTTTTTTTTTTTTTTTTTTTTTTTTTTTTTTTTTTTTTTTTTTTTTTTTTTTTTTTTTTTTTTTTTTTTTTTTTTTTTTTTTTTTTTTTTTTTTTTTTTTTTTTTTTTTTTTTTTTTTTTTTTTTTTTTTTTTTTTTTTTTTTTTTTTTTTTTTTTTTTTTTTTTTTTTTTTTTTTTTTTTTTTTTTTTTTTTTTTTTTTTTTTTTTTTTTTTTTTTTTTTTTTTTTTTTTTTTTTTTTTTTTTTTTTTTTTTTTTTTTTTTTTTTTTTTTTTTTTTTTTTTTTTTTTTTTTTTTTTTTTTTTTTTTTTTTTTTTTTTTTTTTTTTTTTTTTTTTTTTTTTTTTTTTTTTTTTTTTTTTTTTTTTTTTTTTTTTTTTTTTTTTTTTTTTTTTTTTTTTTTTTTTTTTTTTGGAGATGTTGATGCTGATTCTGAAGATCTCACATGCTTGATGACATCTGTCACTTCAACAACCAATCATTCACAAACTACTTCACAAACAACAACAAGTGAGGTACAATTCATTTCCAAAGATGATTACTTGTCTGTCCAAACAACTGCTGATACTTTGACAAAGCAAAATCTTACTTTGAAAAACAATTTGAAAATGGCTAAACAAGAGTTTGATAAAATTAATAAAGATTTTTCAGAACTCTCAATAGCTCATGAAGCTCTCAAAGTGAACTATGATTCTTTAAAAGAAATGCATTTGTCAAGTAACAGTTCTCAAGTTGTTTCACCCAATGCTCAATTGACCAACAAATGTCAAGACCTTGAAAAGACTGTCCATTCACTCAAACAAACCATTGAGACCTTAAAGCTTGAGAAAACCAATGAATGGATAAGAGCAAATGCAAGACAAGCTGATGTTGAGTTTCTCACAAATAAAATGAAAGATTTTAGACCCAACTGTGAGAAACATGAAAGACAGATTTCTGATCTAAACAGTACTTGTTTTCTCAAAGGAGTTGAAATTGAGACTCTTCAAAAACAAGTTGAGGATTTGAAAGCAAACATTTTGTTCTATCAAGAAAAAATCTATAAAATTGAACAAAATCCTCTTCTGAATTTCACTGCTTATTACAATAAGTCGAAGATTGATAGATCAGAACTTCTTCTTGGGTTGGGTTATGAGAATCCAGCACATTTAGAAAAAATCCAAAAAGAAGACCTTGGTCCACTTTATGATGGAAAATGTCTTAGACTTGGCATGATTCAAGAGTTCATCAGACCATCTGAGGATGACTTTGAGTCAGATGATGTTGAAAGACAAAAACCAAACAGATTTCAGATTGATTATGTTGCTATTAATGACACATACAAGAAAACTCATAAAAGATCCATCTATGAGTTAGAAGAAATAGACAGCATTTCAATTCCTGAAAATAAGTCTCAAAAAGATTGTTCAAAACAAATTTCAGAAAGATTCTACATTCCAACTACCATATTGGAAAAAGAAATTGAAGGTTTAAAACAAAAGATTGAGTCTCAACAACAAGTCATTGAACATCTGAAAACTCAAAATCATTCTCCAAAGGTAAGTGAGACCACCAAGACTCAAATGTTGCATGATCTAACTTCTGTTGATTGCTCCACTCCATCCAATGGGAGTGAGAATTTTAACAAAGATATGCAGGGTGATAGCATCTCTCCTCAAGATATTCATGATATGTCCACCTCAATGCTATCATCATTCTTCCATGTTGAAGAGAAAGTTCAAGCTTTGAAAGCTAAACATCTTGCTTCTGTCAAGAAGATACTTTCTTTTGATACCCCTGTGATCACCCCTGTTGACCAAAATAAATTGAACTTAGAGCAAAAAATTGAGATTCCTACTGATCTTAAGGCTAAAGCAAAAGCATTGATTGAAAAATTGACTAACAAAACTGTCTTCAAACCAGAAGTTCAAACAAAAGAATTACAGTTTACTTATCCAGATCTTTCTGTTGAAGAATTTGATAAGTTTTTGGAAACTGATCATGTTTTTGCACCAGAAGTTGAAAAAGAGCTTGAAAAACTCTCACCCAAAAAGCCTAAACCAAAGAAGGAATCTAAATCTAAGTTTGCTCCAACTTCATTTTATTCACCCAAAGGTCAGCATGCACCAGCTGTCAAAGGTAAGAATACCATTTCTGCTAACTCAAAGCTTAAAGTTGATATTTCATCTGTTTTTAGAACCTCTGCTTCTAAAGCTATCTCTAAATCTAGTTATTTACCTAAGATGTCTAAAACTAGCCAAGATTCGCTAATAAAAGATACATCTAATGGTATAACTAGTTATAGAGATCAGTATGGTTGGTTCACTATTGCAACTCAAAAGAAACAGAATATCAAATCTTCCACCAAGCAAAGCAAAAATCAGAATGTGTTTTTAACTCCTCGAACTAAATCTAAGAATTTATCTTGTAAAGGGGAGAAGAGCTTAGCTAGTAATACTAGCTATGCTAAAACACAAGTGTATAATGAATCACCAGTTAGAAGAAGTTGGATAGCTAATGATTACAAGAAGAAGGTTCCTGATAGGAAATTTGATTCAAATTTGAGTAATTTAGCTAAACCATGGTCTGTAAGAAATTCTAAATCTTCTACTATGATTTATAAACATTTGATTGTTGATTCTAATGGGATTGTGATGAATCTTAAGAATAAACCTCTTGTTCGAAAACCTCATTTGTATACTTTGAATGATTCCACTAACCCAAAAGGACCCATTCAAAGGTGGGTACCTAGAAAACCTTGATTGTGTTTTGCAGGTAATAAAGGTCAGTGTTTAGTATTCCAATCTCGGATACTGTTCAACACATGATACTGGAATGAGTTTCTTTTCAAGAAACAATCTCAAATAAGTGCTCTTTACCAATGCACTTACTTGCCTCTGCATGTTTTGTACAAATTCTTCATCTCTTTCTCTCTCATTCATTATCTGTCAAACATTGATGCTATGCTTATGTGCAATGTGCTTAAATATCATACAATGTTTGAGGGGGAGAAAAAGGATAATTCATGAATCTAGGGGGAGTTTGTGTATTTGCACTATTTGAAGAGAAACTCATTGTTTATATTAGAAAAACCAAATAAAAATTTAAACTCATTGTTTATATTAGAAAAACCAAATAAAAATTTTAAAAAATTTTTTTTTATATAAAAAAAAAAAAAAAAAAAATTTTTAACTCATTGTTTATATTAGAAAAACCAAATAAAAATTTAAACTCATTGTTTATATTAGAAAAAACAAATAAAAATGATAAAAATTCATAAACCATAAGCCTATTTTCTTTTTAAAAGCCCAATTTCAAAAAGACCCATGATTTTCAAATCGGGTCAAGACCCACCCGACCCGACCGATCTGGTTTCCTTTTCCTTAAGGAGGAGGGAAACTAATTTTTTTTCCATTTTTTATCATATCCCAGTTTCCCATACACACTCTGAAACACTCTCAAATCACTTCAAATACAACTTTTGGCTGATCATTGAAACAAGATAAGGGTTTTGTTGGTGATTTCATACTGAGCATTTTATTCCATAATAACATTGTCTTCTGATCACTTATTCAAGTAAGAATCCGAGCTTAAATGAAGAACTTATTTTTTTTCATTTCTTGAATTTTGAGCTACTGGTGATGAATCTGTGATGTTGGAATGATTTAGATGCATGTTTAGGTTATATGTGTATGTTTATTACATGTTTAAATGCTTAATATTGTGTTTTCGAAAATTCAAAAACCTGCAACTCATTTGTGAAGAAGATGACCTAAGACGATCTTGCCCAAGACCGTCTTGGTTCCAGAACGACTTGGAAATAAGACGATTTTGCAAAGACCGTCTTAGTTCCAGAACGACTTGGAAATAAAACGATCTTGCCAAGATCGTCCCATGTTCATTTTTTCATACTTAATATTTTTTTCAATAATTAATGTTAAGACGATCTTGAACAAGATCTTCTTAGTTTCAAGATTGTTTTGTTTCTAAGACGATCTTGCCCAAGACCGTCTTGGTTCCAGAACGACTTGGAAATAAGACGATCTTGCCAAAGACCGTCTTATGTTCATTTTTTTCATGCTTAATATTTTTTTCAATAATTAATGTTAAGACGATCTTGCCAAGATCGTCCCATGTTCATTTTTTTCATGCTTAATATTTTTTTCAATAATTAATGTTAAGACGATCTTGCCAAGATCGTCCCATGTTCATTTTTTTCATGCTTAATATTTTTTTCAATAATTAATGTTAAGACGATCTTGCCAAGATCGTCCCATGTTCATTTTTTTCATGCTTAATATTTTTTTCAATAATTAATGTTAAGACGATCTTGCCAAGATCGTCCCATGTTCATTTTTTTCATGCTTAATATTTTTTTCAATAATTAATGTTAAGACGATCTTCACCTTAATCGTCTTATTTTTTTAATTTTTTTTAATTTTTTTTAATTTTTTTTAATTTTTTTTAATTTTTTTTTCACTTAATTTCCAAAACGATCTTGCCAAGATCGTCCCATGTTCATTTTTTCATACTTAATATTTTTTTCAATAATTAATGTTAAGACGATCTTGAACAAGATCGTCCTATGTTCATTTTTTTCATGCTTAATATTTTTTTCAATAATTAATGTTAAGACGATCTTGCCAAGATCGTCCCATGTTCATTTTTTTCATGCTTAATATTTTTTTCAATAATTAATGTTAAGACGATCTTCACCTTAATCGTCTTATTTTTTTTAATTTTTTTTAATTTTTTTTTTTTTTTTTGTGTTTTTTTTTTTTTTTTTTTTTTTTTTTTTTGTTGTTGATTTTTTTTTTTTTTTTTTTTTTTTTTTTTTTTTTTTTTTTTTTTTTTTTTTTTTTTTTTTTTTTTTTCTTTTTTTTTTTTTTTTTTTTTTTTTTTTTTTTTTTTTTTTTTTTTTTTTTTTTTTTTTTTTTTTTTTTTTTTTTTTTTTTTTTTTTTTTTTTTTTTTTTTTTTTTTTTTTTTTTTTTTTTTTTTTTTTTTTTTTTTTTTTTTTTTTTTTTTTTTTTTTTTTTTTTTTTTTTTTTTTTTTTTTTTTTTTTTTTTTTTTTTTTTTTTTTTTTTTTTTTTTTTTTTTTTTTTTTTTTTTTTTTTTTTTTTTTTTTTTTTTTTTTTTTTTTTTTTTTTTTTTTTTTTTTTTTTTTTTTTTTTTTTTTTTTTTTTTTTTTTTTTTTTTTTTTTTTTTTTTTTTTTTTTTTTTTTTTTTTTTTTTTTTTTTTTTTTTTTTTTTTTTTTTTTTTTTTTTTTTTTTTTTTTTTTTTTTTTTTTTTTTTTTTTTTTTTTTTTTTTTTTTTTTTTTTTTTTTTTTTTTTTTTTTTTTTTTTTTTTTTTTTTTTTTTTTTTTTTTTTTTTTTTTTTTTTTTTTTTTTTTTTTTTTTTTTTTTTTTTTTTTTTTTTTTTTTTTTTTTTTTTTTTTTTTTTTTTTTTTTTTTTTTTTTTTTTTTTTTTTTTTTTTTTTTTTTTTTTTTTTTTTTTTTTTTTTTTTTTTTTTTTTTTTTTTTTTTTTTTTTTTTTTTTTTTTTTTTTTTTTTTTTTTTTTTTTTTTTTTTTTTTTTTTTTTTTTTTTTTTTTTTTTTTTTTTTTTTTTTTTTTTTTTTTTTTTTTTTTTTTTTTTTTTTTTTTTTTTTTTTTTTTTTTTTTTTTTTTTTTTTTTTTTTTTTTTTTTTCCTTACTATTTTTAAATATCTTGTACTTATATGATTATACTTTATTTTCAAGTTATGTACATATGAAAATATATAAAAGTACAGAGAATTGATCGCCTTTGTGAACTTCTTTGTAAGTTTATATATGGAAATATGTATTTGACTGTTCTATGTTCATTTTCTCATAACAAGTTATTTATATAAAATACACTGAGTTGATCGTCTTTGTGAACCTCTTTGTATCTTATATAAATCACCTGTTTGAATCTTCTTATTTACTGTTCAAACTTTGTTTTATGTGTGCGTTAAACTCTTTTATGTCTTAAATCAGAAAAATAAAAATGGATCATCAAGAAGTTATTGAACATGATGAAGAGGTTGCTCTAAATGAATCGATTGAAGAAATTCTTATTGCCGGAAACACAAGTAACATGAGAAATAACAGAGCATTGTTTGATCCTTTCATGGCTCCCGGCTTTCAAATTGTTCCAAGAATTCTTCATAATCACCCTCTCACATATGTACTTACCGTTGAACAAGACTTAGCTGAAGTCTATCTTTTTGATATGTGGAGATCCATTACCTTTGTTCAACCTCAAGATCCAACAATTCCAAAAGCCAAAACCAAACTTAAATCACCTGAACTTCGTCGTCAAGGCTACTTTCAATATCAGTTGAATTCAGGAGATAGAATGTATGAGTTTGAATTCAATCTTGATGAGTTCAGAAGGATTCTAAGACTTCCTGAAGCAAACTTCAATGGACATGCTGATTATGATAATTTTGAGTCCAATGAAGAAATGTTTGCTGCATTGATTTCTATTGGATATGAAGGTCCTTTAACCAAAACAAGAGATTTCAAATTAAAGAATCTACCAAAGATTTGGTATTATGTGTATTCCATCCTAAGCAACTGCTTAACTCCATACACAAGAGGAATGGACAATCTGACACAGCCAATGCTGCACATTTTCTATGGTGTTGTCTTCAACAAACACTATGACATTGCTCAACTTCTGTGGGACCAATTGATTGTATTGGTAAATGGCAAAGTATCTGCTCCCAAGAAGTATATTCCATTCATCAGATTTCTCACAGCAATCGTCTACAGTGCAGTCAGACATGAAAGAAGCATTCCAAGGCTTCCAGACAGTAGCCAAGTAACCATACATTTTTACAAGTATGTCAGAGATTCAGGAGCTGCTAACTATACTTTTCTGATTCCATCATTCCTACTAGATATGGTGTCAGATTCTGATGAAGATAAAATTGCTTATCTGGACTGGATTAGAACAGCTCTGGGACCGGAAAGCCTCCCGGTTCCTACCCAAGCTGTACATAGGACACCTGGTGAGGGGTCAAGTAGAAAAAGAAAAGAGCGTGAGGATGAATCCAGTTCCAGTAAGACCAAAAGAAAGAAACAAAAAGGTGAAATGTTTGTGTTAAGATTGAGTAAACAAGTGCATCAAAAGAAGAAGAAAAGGAGTTCATCAAAGAAACTCAAAAGAAAAGTTCCAGCTGAACCTTCTTCTCCAATATCTTCTGAGGAGACTATATCTGTTTCTGGGTCTCAAAGACCAATCCGATCACCACTCCCCAAAACAACCAATTTAATCCAATCACCATCACCCAGAACACCATCACCTCAAAGACCATCATCTCCATCTTCACCCAAATTACCTCAAACACCAATTCATCAATCTTCACCACTTCCTGAGATTTCAACACCTGAACAACCAATTATACCTCAATCTGTCTCAACCATACCTTCATCATTCTTTGTTCGATCTCCTCAACCAACATATACTCAAGGCAGAAAGAAATCAATTCCGGTAAACATTCGAAAAACTTTTAAAAGATCTCGCTTTGAGTATGACCGATTTCAAGAACCCGAACCAGAAGATATGATTACTCCTGATAATGATGCATCTGATGATGATGCAAATCAGTTTGCTAATGATGTCATAGACATCCCGGAGGAACAAGGAAGGAATGAGGGAGGGGTTGAAAATACCAGAGAGGTTGAGAGGTCCGGGTTAGGTGAAAGGCAAAAAGAAAACGTTGGCCTCCAATTAGTTACAAACCTATATCAACGCCGGGTTCGCCGTAGGGTAGAAGACGAGAGCTCCCAACTCTCGCATGAACAAACCTCCACAAGCCATTCGGAAGTCTCTCTACAGACGGACGTCTCATTTTCGCACGGGCAAAAACCACGTACTCCATTCCATTCTCCTTCAGAGTCTGTGAATGTTGAAGCAAAAGAGACACCTGCCCCTCTCTTGAATTTCGTTTCTGCACGTGTGTCTAGTACCTTTAGGACACCAATTGTGATACCATTTGCACATCTAAGTGATGCTGCCGGAACAAACATAGAGAGATCGGCTCTTGTGCCCTCTCGAAGATTGTTTGGAAATCCTTCCATTGCTAACATCACGCCAGCTTTGAACGAAGGTGCCCTAGTTGTGCGACAGTCTGAATTCTTACGAGCTCAATCTGTTGCATCAGCTCTTCGTGCTATGGGCTTAACGGTTCGTCTAAGTGACTCCGGTGTTATTTATATCCATTTTTCAAAAGATTCTGGTTGCAAAGCCGAATCATCAACTGTTGCTCATACTCTTGAACCAACAGGAAATCCTGAGACAGTCATGATGTCTTCAGGTCACTCAGTAGAATCACTTGAGACTACTGATGTGCCAAATTCTGATATTCCATTACCACCCGAGGCTCAAAGATTAATTACTCATTTTGTTGAAGGTATTGAAGAGGGACAAAGAAGTGAGCTACTTATCTCGAGAAACACTATCACTGGTAAACTTCCTGCATCTCAAACAACATCTCAAACACCTAGATTGCTTACTGGAGGTGCTTTACGCATTCGTTCTCCAGTAGAGACTCCAACACCAACACAAACAACAACAACACCCCCACATATAACAACTACAACAACAACAACAACAACAACAACAACAACAACAACAACAACAACAACAACAACAACAACAACAACAACAACAACAACAACAACAACAACAACAACAACAACAACAACAACAACAACAACAACAACAACAACAACAACAACAACAACAACAACAACAACAACAACAACAACAACAACAACAACAACAACAACAACAACAACAACAACAACAACAACAACAACAACAACAACAACAACAACAACAACAACAACAACAACAACAACAACAACAACAACAACAACAACAACAACAACAACAACAACAACAACAACAACAACAACAACAACAACAACAACAACAACAACAACAACAACAACAACAACAACAACAACAACAACAACAACAACAACAACAACAACAACAACAACAACAACAACAACAACAACAACAACAACAACAACAACAACAACAACAACAACAACAACAACAACAACAACAACAACAACAACAACAACAACAACAACAACAACAACAACAACAACAACAACAACAACAACAACAACAACAACAACAACAACAACAACAACAACAACAACAACAACAACAACAACAACAACAACAACAACAACAACAACAACAACAACAACAACAACAACAACAACAACAACAACAACAACAACAACAACAACAACAACAACAACAACAACAACAACAACAACAACAACAACAACAACAACAACAACAACAACAACAACAACAACAACAACAACAACAACAACAACAACAACAACAACAACAACAACAACAACAACAACAACAACAACAACAACAACAACAACAACAACAACAACAACAACAACAACAACAACAACAACAACAACAACAACAACAACAACAACAACAACAACAACAACAACAACAACAACAACAACAACAACAACAACAACAACAACAACAACAACAACAACAACAACAACAACAACAACAACAACAACAACAACAACAACAACAACAACAACAACAACAACAACAACAACAACAACAACAACAACAACAACAACAACAACAACAACAACAACAACAACAACAACAACAACAACAACAACAACAACAACAACAACAACAACAACAACAACAACAACAACAACAACAACAACAACAACAACAACAACAACAACAACAACAACAACAACAACAACAACAACAACAACAACAACAACAACAACAACAACAACAACAACAACAACAACAACAACAACAACAACAACAACAACAACAACAACAACAACAACAACAACAACAACAACAACAACAACAACAACAACATGTCTTATGAATCGGTTGAGATCTGAAGAACCAAATCTTTCTTCACATAAAAGATCTATTTTTCACTCACTTCTTGCATATTTGTCAGCCAAAGGTACTCAACTTGAACAACAGGCTAAAATTGAAGCTCTTCAAAAACGAATCCAAGAGCTTGACCAACAATGTCGACTGGCTAATATCTCAAGGAGTCGGGATGATCAAGATCCTGATGATCAACCCGAGGGGGAGAATATTAGAGATATTAGAGAGGGTCATGAGACACAAGCTCAAGATGGTCAAGAAAGTGCTCAAGAAGTTGTTACAGAAACCCAAAATCAAGGAGGAACTCAAAATCAAGAAGATTCGGATGATTTACCTCCACTCATCAGACATATTTCTCATTATTATTCTACCACGTCAAGTTCTGATGAGTCAAGTGATCCTGATCCATTTCATCCAGGAAATGGTAATGATGATGAGTCTGATTCTGATAATCCTGATGATGCTCCAACAAGTGTAGCTGCTTCTCAATCTCAGCATCCTACTCAAGAAAAATATGGAGCAGATATCTTTGAAGAGATAGTTTATCATCTCAGAAATGCAGAAAATCTTGAGACTCCTAATGAGCTTGGACAAGGAGTTAGGCACCCAAGGATTTCAAAAGACAAAATCTGGCAGATAAATGAGGGTTACTTTGCTGAAAACTATGAACAGATCTTGGATTTGAGCACAAGACCTGAAGAAATTGTATACAGAGCTAGATATCTTGAAGAAAGAGCCTTTCAAATCTATTGCTCACCAAATGAAAGACTTATCATGACCTTGAACCGATTAAGAGCATTTTTTCTGTTCAGACATCAAGGTCAAAGAGATGCATATATGGAGCTAATGAATGCTGAAAGTTCTGTAAGAGCTGAATGGTGGTATCAGCAATTTCAAATTCCAATCACTAAAGTCCTACAGTTGTTTACTCCTCTAAAAAACCACAATCTCAGACTTGTTCGATTCAGAGTTCGCCGAGCTGATGGCAATATCTATGTTGTTCAAGAAGAATCTTTTCAACATATGACGATCTCAGACATCCTATTTCTCTACAATCAATATGCTTATCTGATAATCAAGAATCCAGATCAACTTCTAGCCTACGAAGTATTGAAAAGTCATATTCAAGCATTAATCAGATTCTATGAGTTCAATGATTTTCAGATTGGCTTAGAAAGAAGAACTAGCAGGATTAATCTTACAAGACCAAATCAAAGAGTCAGAGGTTATGAGCTAGATTCATTTCAGATTGGAGATCCAATTGAAAACTTGGATGGATTTGTCTTCATTAATCGACTGAAGAAAAAGATCTTCATTCGTGCCTCTGATTTTCCCAAATATTCAGATGGTACCTTGAAATATTGTCAATCAATTCTGAATGCAATAGATGAAGATTCTGACAATGAAGAAGATGAAAAAATCGAGTCTCAGAGAGAAGATCATATAAGACGTATCAAAGATACTCTTGATATACGTCAGAGGATTAGAGATCTCATTGTCACAAGAACTCCCAAGCCACAAGAAGGAATTATTCACACCAAGACAGGTTCATGGGTTCTTTGGAATCCTAGTCATGAACGTGGTCCTCATAACATTCCTCCTGTGAACTTTCAAGATAATATCAAATTGCCAGATGAACGTCCTGAAGGTGATAACTGGCACTTCATCCCTAAGAAGTTTTGGAATGACTCATGGGATAGTTACAAGAAGAGAGCCTTCTGGAGTATAAATACCCCTCAAGCCTTCAATCTTAAAAAAACTTCTTCTACACTTTTGCTGAAATATGAAATAAACTTTCCCCCCACACCTTTCTCTCTCAAGAACACACACTAACACACACACTTTCCACCATTGTTGAACACCTTACTTCCGCATCATAACACGAATTAAAACTAGTTGCTACATATTTTGCTTTTTTGACACTATATGACACACAAACATAAAGACACAAACACTGACACATTTTACAAAGTTCTTTTTGAGAGACACTGTCACTATAGATTTCTCATTCTAATCAATTGGACTAGCAACTCGAAACGAGTTCGGTCGAAAGCCTTAGTGAACAGATCAGCTAAATTAAAGTCACTCGACACCTTTTCTAGAACTATTAATTTCTTTTCAGCACAATCACGTATAAAATGAAACCTCATGTCTATGTGCTTAGTCCTACTGTGCTTAACAGGATTGTTGGTAATGGAAATAGTGGACTCATTGTCTATCTCTATGGGAGTACAAAGGAAATTCTGACCATAATCACATTTTTGCTGAAATATGAAATAAACTTTCCCCCCACACCTTTCTCTCTCAAGAACACACACTAACACACACACTTTCCACCATTGTTGAACACCTTACTTCCGCATCATAACACGAATTAAAACTAGTTGCTACATATTTTGCTTTTTTGACACTATATGACACACAAACATAAAGACACAAACACTGACACATTTTACAAAGTTCTTTTTGAGAGACACTGTCACTATAGATTTCTCATTCTAATCAATTGGACTAGCAACTCGAAACGAGTTCGGTCGAAAGCCTTAGTGAACAGATCAGCTAAATTAAAGTCACTCGACACCTTTTCTAGAACTATTAATTTCTTTTCAGCACAATCACGTATAAAATGAAACCTCATGTCTATGTGCTTAGTCCTACTGTGCTTAACAGGATTGTTGGTAATGGAAATAGTGGACTCATTGTCTATCTCTATGGGAGTACAAAGGAAATTCTGACCATAATCAAGCAGTTTTTGCTGAAATATGAAATAAACTTTCCCCCCACACCTTTCTCTCTCAAGAACACACACTAACACACACACTTTCCACCATTGTTGAACACCTTACTTCCGCATCATAACACGAATTAAAACTAGTTGCTACATATTTTGCTTTTTTGACACTATATGACACACAAACATAAAGACACAAACACTGACACATTTTACAAAGTTCTTTTTGAGAGACACTGTCACTATAGATTTCTCATTCTAATCAATTTTCCAGAAGATGCTTCGACAGCTTGTCGTACCATGCCCTGGGTGCTTGATGTAATCCATATAATGCCTTATTCAGTCAATAGACTCTATCAGGATAATCTGGATCTTCAAACCCTGGCGGTTGAGTAACATACACCAATTCCTGGACAGTACCGTATAAGAATGCACTCTTGACATCCAACTGATATACCTTAATGTCCTTGAAGGCAGCAAACGCTAGAAATAACCTAATAGCTTCTAGCCTAGCAACCGGTGCAAACACCTTAGTGTAGTCCAACCCTTCCTGTTAAGCAAAACCTTGAACAACTAGCCTAGCTTTATTCCATGTCACCATGCCTTTATCATCCTTTTTGCACCTAAAAACCCATCTGGTGCCAAAAGGATATTCTCCCAAAGGTGAATCAACTAACTCCCAAACCTGGAGTTTATCAAACTGAAGAAGTTCCTGATGCATTACTTCAACCCAAGATGTATCTTTTAAAGCCATCTGAATGTTATTTGGCTCTTCTTGAGAGACAAAATAGCTGAACTTACACTCGTCAACAATGCCGATTTCTTTCATCTATGCGAATAAACTTGTAAGTCTCTGAATCTGACCTCTTGTCTTGACTCTTGCACTTGGCTCACCAATGATATCTTCAATTGGATGATACTTGTTGACTCTGTGTTGTGTTACTTTGTCAACTTGAAGATTAACACCTAAATTTGAACCTATTCCCCCCTCACTAGATGAACTATGAGATAGAAATTGGTGTCTAAGCCATAACTATAATTGATAGCAGAAATGAGTAGAATTTCGTACGCTTCAGCTGTTGGTTCTATCATGTATGTTATGACATGTACTCGTCTTGATGTGTCCTTTGCTTTGAGCATGGTCAGTCGTTATCAGGGAAATCCAAGTAAAGCTCATTGGGTAGCGGTTAAGAATATTCTCAAGTATCTGCGAAGGACTAAGGACTGGGTGCTAGTACTTGGTGGTTGTGATACTTTGAGAGTAACTGGGTATAGTGACGCCAGCTTTCAAACGGATAGAGACAACTTTCGTTCCCAATCTGGCTGGGTCTTTACCTTAAATGGAGGAGCAGTTACTTGGAAAAGTTCCAAGCAAGACACAGTGGCCGATTCTACTTGTGAATCAGAGTACATAGCGGTGAGCGAAGCATCAAAGGAGGACAATTTGGTTGAAGAACTTCATCGGAGATCTTGGAGTTGTGCCAACCATCAAGGAGCCAATGGAAATTTTCTGCGATAATGAAGGAGCGGTTGCATTGACAAAGGAACCAAGAGATCATGACAGATCTAGACATATCGACAGAAAATACCATTTTATCAGACACAAGATAGAAGAAGGTCACCTCGTAGTGAAGAGGGTTTCATCTGAAGAGAATCCTACAGATCCACTCACAAAGGGTCTGAGTAGGGTTAAACACAATCAACATGCTAGGAGCATTGGGCTGAGAGATGATGTTAGTTTTAGTAGTTATATAGTTAGTTTGAAACTTATAACAAAATAAATGTGATTGACTTTTGCTGATAAATAATAGAGAATTATTTATGAGTTTGTTTACTACCTTTTGTCAATTGTTTATTATTGTGTTTCATTTTGCATGTTTTACTTCCCGAATAATTTGATTATTCGAATTCCACAGTCGATCATACTTTTGGAAGTAAGTAGTGAATAAAGACTGTCATGAATGGATTTGTAGATTGTCTAAAGAGTTTTTAGACATAGCAATGGTATTGCTGCAATGTTCGTGAGTACTTTGAAATGGAGATTTAAGTATTGGATTAACCCACGCTCAGAGAATTACTTAATGGAATTTATCACGAGTAATTCTGAGACGATAATATCTTATAATCTTTAAATGGAGATATATGAGTTGTGGTTTACAAGTCAGTTGTGCATTGATAATGTGTAAACGCATCAGTAACTTGATGTTATAAAACATATTGTTGTGCATGATTTGATGAGTAAATGGTGCAAGCATATAAGTCAAAGTTTATTCGTTCCTTTTGCCCTAACGGGAAAAGCGATATCTTTGGGCCCCTCGATGATTTGATGTTGACATATAGTGTCGGGCCCGACCAGGACTAAATTGATGTGTTCAATTAGAAGTTCTATGTCATTACAAACCAGAAATCGGGAAACAAAGTACTGGACAATGAGATTGATTATGTTCCATGTCTCATGTTCAAATGATATCTTGTAGAACGAAGGATTATATGATCTCTTATCTTAGGACACGTAACTGACTAGGTCAGAGTTCGACAACGGCTTTTGGAGGCTATAATTTGCTGATCAATTAGGAAGTTATATTGGCAATAATAGTTATTAGACTTATCTAAGTGGGAGACTGTTGGATTAGGTGTCTAAGCCATAACTATAATTGATAGAAGCACAGTCCTTTTGGGTTGCCCTCGAGACTCAAAGTAAGTAGAAGTGATAAAGGAGAAGAAAAATTTGTCCCACATCGGTGGGATAGGAAAACCATGGAGGCTATCCAAGGCTATAAATAGGGCCTTAGGGATTCATTCTTTTTGCTCATTCTTGGCTTGAGTATTCGTCTCCTTCTTTCTCCTCTTGGAAGAACTCTTCTTTAGTTCATCCACACTTAGTTAAATTTTGAGTCGTCGGGTGTGATTCCATTAGAGGCACGACATTTGTGGTGCTTGCTTCCAAGAGATCCAGAGGGATAATTTTAGTTGTTTACTATAACAACTAAAAAGGTATGTAATCCTATTTTTATTTTCTTTAGTAATTTTCGATTATTTACTAGGGTATTAGGATTTTTATTTTATGTTCATAGTTATAGGTTCAATTGTGAAAACATAGATCTTGTTTTAGGTTGCATGCTCCCTTAAAAGTTTAAGTTAGTTTGTAATGCCTAAAACCCATCAGTTGTGGGGTTACTGGTTCCGATTCCTGTGTACTATAAAATCTTCAGTATCCTTTAGAGAACCATATGCATAGTTATTAATTGTATCAGAAACAAACTCAAGTGACTTGTTCACGTCACTGTCATCCTTTTTATTCTCCTCATTGTCCTTTGATCCTGTAGCAGTAGAAGAATCTGAAGTTGTAACTGGGTTAGGACCATTATCTTCATTACGAAGCAGCACAACATCATCTACCTCTGAACTACCTACACCAAAAGAAATAGGACCATTAAAGGAAGTAAAAATATCATCATAATTGAACAAGATAGCAGACCCTTGGTGTACAGGGGGATTATAGCTGGAAATCACGACATTGTAACCAACATCGACTATTTCAGCTTTAATGTTGTACACCCGCCTATTTGGAGAACCCTAAATGTAACCAAGAAAAATTCCCTCTTCAGCCTTTTCGGCAAATTTGGGTTGGTCACGGACTTTTAAAAACGTACATGGAACTCCAAAAGGCTCTAAGCCAGTTAAATTCGGTTTTTATAATTATTTAAAAGTTTATAAGGTGTCTTATTAAATCTTTTAACAATTAAAACCCTAAAAAACACATGACAAGCATTATTCACTGCCTCCCCCCAAAATATAGTAGGAAGCTTTGAATCAGCAAGCATTGTCCTGGCGGTCTCTATCAACGTCCTGTTCTTTCTTTCTGCTACTCCGTTCTGTTGAGGTTCATAGGGTGCCCTGAATTGATGCTCAATTCCTTTGCTCAGACAATAAACTTCCATAATCTGATTCTTACACTCTGTCCCGTTACCACTCCTGATTTTCTTTACTCTTGTGTTGTATTGATTTTCAATCTTTTCAAAGAACTCCATTAGGAACTGAGCAGTCTCATCCTTGGTCTTCAAGAAAAATACCCACGAGAATCTAGAATGTTCATCAGTGACTACCAGACAATAGTACGTAAACCCTATGCTCCGAACATTCACTAGGCCGAATAAGTCCATGTGAAGCAACAGAGATGGAGCGGCAATAGAATTTTGAGTGTTCGGCTTATGTGGCTTCTTAGTCTGTTTTCCCTTTAAGCACGACACACATTTGCCTTTCACCATAAATCTCTTATTTGGAACGCCGAGAACTAATCCATTACTCGTAATATAGTTCATTTTTCTGAAATGAATATGACCCATACTTCTATGCCATAACAGAGACTCATCTTCTGAAGCTTTAGTCCGCAAACATACCGGCTCCACTGAATCAAAGACACCTAATTCCAGACCATATATATCTTTCTTTCTTGGAGCTTTTAACAAAATCCATTCCTCTGGAATAACATAACCTGGTTTCAAAATCAGGGCTTCCTTTTCTGTAAAATGAACTGGATTCCCTTTATCGCAAATTTGAGACACACTCATCAGATTATGTTCCAAATGTTCAACAAAATTAACATTATCCATTTTAATCTTCCCAATGATGACTTTTCCAATACCAGAAATACTTCCGCCCTTGGGACCTGCAAAACTGACATAAGACCCTTTAACAGGAGCAAACTCCGTTAATAGTCTCTTGTCACCTGTCATATGCCTGGAACACCCACTATCGACAAACCATAACCCTGTAGTTTTCCTTAGTGGCTCCTTTTGTTCTAAGACTTCAAGATGTGCCATAAAGCTTGTCTCAGCTTCAATGGAAACTTCTTCATTTTCTGCTCTTACTGGTTCTGATGGTTCAGGTTCCTCTTCTACCCTCTGATGAAAACCATCATGATCATCTGTGCTGGCATACAATGTATAGTCGAATGAATTATCAACCAGATCATTCATCCCTCCATCAAAGTCTTGAATTTCTGCCATAAATGCATGATTCTGATCATCGGCACTAGTCGAACCCCAATTGTAAGTACCATCATTTTGAACAACCAAAGCTTTCGAGTTGTCCGTATCTCCTGAGTTTCGGTTACCAGTATTAGCATTTAGACGTCCTGAATTCTGACTTGCAATAGAACCACTCTGATTGAAGTTCTGACGGCCTGTAGCTGAATTGTTATCCCGTCTTGGCCGTTGACATTCTCGAGCAAAATGTCCAAAACCATCACAGTTGAAACACTTCACCTTGGTCTTATCAAATCTCACCTTACCGTCTATAACCTTCCTTCTAGTTCTATCAGTGTATCGTTGAACTCTCAATGTTAGCATTGCTAATTGCCAGTTCAGATCCATTTTTTCCAGATCATCTGGATCAACTTGCTTGTAATACTCCCTAACCAGATCAGGATCAGTTAGTTTTCCTCCAATTAACTTCTAATGAGCAGACACAAACGAAGCCAGCATGCCCAAATGTCCCTCAGCAGATCTTATGCTCATCGGCATTCCTGATAAACCTAAGCATGGAGAACTACCTTTTGGATTCCCGTTATGAACAACCATAGCTGATTCCGGAGAAGTTACATACATCAAGTTGTTGTCAGAATCTATCCTCATTTTCAAATTTTCACTATCTCCACTGTAGAAGGCAGTAATCCCTCCACTTGAAGTTAAAGATTTTCCCGAAGAAACACTTGGCTTGCTATGATAAAGTTCCGGACGTTGAACAAAATCACTGCTACCTGCTTCTTTCGACTTACGCTTCATATCTTAACCTCTCAGCTTTTGGATAATCTGATCCAAAGTCCAAGTACTGAATTCGGGATTTTTGCTGGATTGAAGTAACATACCCTTCCCACTTAGCTGGAAGAGAATCCAAAAACTTCTCGATCATGATGCGGAAATGTCCAGGTTCACTGAACTAACTGACACCAGTGAACTAGAGAAATCAACTGAACTGAAGAGAACTGAACTGATAATGCCCTCTGAACAAGCCATGTTAATTCTGCCAGCAGTAGCCCATTTCAGACAAGTCTTTACTGAACTAGTCCAGTCACCAGTAGTAACACTTCTCCAGTGGCAAGAGTCTCCAGTGACAACTAGCAGTGATCCACCAGTGAAGATATCCACTAAAGCACTCCAGTGACCAGCTCCAGTTGGATGCTCCAGAGTTGTCACCAGTTTCCAATAAATAAAGTTTCTTTCAGTCCCATGTTTGTGGACCCAATAAAGAAGGAATGACAGCTGTCGAAGATGATAAGGGAGGAGCGTGTGACAACGTTAATCCTAACGGTTTGTGGGCCCTTGTGCAGAAGGAATCTTTCTAGAAGCTTTGTCTGTCCATTCCTATTGGTGGATAAATTAGTGGTTGTCCTTAGCACATGACAGCCTTTTATTTATTTAATATTTGTATTTCTTTATTCCTAGAAAATAGCATGTGTGGCTATAAATAGGGGCTTTATTTTCTCATTGAAAGGAGACTTGATTGATTGAATGAAATTAATAGAGCAGCCTCTATTTCTTATCCAAAAATCTTCATTTACCTTTATGGATCTTTGATCTTGGTGGTTTGAAGTGATCCCTTTATCTATATTTGTGGTGGTTCGTCCTTTATCAAATATAGTGGTGAGATCTTAAATCTTCGATTCCTTTATCTGTGTTTGTGGTGGCTAGACCTTTATCAAACATAGTGGTGGGTTGGAGTGTTTCCTTTATCCTAGATTCCGGTGGCCCGTCCTTTACGAAGCAGTTTGTCTTATTTTCTGACCATGAAGCACTGAAGTTTATTAATGGTCAACACAAACTTAATGCCAGACATGCAAAATGGGTGGAA
This sequence comes from Erigeron breviscapus, assembly GCA_034093135.1. Lineage (NCBI taxonomy): Eukaryota > Viridiplantae > Streptophyta > Magnoliopsida > Asterales > Asteraceae > Erigeron > Erigeron breviscapus. The sequence continues at coordinate 119,374,178 of CM067169.1, read as the reverse complement.
TTTTTGCAGTCTTATTCTTTTGTTTCTAAGCACAAAGCTGGGGTAGCTAATGTTGTTGCTGATGCACTTTCTAGAAGATATTCGTTGTTATCAATTCTGGAAGCAAGAGTTCTTGGTTTTTCTTTTATCAAGGAATTATATGCCGCTGACCCAGATTTTTCTGATCGTCTTACTGAAGCTAACCAGAAAGGACCATATGTTGTTCAGGATGGTTTCTTATTTAAAAATGGGAAGTTATGTATTCCAAAGGGTTCCATAAGAGATTTACTGATAAGGGAAGCACATGGAGGGGGTTTAGCTGGCCATTTTGGCATTAACAAAACTGGAGAAATCCTCACTGAACACTTCTACTGGCCAAGTTTACTGAAGGATGTTCAGAATATTATCAGTCGTTGTCCAACCTGTCACCAGGCAAAGGCAACTTTTCATAAAAGGATTGTATACTCCTCTTCCAGTTCCAAACCAGCCATGGGAAGATCTTAGCATGGATTTCATTGTTGCACTGCCCAGAAATCAGAGGAGAAAAGATTCAATAATGGTGGTTGTTGATCATTTTTCAAAAATGGCACATTTTGTTCCTTGCAACACCACAAATGATGCTTCAGCAGTGGCAAATTTATTTTTTAAAGAGATTGTTCGTTTGCATGGGATTCCAAAGACAATTGTTTCAGATAGAGATGTCAAGTTTCTAAGTTATTTCTGGAAGACCTTATGGAGACTGATGGGTACCAGATTGATGTTCAGTACGTCTCATCATCCTCAAACTAATGGACAAACTGAAGTCACTAATCGTACAATTGGGATGCTTTTAAGAACACTGGTGAAGAAGATACTGAAGGATTGGGATCTGAAGTTTGCTCATGCTGAGTTTGCTTTCAACGAGCTCCTAACTATTCCACCAGTAAATCACCATTTGAAATCTGCTTTGGTGTCAATCCTATGACTCCCATTGATTTGATTCCATTTTCGATTGAACCAAAAGCAAGTGTTGAAGCTGAAGCCAGAGCTAAAGAGATCAAGAAAATTCACCAGCAAGTGAAGGCCAGGATCGAGAAAGCTAATGCAGATTACAAGGCAAGAGCAAACAAGCATCGAAAGCAGTCTAGTTTTGCTCCAGGTGATCTAGTTTGGGTGTACCTTAGAAAAGAAAGATTTCCAGCTAGAAAGAAAAACAAGTTTATGCCCAGAGCTGAAGGACCATTCAAGATTCTGGAGAGATATGGTGATAATGCATACAAGGTAGAGTTACCTGGAGATATGTCCGTTTCAAGTACTTTTAATGTCGGGGATCTGATGCCTTATCTGGAAGATGAGTACCTCGAGGACTTGAGGACAAGTCCTTTCTTAGTGGAGGAGATTGATGCTGAAATATCCAGGTTCAGTGAACTAACTGACACCAGTGAACTAGAGAAATCAACTGAACTGAAGGGAACTGAACTGATAATGCCCTCTGAACAAGCCATGTTAATTCTGCCAGCAGTAGCCCATTTCAGACAAGTCTTTACTGAACCAGTCCAGTCACCAGTAGTAACACTTCTCTAGTGACAACCAGCAGTGATCCACCAGTGAAGATATCCACTGAAGCACTCCAGTGACCAGCTCCAGTTTAGTCTCCAGTTGGATGCTCCAGAGTTGTCACCAGTTTCCAATAAATAAAGTTTGTTTCAGTCCCATGTTTGTGGACCCAATAAAGAAGGAATGACAGCTGTCGAAGATGATAAGGGAGGAGCGTGTGACAACGTTAATCCTAACGGTTTGTGGGCCCTTGTGCAGAAGGAATCTTTCTAGAAGCTTTGTCTGTCCATTTCCCATTGGTGGATAAATTAGTGGTTGTCCTTAGCACATGACAGCCTTTTATTTATTTAATATTTGTATTTCTTTATTCCTAGAAAATAGCATGTGTGGCTATAAATAGGGGCTTATTTTCTCATTGAAAGGGGACTTGATTGATTGAATGAAATTAATAGAGCAGCCTCTATTTCTTATTCCTAGAAAATAGCATGTGTGGCTATAAATAGGGGCTTATTTTCTCATTGTAAAGGGGACTTGATTGATTGAATGAAATTAATAGAGCAGCCTCTATTTCTTATCCAAAAATCTTCATTTACCTTTATGGATCTTTGATCTTGGTGGTTTGAAGTGATCCCTTTATCTATATTTGTGGTGGTTCGTCCTTTATCAAATATAGTGGTGAGATCTTAAATCTTCGATTCCTTTATCTGTGTTTGTGGTGGCTAGAACTTTATCAAACATAGTGGTGGGTTGGAGTGTTTCCTTTATCCTAGATTCCGGTGGCCCGTCCTTTACGAATCTTGGTGGTGGATTCTTTATCTATCTTTTATTTTGTTGTTTGTTTTGATTCATAAAATCAGAAAATCCTCACAAAAATAGTCATTCCGCTGTGCTAGTTCTTTGTTTAAGTTGTTACATTCCGCTGTGCTAGTTCTTTGTTTAAGTTGTTACATTCCGCTGTGCTTAGATTCGCGTGAGATTTACGCATCAAATTGGTATCAGAGACAGGTTATGTTAAAAGGTTTCCTAATCTTTTAATCCTTGGGTTTTTGTTGTTTTGTTTGTTGGGTCAGATTAGAAAGGGTATCATAATCTTTTTAGTCTGTTGGGGATTGTTTGTCCTTTGTTTAGATCTGTTATTGTGAGTATTGTCTGTTGAATATTAATGGCTTTTAGAAGAAATATGACATTAGAAGAAGCTCATAATGCTAGAAGAGATAGGCAGATTGAAGATCTACAAGAAACACTTGGTAGAGTTGTTAATCTTTTAGAAGATGGTGGTTTAAGGTTTAATAGAGAACATGTTGCTGTAGGTGAAAGAGATTATGAATCTCAAGGTCCTAGTGAGCGATCTGATAGTAAACCCAGATCTTCTAGTGATTCGGATGAGTCTAATCAGTCTAGGAGAAGATGAAGGAGACACAAGGTTGATGATACCAAAGATATTAAGATTGATCCACCAGATTTTGTTGGTTCCTCAAACCCTAAAGAATTTTTTGAATGGGTTCAGGTTATGGATAGAATAATGGAGATAAAAGGCTATGATGATAAGAAAAGTTTTAAAGTTGCCATTATTAGGTTGAAAAAGTATGCTTCATCCTGGTATGACAATATGAAAGCTGAAAGAGAATACAAGGGTAAACGTAAAATTAAGACCTGGTCTAAATTGAAAGAAGTTATGCAGAAAAGGTTTGTTCCTCAATCGTACAAACAAGACCAGTATCTTCTGATGAATAATCTGAAGCAAGGTACTAAAGAAGTTGTGGAATATATTAGAGAATTCGAGCAACTGAAGACTCGAACTGGTGTGAAAGAAACTGAAGAACATACTATCGCCAGATTCCTTGGTGGGTTGAATGCTACCATTACTGAGAAGATAGAACTGCAACCCATCTGGACTTATGAAGGTGCTTGCAAACTGGCCCTCCAGATTGAAAAGCAACTGAAGAAGAAGGTCCCGTACAAACCTTTCACTAAGGTTTCTTCCAGTTCTAGTCAACCAGTTTTTAAGCCCAGTGAAACTGGTCAGAAATCCTTCAGAGGAAAGGAGAAAGAAACTGAGGATCAAAAGAACCAGTTGGAAGAAAATGCTTCAAGTGTCATGGTTTTGGTCACTTCCAGGCACAGTGTCCCAACCAACGAGCACTCACTGCTAAAGAGATTGAAAGCTTACCAGATGATGATACTAAAGAAGGTGAACCAGTGTATGATGATGATGAAAGTGAAGAGGCATATATAGGTGCAGATGTTGGAGATATGCTGGTAGTAAGAAGAGTGATGCATGCTGATGAAGGTGTAACTGATACTGCCCAGCGAGAGAATATTTTTCACTCCAGATGTACTGTTAAAGGCAAGGTGTGCAATCTGATCATTGATGGTGGAAGTTGTGCTAATGCTGCTTCAACTTACATGGTAGAGAAACTGGAATTGCCTACAATGAAGCATCCTCGTCCTTACAAGTTGCAATGGCTCAGTGAAGGATCTGAGGTAAAAGTTAATCGACAAGTTTCCATTCCTTTTTCCATTGGATCTGTTTATCAAGATAAAATTGTTTGTGATGTTGTTCCTATGGATGCTTGTCATATATTACTGGGTAGACCTTGGTTATTTGATAATTATGTATTTCATAATGGTCGTATGAATTCTTATTCATTATTTGTGAGTGGGAAGAAGGTCACTCTGACTTCTCTGAAACCCAACGAGTTACTGAAAGTTAATAAGAAAGACCAGCCCAGCAAGTCTTTATTTATGTCACAAACTGAAGTTGAAGAAGAACTCACTGGAGGTACTTCAGTCATGATGTTACTGGTGCTTGAGCGTACTGAAGACAAGGAGTTCACTGGAATCCCCAGTCTCCTGAAGTCTCTACTGAAGAAATTTACTGATGTTTTCCCTGAAGACCTACCTGAAGGTTTGCCGCCAGTAAGAGGTATTGAACACCAGATTGACCTGGTTCCAGGTTCAGTTCTACCAAACAAAGCTGCTTATAGATGTTCACCTACTGAAGCAAAAGAGTTGCAAAGGCATGTAGATGAGTTGGTTGCTAAAGGTTATGTGAGAGCAAGCATGAGTCCTTGTTCAGTCCCAGCTCTTCTGGTCCCAAAGAAAGATGGTTCGATGAGAATGTGTGTTGATAGTAGAGCCATTAATAATATAACTATTAAGTATAGATATCCCTGTTGGAATTCGTCTGCCCAAGACACATATTAAATTGACGTGGCTAGTACGTGATGATCCAAGTCGGGTCATACCCAATAACAAGCTAGACAAACACTTATGGTATTTATTTATATGATTTGATCTTTAAATAAATATCATACTTGAAACATTTAGAAAGTGGTTTTCTAAATAATTGCACTTGAGATATGTAAATAAATTATATGGATGATTTATTTTGAGAGAAATGTCAATATGTTTATTTGGTAAAATAAACACTTATGTGTGTTGTGTATAATATGTAATATGTTACATAAGATATGTAACAAGTTATGTTGCAATTTTATCTACAAAATGTACATGTAAATGGTTTATAAAATTTTGCACACAAATTGTTTGTGACCACCCCATGTGGCCGCCCCCCCCCCCATGTGGTGATACATGCAAGTTTGAACACTTGTACTTGTATAAGGATACACAACACACACATAGTTAGTATCACCTTTCTTACATGCAATTTTGTAAGACAACTCTCTCATAACACTCAACTAGCTTTTTCTTGGTTTCTCTCTTGGAATTTTCGGCCAACAAAGGGAAAGAAGAAGGAAAGTTTTTCAAGTTTAATTCCTAGCATATTTTGGGGTGTTTGTTGGAGGCTTGGGGTATACAAGCTTGAGGTTCTTCTAGTTTGAAGACTTGCCATTTGAAGACATCATATTCTTCATTTCTACCTTACTAGCTTGGAAGAAAGGTAGTTCTCTAAAACACCCTATGGTTGTTGTTTTGTATGTATGTTATTCATATACATGGATCCTTATTGTTTGGGTTTTCTTTTATAAGTTAAAATTTGGTTTTTAACCACATATAACACATTGAAATGGTTCAATATTCCGCTGCGTTTTTGATATTATAATGATAATATGACTTTGATAAAACCCAACAAGACCCAACAATGGCATCTAGAGCCGGTTATATGGATATATGCATCAAAAATTGATTTTGTTTGGACAAAAACATTTTTTTGGCCAAATTTTCTGCATTTTTGGGCCAATATATATACACAAAAAGGGTTCTTTTTTTTTGTGTATTTTAGTGTCACAACTTAGCCAAAAGACCTTGTGATTGATTGGGATGTATGGATGTGTTTGTATTTATTTAATTATTCAATGGTTGTAATAGTTAAATAGGATTTTATTCATTCATTTGGTTATGTAATTTATTTATTCCATTTGGTATGTAATAAATAGATTAGTAGCATTTTTCTTGTAAATGTAATCTCCAAGAAAGCTTTAAAGAGTTTAGGGGCTGTTTTGGAGGCCAAAAGGAAGAGTGAAGAAAGACATTCAAATCACATCACAAAAGGTTACTTGAAGCATTTGGATGCAAGATCAAGTGGGAGCTCAACTAACACAAAATTTTGTGTTACTTTGTCCCTTAGGTTGAGACCTTTGGACCCACTTGTTTCGGCTAACAAGTGTGGTCAAAATAGTTGGCTAATGTTGTGCACTTATTATTATGTTTGTCATGTTTGTATGGTTGTTTATTATTTTGTCATGTGGATGCTTAAAAACCAACAAACTAAAAGACACACATAAAGATTAAAATTGGTTTTAATATTGACATTAACTTGGTAAATTAAAATGGGTTTTATTAAAAGTTAATGGTCACAATTATAAAAATGGATTTTATAAAAGAACCTTGAAATATGGATTTCAAAATTCATTATGGTACATAGTTTTTAACTAGAATATAAAAACTCAAAACGACCCTTTAAAAACAAGTTAAAACGCCATCTTTTATACAACACTTAATTATTTGGGAACTCTTTGTAGGATAAAGGTCACCTAACTACCTTGAGGGAACTTATAAGTTAAGGTAAATTTAATATACTTATGGGATAAAGGTCACCTAACCACTAGTATAAGATAATTTACATGTGTGTATAAGTAGGACAACTTGATTTGGAAACCATGTGATTAGGGTCACCGAAGCATGATAACCAAAGGCGTTGATGGGATTAAACATGCCAATTTAATCATGGGATAAAGGTCACCTAACCATCATTTAAATGTAACGTTGGATTCTAGATTTTAATTATTAATTGTCCATAAGACATAAAAGGGTATTAACAATTAAAATTTATATTTGATATCGAAAATACTAATAAAGAACTTTGTTAATCTTGTAGATGGCCGCTAACAATGCAATTAACCCCAACCCAAACGTCCATAACTTTTCACTAAGATCCATCCTTGAAAAGGATCGTCTCAACCAAAATAACTTTGTGGATTGGTTTCGTAACTTGAGAATTGTTCTCAGGCACGAAAAGAAATCCTATATTTTAGACGATCCTATTCTTGATGAGCCCGAAGAAACTGATGTTGAAGCCCAAGGAGACTATCTTTTGAAACTTCCAAATGGTTTGGAAATATTATTAAACAATGTTTTGTATGCACCTAGTTTGACTAGGAGTATTATTTCTGTTTCCCGTTTAAGACATGTTGGATATGATTTTAATTTTGTTAACAATGATATCCATGTTTCTATGAATGATGTATTTTATTTTAAAGCTATGCCTTTAAATGGTATTTATGAATTGGTTCATGAAAACACAACATATGATAACTCAATGTACCAAGCTACCACCAAGAAACTTAAATTAGATTTAAGTGAAACCTATATTTGGCATTGTCGTCTTGGCCATATAAATAAAAGTCGCATACTAACACTTCAAAAGAATGGTCTTTTGAAAACAAAATCAAATGATTCATTTAATGTAACGTTGGATTCTAGATTTTAATTATTAATTGTCCATAAGACATAAAAGGGTATTAACAATTAAAATTTATATTTGATATCGAAAATACTAATAAAGAACTTTGTTAATCTTGTAGATGGCCGCTAACAATGCAATTAACCCCAACCCAAACGTCCATAACTTTTCACTAAGATCCATCCTTGAAAAGGATCGTCTCAACCAAAATAACTTTGTGGATTGGTTTCGTAACTTGAGAATTGTTCTCAGGCACGAAAAGAAATCCTATATTTTAGACGATCCTATTCCTGATGAGCCCGAAGAAACTGATGTTGAAGCCCAAGGAGACTATCTTTTGAAACTTCCAAATGGTTTGGAAATATTATTAAACAATGTTTTGTATGCACCTAGTTTGACTAGGAGTATTATTTCTGTTTCCCGTTTAAGACATGTTGGATATGATTTTAATTTTGTTAACAATGATATCCATGTTTCTATGAATGATGTATTTTATTTTAAAGCTATGCCTTTAAATGGTATTTATGAATTGGTTCATGAAAACACAACATATGATAACTCAATGTACCAAGCTACCACCAAGAAACTTAAATTAGATTTAAGTGAAACCTATATTTGGCATTGTCGTCTTGGCCATATAAATAAAAATCGCATACTAACACTTCAAAAGAATGGTCTTTTGAAAACAAAATTAAATGATTTTAAAAGTTAATGGTCACAATTATAAAAATGGATTTTATAAAAGAACCTTGAAATATGGATTTCAAAATTCATTATGGTACATAGTTTTTAACTAGAATATAAAAACTCAAAACGACCCTTTAAAAACAAGTTAAAACGCCATCTTTTATACAACACTTAATTATTTGGGAACTCTTTGTAGGATAAAGGTCACCTAACTACCTTGAGGGAACTTATAAGTTAAGGTAAATTTAATATACTTATGGGATAAAGGTCACCTAACTACCTTGAGGGAACTTATAAGTTAAGGTAAATTTAATATACTTATGGGATAAAGGTCACCTAACCATCATTTAAATGTAACGTTGGATTCTAGATTTTAATTATTAATTGTCCATAAGACATAAAAGGGTATTAACAATTAAAATTTATATTTGATATCGAAAATACTAATAAAGAACTTTGTTAATCTTGTAGATGGCCGCTAACAATGCAATTAACCCCAACCCAAACGTCCATAACTTTTCACTAAGATCCATCCTTGAAAAGGAGTTCGAGCACCATGGGGCATACGACATGATTACCCAACTCAAGGAAATGTTCCAACAAAAGGCAAGGGTTGAACGCTTCGAAACGGTTCGAGCGCTTCATGCATGTCGCATGGATGATTCACAACCCGTCTCAACATATGTTCTTAAAATGAAAAGCTACGTTGATCGCCTCGAAAGGCTTAATTGTCCCGTCTCAAATGAGTTAGCTACGGATTTGATCCTTAACTCATTATCTAAGAGATTTGAAACTTTCGTGTTAAATTATAACATGAACGGATGGGACAAGACCGTTTCCGAGCTCCATGGGATGCTCAAAATGGCCGAGGCTAGTATGGGAGGAAAAGTTCAACCCGTTCTCACGATCAATGAGGCGGAAAGAAAAGGGCTTACTCCGGACCCAAGGCAAATGTTGCTAAGGGAAAGGGTAACAACAAAGGGAATTTCAAAGGCAAAGGAAAGGGAAAAATGGATACTCCAAAAGCGAAGAAGCAAAAGGTTGCTGTCAATGACCCATGCTTTGAGTGTGGGGAGGTAGGACATTGGAAACGTAATTGTCCAACCTATCTCAAAGAGTTGAAAGCTAAGAGGGATGCAGGGCAAACCTCAGGTACAATATTTATGATATATATTGAGCTTAATACTATTTTTTCTTACATATGGGTATTGGATACCGGATGTGGAACTCATATTTGTAATATGTTACAGGGGTTCAGAAGAAAGAAGCACATCAAGAAGGGAGACATTAGTCTCTTTATGGGCAATGGTGCATTGGTGCATGTTGAAGCCCAAGGAGACTATCTTTTGAAACTTCCAAATGGTTTGGAAATATTATTAAACAATGTTTTGTATGCACCTAGTTTGACTAGGAGTATTATTTCTGTTTCCCGTTTAAGACATGTTGGATATGATTTTAATTTTGTTAACAATGATATCCATGTTTCTATGAATGATGTATTTTATTTTAAAGCTATGCCTTTAAATGGTATTTATGAATTGGTTCATGAAAACACAACATATGATAACTCAATGTACCAAGCTACCACCAAGAAACTTAAATTAGATTTAAGTGAAACCTATATTTGGCATTGTCGTCTTGGCCATATAAATAAAAGTCGCATACTAACACTTCAAAAGAATGGTCTTTTGAAAACAAAATCAAATGATTCATTTAATGTATGTGAATCTTGTTTACAAGGCAAGATGACTAAAGCACCTTTCAAAGGCACTAATGAAAGGGCAAAAGATTTATTAGGTATCATACATTCGGATGTATGTGGTCCTTTTAAGCCAATGACTAGGAATGGTGAAAGATACTTCATTACATTCACCGATGACTATAGTCGTTACGGTTATGTATACTTATTAAAACATAAGAGTGAAGCTTTTGAAATTCTTCGTTCTGATAGAGGAGGTGAATACCTAAGTGATGCTTTTCAAGATCATCTTAAAAGTTGTGGGATTATCTCACAACTAACTCCACCTGGAACACCACAACATAATGGTGTGTCTGAAAGGAGGAATCGAACTCTATTAGATATGGTTCGTTCCATGATGAGTAAAAGCTCACTACCTCTATCATTTTGGGGATATGCCATAATCTCTGCTGCCCGAATTTTAAATATGGCTCCCACCAAGAAAGTGGAGAAAACACCTTTTGAAATATGGCATGGAAGAGTTCCATCTTTGTCATATTTAAAGGTATGGGGTTGTGAGGCTTATGTAAGACATGATGCCCTCAAACAAATTAGAGCCCCGATCCACTAAATGTATCTTTGTAGGATATCCTAAAGATGATTTGGGATATTATTTCTACAATCCTAATGAGCAAAATGTATTTGTTGCTCGAAAGGCTGAGTTCTTGGAGACTAAATTCCTTATGGAAGGAACTAGTTCCAGAACAGTGGAACTTGAAGAAGATCAAGAACCACTGACAGATACACACTTGGGTGACACTAGCATTCAACAAAAGGATGTTGAAGATGATCAAAGGGTTGATCAAGACACACAAAACGTTCGTAGATCTGGTAGAGCTACTTATCCACCTGAGAGATATGGATTTCTCGTGGATGAATGCTACATGGTAGTTTTTCTGATGAACCTACCACCTACCATGATGCAATGTCCAAATCAGATTCGGACAAATGGCTAGAGGCCATGAACGCTGAGATGCAATCCATGTATGACAACCAAGTTTGGGAATTGGTTGTTGAACCTCCTAATTCCAAAGTAGTTGGAAGTAAATGGGTGTTCAAATTGAAACACGATATGCATGGAAACTTGCTTACTTATAAAGCTAGACTTGTAGCAAAAGGTTTCACTCAAACTCGAGGGGTCGACTATGATGAAACTTTTTCGCCTGTGGCAATGCTAAAGTCTATTAGGATATTATTTGCCATAGCCGCACATTATGACTATGAGATATGGCAAATGGATGTCAAAACCGCTTTTCTAAATGGATATCTTGAGGAAGATGTCTATATGGATCAGCCTGAAGGTTTTGTCGATCCAAAACATCCTAATAAAGTATGCAAGTTAAAGAAATCAATCTATGGATTGAAACAAGCATCAAGAAGCTGGAATCGTCATTTTGATGAAGAAGTCAAGAAATTTGGCTTCATCAAAAACGCTGATGAAGCTTGTGTGTATAAGAAGGCTAGTGGGAGCATCATTACTTTTCTAGTATTATATGTCGATGACATTCTACTATTTGGAAATGACATTCCAACCTTGGAAGGTGTAAAAGCCTGGCTTGGAAGTTGCTTTTCCATTAAGGATCTTGGTGAAGCCGCCTATATTTTGGGAATAAGGATCTATAGGGATAGATCAAGGCGCTTAATAGGTTTGAATCAAAGTGCATACATAGACAAAATCTTGAAAAGGTTCAAGATGGAAAACTCTAAGAAAGGTTTGGTACCTATTCAAAGAGGAACTATATTGAGTACTTCTCAATCTCCTAGCTCAAAAGTTGAGCAAGAGAAAATGAGTGGAATCCCATATGCATCTGCTATAGGATCCATCATGTATGCTATGATATGCACGAGACCGGACGTGTCATGCGCTTTGAGCATGACAAGTAGATACCAGCAAAATCCAGGAGATAGTCATTGGATGGCTGTCAAAAATATATTGAAATATCTTAGAAATACTAAAGATATGTTCTTAATATATGGATCTGGTGAGGAGGAGCTCGTTGTAAAGGGTTACACGGATGCGAGTTTCCAAACTGATCGAGATGATTCTCGATCACAATCGGGTACATATTCATTCTAAACGGAGGAGCTGTTTCATGGAAAAGCTCAAAGCAGGATGTGGTCGCGTTGTCCACTACAGAGTCTGAATACATCGCCGCTTCTTTAGCAGCACAAGAAGCTGCATGGTTGAAGAAATTCATTGCCGATCTAGGGGTTGTTCCTTCCATTCAAGAACCCCTAGAAATTCTTTGTGATAACGAGGGCACGATTGCTCAAATCAAGGAACCTCGTGCACATCAAAAGACTAGGCACATTGAGCGGAGATTCAACTACATAAGGGATGAAGTTGAAAAGGGAAAGATATGTATTCACAAAGTTCACACCGATCAAAATGTTGCGGACCCACTCACGAAGCTCCTTGAAAGGCCTAAGCATGATAGTCATACTTGTGCCATGGGACTTCGATATTCTAGTGATTGGATTTGATCTATTTTAAGTATTTGGATATCGGAACACTTGTATTTGGTAACACTTTTATATGAATATTGGTATTATGCATTTAAATTGTGTTATGTTCCATTTTTGCATGTTTAAATCCATGAATGAGTTAATTATTCTAAATATCCGTAGTCGATCATATTTGTGGGAACAAATATGAATGTAAGACTATTATGAACTTGGATTGGTAGATATTCAAAAGGTTTTGAATATAGAGCAAAGTGTTGCTACCAAGGTTCATAGATATTTGTGGGATACAAATATTGGACTGACCTGCTCTCAAGCATTACTACATAGAATCTCTATGATTGATCATAAGTAATCTTGAGTTAAAAGGCGAATATCATTGTATCCTCAGACCTGAGATACATATTGGGTCTTGAAATTCACTGAATGTTATACTTTGATTTAGTTCTTCGCTGTTCTGAAACATGGCAGTACATAAGACTAAGCTCAGGTATGATATAAGGTGATTGTGAAAGACGTATGTAGTCGAGATGGAATTTGTCCCTCTTATTCGTTGAGAGTAAGATGTCTAAGGCCTACTATAAAGTTAAATCAATGGAGAATGATCACTCTGTGTCTCTAAGATTTAACATGACATCTGTGACAAAAGGATAAATGATCGATTCACCTAAATCATTTCAAGTAAGGGACTTGAAGAGGATGATGTTATTGAATGGCACTTCGTCATACGTATTAGGGGTAGCAAACCGTTGTTAGGCGGTACTTGCTGCTTGCGTCAATCTTCTATGAATCTTGTGCAAGTGGGAGATTGTTGGAATTCGTCTGCCCAAGACACATATTAAATTGACGTGGCTAGTACGTGATGATCCAAGTCGGGTCATACCCAATAACAAGCTAGACAAACACTTATGGTATTTATTTATATGATTTGATCTTTAAATAAATATCAATACTTGAAACATTTAGAAAGTGGTTTTCTAAATAATTGCACTTGAGATATGTAAATAAATTATATGGATGATTTATTTTGAGAGAAATGTCAATATGTTTATTTGGCAAAATAAACACTTATGTGTGTTGTGTATAATATGTAATATGTTACATAAGATATGTAACAAGTTATGTTGCAATTTTATCTACAAAATGTACATGTAAATGGTTTATAAAATTTTGCACACAAATTGTTTGTGACCACCCCATGTGGCCGCCCCCCCCCCCATGTGGTGATACATGCAAGTTTGAACACTTGTACTTGTATAAGGATACACAACACACACATAGTTAGTATCACCTTTCTTACATGCAATTTTGTAAGACAACTCTCTCATAACACTCAACTAGCTTTTTCTTGGTTTCTCTCTTGGAATTTTCGGCCAACAAAGGGAAAGAAGAAGGAAAGTTTTTCAAGTTTAATTCCTAGCATATTTTGGGGTGTTTGTTGGAGGCTTGGGGTATACAAGCTTGAGGTTCTTCTAGTTTGAAGACTTGCCATTTGAAGACATCATATTCTTCATTTCTACCTTACTAGCTTGGAAGAAAGGTAGTTCTCTAAAACACCCTATGGTTGTTGTTTTGTATGTATGTTATTCATATACATGGATCCTTATTGTTTGGGTTTTCTTTTATAAGTTAAAATTTGGTTTTTAACCACATATAACACATTGAAATGGTTCAATATTCCGCTGCGTTTTTGATATTATAATGATAATATGACTTTGATAAAACCCAACAAGACCCAACAATCCCATTCCCAGATTGGATGATATGCTTGATGAGTTACATGGCTCCAGTTTGTTTTCTAAAATTGATCTCAGAAGTGGTTATCATCAGATTAGAATGAAGGATGGAGATGAATGGAAGACTGCGTTCAAGATTAAAGGAGGCCTTTATGAATGGTTAATAATGCCTTTTGGCTTATCTAATGCTCCTAGTACTTTCATGAGGCTGATGAATGAAGTCCTCAGGCCACTTATTGGTCAGTTTGTTGTTGTTTACTTTGACGATATTCTTTTATATTCTAAAACTGAAGCTGAACATGTTGATCATTTAAGAAGTGTGTTTGAATTACTGAGAAAACACCAGTTGTATGGTAAACTGGAGAAATGTGATTTCATGGTAGAAAGTGTAATATTCCTTGGATATGTGGTGTCAAAAGAAGGGATTTCCATGGATCCTTCAAAGGTAGAAGCCATCAGATCATGGCCAGTTCCAACTACAATCACTGAAGTAAGAAGTTTTCATGGACTGACATCTTTTTATAGAAGGTTTATCAAGAATTTCTCTACAGTTGTGGCTCCAATCACTGATTGTCTAAAGAAAGGTGTATTTGACTGGCCTAATTCAGCCCAGTTGGCATTCGAGTTACTGAAGGAAAAGCTCAGTTCAGCTCCAGTACTATCTTTGCCAGATTTTGATATGTTGTTTGAATTAGAGTGTGACGCTAGTGGAGTAGGTATTGGTGCAGTTTTAGTACAAGCAGGGCGTCCAGTGGCTTATTTCAGTGAAAAACTTAATGGTTCAAAACTGAAATATAGCACATATGACAAAGAATTCTATGCAATTATTCGTGCTATCAATCACTGGTCACATTATCTGAAGCCGAAGCAGTTTGTCTTATTTTCTGACCATGAAGCACTGAAGTTTATTAATGGTCAACACAAACTTAATGCCACACATGCAAAATGGGTGGAGTTTTTGCAGTCTTATTTTTTTGTTTCTAAGCACAAAGCTGGGGTAACTAATGTTGTTGCTGATACACTTTCTAGAAGATATTCATTGTTATCAATTCTGGAAGCAAGAGTTCTTGGTTTTTCTTTTATCAAGGAATTATATGTCGCTAACCCAGATTTTTCTGATCGTCTTACTAAAGCTAACCAGAAAGGACCATATGTTGTTCAGGATGGTTTCTTATTTAAAAATGGGAAGTTATGTATTCCAAAGGGTTCCATAAGAGATTTACTGATAAGGGAAGCACATGGAGGGGGTTTAGCTGGCCATTTTGGCATTAACAAAACTGGAGAAATCCTCACTGAACACTTCTACTGGCCAAGTTTACTGAAGGATGTTCAGAATATTATCAGTCGTTGTCCAACCTGTCACCAGGCAAAGGCAACTTTTCATAAAGGATTGTATACTCCTCTTCCAGTTCCAAACCAGCCATGGGAAGATCTTAACATGGATTTCATTATTGCACTGCCCAGAACTCAGAGGGGAAAAGATTCAATAATGGTGGTTGTTGATCATTTTTCAAAAATGGCACATTTTGTTCCTTGCAACACCACAAATGATGCTTCAGCAGTGGCAACATTATTTTTTAAAGAGATTGTTCGTTTGCATGGGATTCCAAAGACAATTGTTTCAGATAGAGATGTCAAGTTTCTGAGTTATTTCTGGAAGACCTTATGGAGACTGATGGGTACCAGATTGATGTTCAGTACGTCTCATCATCCTCAAACTGATGGACAAACTGAAGTCACTAATCGTACAATTGGGATGCTTTTAAGAACACTGGTGAAGAAGACACTGAAGGATTGGGATCTGAAGCTTGCTCATGCTGAGTTTGCTTTCAACAGAGCTCCTAACTATTCCACCAGTAAATCACTGATGTGTCTCAATTTATACATATTTCTCACATCTTATTTGGACGTTTTATGCACGATTGATAGCCGTTTATACATGTTTTGTGGTGCTTTATGGTATTTGCTAGTGATTTCAGGTCTAAAGCAAGTTTATCGCTCACAAATGGTAGAAAACGACTTAGGAATGGTCCAAAGGCACTAACGGAAGAAGTATGGTCAAAAACGAAGCTGAAAAGGTGAATCCAGGAGGGCCTCGCGGCGCGAGCCAGTGAACCAACCCAGTCGCGGCGCGACCCAGGTCTCTCGCGGCACAAGTTTTGTGATTTTTCGATCAGTTTTGCTCAGAAGCTTATCTCGCGGCGCGACCCAAGTCCCTCGCGGCGCGATTTCTTTCTGACATCACGATTTTCTCTCTCTTGGGGTATAAATACCAACCACCACTCAACCCTAAACATAATCTTGGACACTTTGAGCTCACACACTTTTCTCCAGCCGTTTTTGAGGGTTTTCTAAGGGTTTTCACTACTCCAACATCATTTGAAGACTTGAAGATTAATTTTGGCTCTTGTTTAGTGATTGTGGCTACTTTGTTACCTCGATTTGGATTATTACTCTATATTTGGTACATTATGTCTTCCTTTTTATTTGAATCTTTAGCACTTTTCATTATGAGTAGCTAAATCCTTATACATCTATGAAGATGAAGTGAAACAATTAGTTATGGTTGCATAATATTTTGAATTCAAGTTGGTTTTACTTAACATTTTGTCAAAATCTTAATGAAGTGATTTCTCCTACTTAAACTTGTGTTCTTGGTGATATTTGTGTTCTTCGATAGTGGTACTAGTTGAATGTAAGTATTATTTTAGTTGTTTGTCTATGAATAACTCTTGCTAGGTCATGGTATGATAGTAAAAAATACAAGTCTAATAGAAATTACTTTGTTAAGTGGATTTAACGGTTGGTGGTACCACGTTTCTTTCACGAGGATAAAATTGTTATTTAAATAATCAAGCAAACTAGTTAGTTCAAGGAATTGTAATAGGGTTGGTGGTACCACTTGTTGCAAGAAATTGAATGATTAGGTGATTGAGTCGATTTTACAAACTAGGTGCACCCGTTTGTGCTTTTGTCTTATCACGATTATTATCACCAACATATATGAGTTTTGAGCTTAACCCATATGCAACCTAGACTTTTTGTGGAGCGGATTCGACATAGATGGCTTTTTAATTATTTGTTTACAACTTCAAACTCTTTTCGTGTGCTCTCGCTAATACCGGTTGAGTACTTTAATTTACTTGTTAATCATTTAGCTTACAGAAACGCAAAGTGACAATTCGGTCACACCAAACTTTTTACTTGTTTCACATTTTTACAACCTTAGTACAACAATCAGTCCTTGTGTTCGATCCTGGTCTTGCCAGTTAGCTATTTTACATACGAACGGGTACACTGCCCGTAAGTGTGTTGTAGTCAGTTAGCGGTAGATCTTGTTATAAATTTTAAACTAGATTTCACACATCAAGTTTTTGGCGCCGCTGCCGGGGATTGATTTTTAGTACTTTTGGTTGAGATTCTGTGAATCGATCCTTTTTCGTGCTTTGCACGGAGAAGTTACTTGCTTTATTTTATTTTAGTTTGCTTTAATTGTACCTCAGGTGCTATTAAGGTTTTTGTTTGTTGTGTTGTGTTCGCAGATTATTTCCAGATAGTGGATGAACACTCGAACTTCTGGGAGACCATTAGTGAAGGCCACATCTAATCCCGAAAAACTCAAAAAGCGCACCAAAACACAATCATCACAACCATCAACATCCGACCCATTTTACATAGACACCACTCCTAGACCCAAATCCGACCACATACTTCACGAGACTTATTACGAGTTGGGAAGTAACGAGTGGGGTTACCATTCCGAAAAAGAAGAACCACTTTCCGACAAAACACCTACTCCACCCGAATCACCAAAACCGGCCGTCAACATGGCGTGTCAACAAAATTCACCCGACCTTTTTCACACCAAGATCGAGGACCTTCCTCGATCTATACCTACTTCTCGCCAATCGGCCATTCGAGCTCCCGAAATTGACACTTTCACGGTAAAAGGTAACCATTTGCAAATGGTTAAGGATTTGTGCTTTGACGGAAGGCATAAAAGAGATCCTCATGAACATCTTGACAAGTTCGAGATGATTTGCAATCTATTCAACTATGGGGAAAATCAGGGCGACAACGTCAAGATGAAGCTTTTTCCTATGTCTCTCACGGGGGAGGCTCACAAATGGTTAAAGGGGTTAGCACCGGATAGTTTGATCACTTGGGGTGCGGTTAGGGAAGCTTTGATTGAGAGATTCTTTCCGGCTAATCGGGAAAGAGAGCTTATACTTGTTATTCGGTCTTTTAGGCAAGATGAGGATGAGTCTATTGTTGAAGCATGGTTAAGAATGAAAGATCTTTTGTGGGAATGCCCCGGGCATGGGGTGAGTGACACCGAGATTTTGGGGATATTCTTGGATGGGATGAATAGGGAGAGCTATGAGAAGATGGTGATGACTTGTGGGGGTAGTATTAGTTACAAAACCTCAAGTGAGCTTTGGAAAATGTTTGAGGATATGGCAAAAGCTCAAGTATCTAGGTCATCGAATAGAGATAGGAGGTCACGTAGGGTAGTGGCTAGAGTTGATGAAGGTGAAACATCCGAAGTAATTTCTGAAATTCGGGCACTTTCAAACCGAATGGATGAAAGGTTCTCCATGGTGGAGAACAACTTTGGTGGACTAGAGCGTGATGTGAAGATTATGGTCAGGGGTTGTACTCATTGTGGAGGTCCACACCACCCCGATGAGTGTGATTCGGTAGTTAATGAAGATGTAAATTTTGTTCAAAACCAACGTCAGGGCCAATATCAACCTCTCTTCCAACTTGGTGGAAATTTCCAAGGCCGACACCAAGGTGACCCTTCTAACTCTTCTAATTTTTATTCTAACAATCGTGGTGGAAATTTTCATAATAGGTGGCAAAAGGATGATTATCAGGGAGCACCTCAACAACAACAAGCACCACCATCACCTCCAAGGCGAGAAGAAGACGAGGGCGAAGGATCACCTTTCATGGCCATGATGGCCAAGTTCCTTAACAAACAAGACAAACGAGAGGAGGCCCAAGAGAAAAGGAATATCTCAATGGAGAATTATTCTAAGCTTTTGAATGACAAGATCGGAGGCTTGCATGACAAGATTGACATAAGCAATCGTAACAATCAAGCTTTGATCTCCAACTTGGAAAAGAGGATTGATAGGATGGGAAATCATCAAAGGCAGCCGGGAACTCTTCTAAGCAACACCCAACAAAACCCGAATCAAGACAAGGGATCATGGAAGAATGGGGATGACAAGTACAAAGGACCTCAACACCGGAATGAAACCGTCAATGCCATAACTACGCGGTCCGGCAAGGTAATTGTTCCTCCTAGTGATAACTCTTGTGCTTATAACGTTTCTCCACAGGTTGAGCAATTTGATGAAAGATTGGATGACGAACTAGAGATGGAGTCACCGCCGATGGAGAGCACTTCGGTTCCTAAAGTCGCACCACCTAAGGCACCCATATTGAAGCTTTATAAACCAAAGATTCCTTTTCCACAGAGATTGGTGAAAGAAAAGATTAAGGAGCGAATGGATAAATTTGTAAGTGATCTAAGGAAGTTGCATATCAATATTCCGTTTTTAGATGCAATTGTGCAGATGCCAGGGTATGCAAAATGTTTGAAGCAAATTTTGATGAACAAGAAAAAGTTGGCTGAGGTGGAGACTAAAGTTTTGGAAAATGTTTGCTCGGCGGCAGTGGCGGGTAAGTTGCCCGAAAAGCGTAAAGATCCAGGTAGTTTTACTGTTACTTGCAAGATTGGTGATTTAACTGTGAGTAAGGCATTGACAGATTCAGGCGCAAGTATTGATTTAATGCCTTCATCTATTTATGCTAAGCTGAACTTAGGAAAACCTAAACCCATCAACATGAAAATTCAATTGGCCGATAAATCCGTTATAAGACCTATGGGTATTTTAGAAGACGTGTTGGTCAAAGTGGGTGGTTTGGTCTTTCCTGTGGATTTTGTCATTATTGATGTGGATGAAGCATTAAACGTACCCCTTATTCTAGGAAGACCATTTCTTGCTACGGCCGATGCTAACATCGAGGTCGGGCGTGGTAAGCTTACATTGAGAACGGGGGATGAGTCAGTAGAATTCTTGAACACTTCTTCTTTTTCTTCACCTAATGTTGTTAATTCTGTTGAGACTGCTTGTGTTAGTTCTAGTGACTCTCAGATTGATGAATGGTTAGACGATAAGTGGGAGAAAAAGGGAAATGAGGGGAAGATAACACTAGTGATTAATTCTCGGCCAACAAGTAGCTGAAGTGCCAAGATCCGTAAATTGTACAATCGTGTCAAGTCTGCGGTTTTGGATTGTAATGTGAAGTTATCCGGAGAACTTTGTTCAAGTTTGTCAACCAAAGAGAAAGAGGAGTTGATGTTGGAGGTGGATGCTTTCGGTCGAGCAAATGATTGGATTCGGACAAAGATAAAAGATGATCGCTTCCCACCGATTAAGAATGGAACTCCCAACAACTTAAGTGTGGGGAGGGGGTTAAAGGCCCTAATTTGGTAAATCTTTGAGGTTTGATCGAGTCAAGCTAATGACTCGTAAATAAATAAAGCGCTTCTCGGGAGGCAACCCGTGTGTTTTTATTATTTTTTTTATTTGTTTCAGTACTTTTCTTTCTATTTTATGTGTTTTTGTTGAGATGTACAGGTGATAAGTCGTTTAGGTTGAAACGTTAAGTGAAAATGTGTGCTAAAAGGTCTGAAATCGGAGAAACTGGAGCAGCTCGCGGCGCGACCTCGGTGTCTCGCGGCGCGATTTTGGAAGCATCGTGGTCAGACAGAAATCTCGCGGCGCGAGAAAGGAAATTCGCGGCGCGACTGGAAGAAAACAGAAACTCGCGGCGCGATTTTGGGGTCCTCAAGGTCAGAACAAAAACTCGCGTGCGCAAGAACACGAGGTCGCGGCGCGATGGTCTTCAGCTGCTCGCAGCGCAAGCCGCTAACGTCGCGGCGCGAGGGGGTCCGATCAGGTAAGTATTTTCTCCCTTTTTAATTAAAACCGAAAAAAATGGGATTAAAAGTAAAACACAGGGACCGATCAATCTACTTCTTTCCCTCTTATTTCTTTTCTTTTCTCCAAAAACCCACCCACACACACACGACATTCACACACACACACTGAATATTTGTGTTCTCTCTTCTCATCTTCTCAAGATCTTCTTCTCTTCATCCTCATTCCATCATCATCATGTCAAGAGGGGTATGTATTCTCATCTCTTTTCTTTTTAATTTTTATTTCAAATTTAATTAGGGTTTTATTTATTTCTTTAATTTCCTTTTAATTAATGTTAGTATATTGTATAATTATGTTTACATTGTTGTTTAATCCACTTAGAGTTAACTAATTTTGTGATAATCTTGAAAACCTAATTAGGGTTCATGATAATTCAAATTGGGGGTTTTTAAGATTTAGTTAATTTTAAGTTCTTATAATTTAAATTAGTTATTACATTGTTGTTTAGAGTTAATTCCCATCCACAAAATCCAAAAAAAAAAAATAAAATCAGAAAATGCAGGGCAACCTCGCGGCGCGATTTTTGTTGTTGTTCTCCCATTTTTGTTGTTTTGTTGCTTCAGCCTTTCGTTAATGCCCCAAGGTGTTTACCTTTCACTTATTAAGTATATTTTTGGTTGTTTTGACAGAGGCAACAGGTTGTGAAAAGGTATGAGGGGTTGGTATGGCCACAAAATTATCAGTTTGATTATGTTGATGAAACCTATAAGGCTCCTAATGAAAGACAGAGCAGCATAATTAAGACGCTGAAACCACCAACCCACCTTGGCTTAAGTTCCCGAATACTCAAAAAGGGGAACGTCAAGCTTATACAAATAGGTTGTGTGAAATTCAGGATTATGCATTGATCGCCCCTCGGACCTTGGATTGGCAGATGATTAGGGAGGCGGATCTCATGGGCTACTTCGAACAAAGAATGTTAACCGAGTTCATGGATGATAGGTTGGGTCGGATGGTGCGTATTCCAATGTGGAAAAGGATCTTTGAATTGAGAAAGACGGTGGTGAAAGAGTGGTGTCAAGAGTTCTACTCTACTCTTCAGGTGCAGGACTTACCCATACAGGAATTTTTAGAGGATCAGGTGATCCATTTTCGGTTGGGGGGTAAGCAACGCCACTGTACTGTTGCTGAGTTTGGATATTTATGTGGCATGTTCGAGATAGCGGATTTTGAGGATGGGTCGGTTTATCCGTTTGTAAACCGGAGTACATTTTATACCTCCTGCTTTGATGATGATGTGTCATTTGACACATATTGGTTTAGCATTTTCGGGAAGGAGAAGTTTTATTCAGGGGTGAGCAAGGTGTCAGACATTAGGTCCAAGAGACTTAGAATTCTCCATAAGATGATCACCTATTCATTCCTCCATCGGGGAAATGCAACCGATAAAAAAAAAAAAAAAAAAAAAAAAAAAAAAAAAAAAAAAAAAAAAAAAAAAAAAAAAAAAAAAAAAAAAAAAAAAAAAAAAAAAAAAAAAAAAAAAAAAAAAAAAAAAAAAAAAAAAAAAAAAAAAAAAAAAAAAAAAAAAAAAAAAAAAAAAAAAAAAAAAAAAAAAAAAAAAAAAAAAAAAAAAAAAAAAAAAAAAAAAAAAAAAAAAAAAAAAAAAAAAAAAAAAAAAAAAAAAAAAAAAAAAAAAAAAAAAAAAAAAAAAAAAAAAAAAAAAAAAAAAAAAAAAAAAAAAAAAAAAAAAAAAAAAAAAAAAAAAAAAAAAAAAAAAAAAAAAAAAAAAAAAAAAAAAAAAAAAAAAAAAAAAAAAAAAAAAAAAAAAAAAAAAAAAAAAAAAAAAAAAAAAAAAAAAAAAAAAAAAAAAAAAAAAAAAAAAAAAAAAAAAAAAAAAAAAAAAAAAAAAAAAAAAAAAAAAAAAAAAAAAAAAAAAAAAAAAAAAAAAAAAAAAAAAAAAAAAAAAAAAAAAAAAAAAAAAAAAAAAAAAAAAAAAAAAAAAAAAAAAAAAAAAAAAAAAAAAAAAAAAAAAAAAAAAAAAAAAAAAAAAAAAAAAAAAAAAAAAAAAAAAAAAAAAAAAAAAAAAAAAAAAAAAAAAAAAAAAAAAAAAAAAAAAAAAAAAAAAAAAAAAAAAAAAAAAAAAAAAAAAAAAAAAAAAAAAAAAAAAAAAAAAAAAAAAAAAAAAAAAAAAAAAAAAAAAAAAAAAAAAAAAAAAAAAAAAAAAAAAAAAAAAAAAAAAAAAAAAAAAAAAAAAAAAAAAAAAAAAAAAAAAAAAAAAAAAAAAAAAAAAAAAAAAAAAAAAAAAAAAAAAAAAAAAAAAAAAAAAAAAAAAAAAAAAAAAAAAAAAAAAAAAAAAAAAAAAAAAAAAAAAAAAAAAAAAAAAAAAAAAAAAAAAAAAAAAAAAAAAAAAAAAAAAAAAAAAAAAAAAAAAAAAAAAAAAAAAAAAAAAAAAAAAAAAAAAAAAAAAAAAAAAAAAAAAAAAAAAAAAAAAAAAAAAAAAAAAAAAAAAAAAAAAAAAAAAAAAAAAAAAAAAAAAAAAAAAAAAAAAAAAAAAAAAAAAAAAAAAAAAAAAAAAAAAAAAAAAAAAAAAAAAAAAAAAAAAAAAAAAAAAAAAAAAAAAAAAAAAAAAAAAAAAAAAAAAAAAAAAAAAAAAAAAAAAAAAAAAAAAAAAAAAAAAAAAAAAAAAAAAAAAAAAAAAAAAAAAAAAAAAAAAAAAAAAAAAAAAAAAAAAAAAAAAAAAAAAAAAAAAAAAAAAAAAAAAAAAAAAAAAAAAAAAAAAAAAAAAAAAAAAAAAAAAAAAAAAAAAAAAAAAAAAAAAAAAAAAAAAAAAAAAAAAAAAAAAAAAAAAAAAAAAAAAAAAAAAAAAAAAAAAAAAAAAAAAAAAAAAAAAAAAAAAAAAAAAAAAAAAAAAAAAAAAAAAAAAAAAAAAAAAAAAAAAAAAAAAAAAAAAAAAAAAAAAAAAAAAAAAAAAAAAAAAAAAAAAAAAAAAAAAAAAAAAAAAAAAAAAAAAAAAAAAAAAAAAAAAAAAAAAAAAAAAAAAAAAAAAAAAAAAAAAAAAAAAAAAAAAAAAAAAAAAAAAAAAAAAAAAAAAAAAAAAAAAAAAAAAAAAAAAAAAAAAAAAAAAAAAAAAAAAAAAAAAAAAAAAAAAAAAAAAAAAAAAAAAAAAAAAAAAAAAAAAAAAAAAAAAAAAAAAAAAAAAAAAAAAAAAAAAAAAAAAAAAAAAAAAAAAAAAAAAAAAAAAAAAAAAAAAAAAAAAAAAAAAAAAAAAAAAAAAAAAAAAAAAAAAAAAAAAAAAAAAAAAAAAAAAAAAAAAAAAAAAAAAAAAAAAAAAAAAAAAAAAAAAAAAAAAAAAAAAAAAAAAAAAAAAAAAAAAAAAAAAAAAAAATGCAACCGATAAGCTCACCTCTGATGATTTGTGGTTGCTTAGGCAGTTTCAGGAGCTCCCTTCTTCTGGTTGGTTCGGGTGTGCTCCATATATATTGGCTAGACATATGTATAAGTCTCGGGAGCAGAGGTATTTGTGTGGTCATTTTGTGACCCAGATGGTGGAGAGGCTTGGTTGTGATACACCCGAGGGTAGGTCGGGGATTACTCTTAGATTGGACACCTCTCTTATTGAATCCAAGGAGATGAAGAAGGCGAAGCTGATGAAGGGTACTAACCCGAGAGAGTTATAGTCGGATGAGGAGCAGGAGCCGCCTGCACAGAGGCAGCGGGTGGACTCGCCACCCCAGGAGCAGCAGCCACTTCCTAACCCTATTCCATCTTATGATTTTTCAGGTTTGGGACATTCGCTTGATCAGATTTTAGCCGAGCAGAGGCAGATCCGTGATACTCAGGATATGATCTTGGATGGTCATAGGACCGTAGAGCCAGGTGACCCGCTTGGGTTGCCAGAACGAGTATTGGTCTCCTTACATCAACAATTAGATCAGGCCGCAGTCTCCACCTCCACCACCGCCTACTCAGGCCTTCAGTCCTCCTTCCATCTTCATGCCTGCCAGCACCACTTTTCGGTTTTTCTGTCCACACCCAGAGCAGCAGCCCGGTTGGGCAGACCCGAGTTCAAGCACAACAGGCGCTAGCAGTAGCACCGGGGGAGCTTAGGATTTGCCCAGTTTGGGACATATAGACATACGACTGGGGAGCGCTACTCGGGTCCTGCATTTAATTTCTACAGAGGTATATTTGGTGAGCCGGCCGATCCTGATGCTGGTGATGGTGTTCCTTCTTCTCATGACATGGATGAGAATTGATCTACTCTCTCTTCTTTCTATTTTCTGAAACTTATTAGACATTTGAACTTTATTTCTTTCAATTTGGTTGTAATTCCGCCGTGTTGGCGATGAGACATTTGTAGTTGTTTCTTGTATTTCCTTTCATTATGAACTATGTAGTGGTCTGGTATTTTGCTTATGGTAATTGTCAGGTGCTTAGTTCGAGTTGCAAGTTGATTTGTGGAGATTGCTTTTGGAATTTTTGGAACAAAGAAGCGGGTTTATGCTGGCAGTCAGTTCAGCACCCACTTAATTTTTGGCTTCAACTTTGCAATGGTGAATTCACGATTTCACCCGAAGGTTTTTCGTTTTTCCTTTCTACATTTTGCATTTTTCCCTTTTTCCCATTATTCGCCTTAGTTATTCGTCCATTGAGGACAATGTACAACTTAAGTGTGGGGAGGGGGATGGTAAATTGGAAAAATGAAAATTTTTGAAGTTTCCTTCCTTTACTAGCATTTTGGTTATGTTTTTAAATTTTTGAGGCTATAGGTTTTGTGCAAAGACGAGAAATGAGGTACTTTGAATTTTGCTAATCTAGGATAAAACTTGAGATTGTTTACCTTTAGCTTTCCTTTCCTAGTGCTTGTGGCATTTCATCGTTCCAAGGGGTCATAGGCTTGTTCCGAACTTCAAATAATCTAGGTTGCTTGCAAATTGTACCTTAATGATGAACCTAATGTGAATAATAGCTTCACTAGATGATGTATTGGTAGGCACCGCTTGAGGTTTTCCATTTGATTTTGCAACTTGTGTGCATGAAAAGCTTGAAATGTATTAAATATACTTGTGGTAATTTGACTTAACATATGGTTTGCACACCGGATGTCCGGTCCTTAATTCTTATGTTATAGGTTGTGGCCCTAGTCATTATGTTTGGTCTTCATATCGGGGTGTCTGGGGTGCTTCGGCATCAAACGGGTGGCACATGTGGGAATGCGCATAATCTTTTTCCAATAGTCTAATGCTAATGTGGTCTTTGAGATTCGAACAAGTAAGTCCTTGGGGTAACTTCGTTTTACCTAGCTCACCTAAAGCTTCCAACTTGGGATGGGTTGTCAGAAAGTTCGCTACGCGGGTCTCATCGAAAATCACGGGTGTTAAATTATAAAACTTTTTATTCTCACATGTGTTTGTGTTTAGAGCATGGTCTCTGGATATGCAACCCAACCTTGAGTTCTGGCATATGTCTCTTAACGATACTTACGTATCCGTAGCGAACCGCTGGCCGGACGCTTAAAGTACACTTTCGTATGATCACCTGATGTGTGGATAGAGTTGCAATTCTAGACCGTAGGAGTATGTTTTGTCAAGGGACTCATAAGTATAACGTAATGAAAACCTTATGGAAAACCAATGGCGTGAGTGTTTAAGTGGACAAATATACCGATAATCATTGTGGAATATTGCTTATGTTGGCAATAATAATTGTGAAGCTTGTTAGTAGATTGTATGCTTAGTAGGAACGAGCTTAAGGTCAATTGGAATGATAGAAATGTTAAAGAGGTGAACACAAGCATAGGGAGGATTCTAATTGTAACCGAAAGATGGTTTTGCTCTAGATTAGTCGAATTTTCTGATTTCGTCTTAAACTTTGCTCATTAGTTTTTAAATGCATTTGCTTTTGGTATTCAACACCGCTTGGAAGGAAACTTCCCATATAACCATTATTTTGTTTTGTGACATTTTGTTTTGTTTTTGAGATTGGTTTAAGTGCATACTTGCTTGAGGGTAAGCAAGGTTTAAGTGTGGGGAGGTTTGATGTATCTCAATTTATACATATTTCTCACATCTTATTTGGACGTTTTATGCACGATTGATAGCCGTTTATACATGTTTTGTGGTGCTTTATGGTATTTGCTAGTGATTTCAGGTCTAAAGCAAGTTTATCGCTCACAAATGGTAGAAAACGACTTAGGAATGGTCCAAAGGCACTAACGGATGAAGTATGGTCGAAAACGAAGCTGAAATGGCGAATCCAGGAAGGCCTCGCGGCGCGACCAAGTCAGCTCGCGCGCGAGCCAGTGAACCAACCCAGTCGCGGCGCGACCCAGGCCACTCGCGGCGCGAGTTTTGTGAATTTTCGACCAGTTTTGCTCAGAAGCTTATCTCGCGGCGCGATTTCTGTCTGACATCACGATTTTCTCTCTCTTGGGGTATAAATACCAACCACCACTCAACCCTAAACATAATCTTGGACACTTTGAGCTCACACACTTTACTCCAGCCGTTTTTGTGGGTTTTCTAAGGGTTTTCACTACTCCAACATCATTTGAAGACTTGAAGATTAATTTTGGCTCTTGTTTAGTGATTGTGGCTACTTTGTTACCTCGATTTGGATTATTACTCTATATTTGGTACATTATGTCTTCCTTTTTATTTGAATCTTTAGCACTTTTCATTATGAGTAGCTAAATCCTTATACATCTATGAAGATGAAGTGAAACAATTAGTTATGGTTGCATAATATTTTGAATTCAAGTTGGTTTTACTTAACTTTTTGTCAAAATCTTAATGAAGTGATTTCTCATACTTAAACTTGTGTTCTTGGTGATATTTGTGTTCTTCGATAGTTGTACTAGTTGAATGCAAGTATTATTTTAGTTGTTTTGTCTATGAATAACTCTTGCTAGGTCATGGTATGATAGTAAAGAATACAAGTCTAATAGAAATTACTTTGTTAAGTGGATTTAACGGTTGGTGGTACCACGTTTCTTTCACGAGGATAAAATTGTTATTTAAATAATCAAGCAAACTAGTTAGTTCAAGGAATTGTAATAGGGTTGGTGGTACCACTTGTTGCAAGAAATTGAATTGATTAGGTGATTGAGTTGATTTTACAAACTAGGTGCACCCGTTTGTGCTTTTGTCTTATCACGATTATTATCACCAACATATATGAGTTTTGAGATTAACCCATATGCAACCTAGACTTTTTGTGGAGCGGATTCGACATAGATGGCTTTTTAATTATTTGTTCACAACTCAAACTCTTTTCGTGTGCTCTCGCTAATACCGGTTGAGTACTTTAATTTACTTGTTAATCATTTAGCTAACAGAAACGCAAAGTGACAATTCGGTCACACCAAACTTTTTACTTGTTTCACATTTTTTACAACCCTTAGTACAACAATCAGTCCTTGTGTTCGATCCTGGTCTTGCCAGTTAGCTATATTACATACGAATGGGTACACTGCCCGTAAGTGTGTTGTAGTCAGTTAGCGGTAGATCTTGTTATAAATTTTAAACTAGATTTCACACATCAATCACCATTTGAAATCTGCTATGGTGTCGATCCTTTGACTCCCATTGATTTGATTCCATTTTCGATTGAACCAAAAGCAAGTGTTGAAGCTGAAGCCAGAGCTAAAGAGATCAAGAAAATTCACCAGCAAGTGAAGGCCAGGATCGAGAAAGCTAATGCAGATTACAAGGCAAGAGCAAACAAGCATCGAAAGCAGTCCAGTTTTGCTCCAGGTGATCTAGTTTGGGTGTACCTTAGAAAAGAAAGATTTCCAGCAAGAAGGAAAAACAAGTTGATGCCCAGAGCTGAAAGACCATTCAAGATTCTGGAGAGATATGGTGATAATGCATACAAGGTAGAGTTACCTGGAGACATGTCCGTTTCAAGTACTTTTAATGTCGGGGATCTGATGCCTTATCTGGAAGATGAGTACCTCGAGGACTTGAGGACAAGTCCTTTCTTAGAGGAGGAGATTGATGCGGAAATGTCCAGGTTCACTGAACTAACTGACACCAGTGAACTGGAGAAATCAACTGAACTGAAGGGAACTGAACTAATAATGCCCTCTGAACAAGCCATGTTAAATCTGCCAGCAGTAGCCCATTTCAGACAAGTCTTTACTGAACCAGTCCAGTCACCAGTAGTAACACTTCTCCAGTGGCAAGAGTCTCCAGTGACAACCAGCAGTGATCCACCAGTGAAGATATCCACTGAAGCACTCCAGTGACCAGCTCCAGTTTAGTCTCCAGTTTCCAATAATAAAGTTTGTTTCAGTCCCATGTTTGTAGACCCAATAAAGAAGGAATGACAGCTATCGAAGATGATAAGGGAGGAGCGTGTGACAACGTTAATCCTAACGGGTTGTGGGCCATTGTGCAGAAGGAATCTTTCTAGAAGCTTTGTCTGTCCATTTCCCATTGGTGGATAAATTAGTTGTTGTCCTTAGCACATGACAGCCTTTTATTTCTTTAATATTTGTATTTCTTTATTCCTAGAAAATAGCATGTGTGGCTATAAATAGGGGCTTATTTTCTCATTGAAAGGAGACTTGATTGATTGAATGAAATTAATAAAGCAGCCTCTATTTCTTATCCAAAAATCTTCATTTACCTTTATGGATCTTTGATCTTGGTGGTTTGAAGTGATCCCTTTATCTATATTTGTGGTGGTTCGTCCTTTATCAAATATAGTGGTGAGATCTTAAATCTTCGATTCCTTTATCTGTGTTTGTGGTGGCTAGAACTTTATCAAACATAGTGGTGGGTTGGAGTGTTTCCTTTATCCTAGATTCCGGTGGCCCGTCCTTTACGAATCTTGGTGGTGGATTCTTTATCTATCTTTTATTTTGTTGTTTGTTTTGATTCATAAAATCAGAAAATCCTCACAAAAATAGTCATTCCGCTGTTCTAGTTCTTTGTTTAAGTTATTACATTCCGCTGTGCTTAGATTCGCGTGAGATTTACGCATCAGATCACTTCATCTGGATCAGGCTTGTACCCAAAATATGTGATGAGCGTTCATTTTGTGATAAATTCCCCCATCATAAGGCCACATTTCAATGTCTAAATGATTTAATATCCGGAACTATTGGTACTTAATGGATTCGATATAAAATCAGGTTCACGGAAGATGCGAGTGAGGGTGAATGGCATCAATCAACTCAACATGAAGGCCTATGAAGTTACAAGATACAAGAAGGCAATTCAGGAGTCGAACGAAGCAAATCGAAGAGCAGCAGGAGCTGCCAGCGCCGCTGGCCCAACAACTGGAGGCCCCAGCGGAGCACCGCTGGGCGGTCCAGTTCAGCAACCTACTTTCAGCCTATTTATATACGAAGAGACCCTCAAAACCCTAGGAGAGAGCCGATTCAGCAGCCCTAGCCGCCACATACAAACCCTAGGTCAATTTTGCAGATTCCAAGGAGGTTTTGGAGCTTCTAACACCTCTCGATCTTCACTTCTACCTAAATCTATCTCTTTTATTTACTTTCAGTTAGTAAACAATGTCTTTCATCTTTTCAGACTTTGTTATTCTTTTAATAATGTCAGGCTAGTAGGCTGAATACTTGTTTGGATCGATGTGATCATGTAGATATTTATTTATCTTATTTTATTTGTTAGATCTGTTGGATTGTGTTTACTGTATGTCGTAGATCCATGGTTAATAAGTTCTTCATATTATTATAGGTTCTATATCTGAATATATTAGTTTAATTCTGATGGTTGTCTATGATCATACATTAGGACTAATATGCTAAGATGGAAAACACTAATCGGTCTATAATTAGATGTAAAAGGTGATTCACTTCTAACGGAGGGATCCTGAACCATAATAATTAGAATAAGTTGAACATGATGCTTAACAATGTCAGACGTGATCCAATGACATGGAAACGTGCACTGTGGTCACCGGAGGGAATTATTATCTGGTCATGGCTTAAGAGCCGGGTATACTAAAAGATGAACTAGTAACACAAACTTAGGTTATTAATGCTTAAACAATGAATCTAACGAGAATTTGTTAAAGAGTAGTGTGAGTCTAGGGACAACACTAGTTACTTAGGCAAAGTGAATCTAACGAGAATCTGAGCCGTGATTAAGTTTTCCAACAGTCTAGCAAGTAGGTAGGATAGTAATCTGGTCATACCATGAGATCGGAGATGCCAAACAAGTATTTTAATTTAATTACTGTTATTAGCTTTTTAATTCAATTTTCAGATTTAACCGAAGCTTCTCGCTAACAAAGCGGTTGCGGCTTCCATTTTACTTTTATTTGCATTAGTTTTAATAGGAAATCGTGACAACCCCCAACCGCTAGAATTACACATATTATTAGACTAGGTAGTGCAAGCGTCCATGCGAACGATCCTGTACTTACCACAACACTATCTACTTTCGATCGGGTCCACTGCTCGTTAGTTTGCGTTTTGTTGAGGTATTTACTTGTACAACATTTTTTATGAATTTAAAACAGTGTTTTCTTAATTAAAATCATTTTGTTTTTCAAGCTCAAAAATAATTACGCAACACATCAATATGCCAACTCAACTAGCAAATGACTGTAACGAATCAAAGTTTCATCAAGAGCTTCTTCCTTGAAACTTGTGAAAACATAGTACTGTTTCTTCAGCAAGTCCTTCTTTCTCTTCTTGAGATCTTCATCACCTTCACAATGCTCCTTGAGTGCATCCCAAAAGCCCTTTGCACTTTGATACTGTTTGAACAAGTGCAAGAATTCCCCTTGAAGGGCCATTCGGAGTGATCCTAAAGCCTTACTTTCAGCTTCGTAGTCCTTCTTCTGATCGACTAACATCTGCTCGTAAGTAGCTGATTTCCCACCACTCAACTAGTATCCTTGTCATTTACCACATTTGGATGAACATATCCTTTAATAATACAAATCCACATCCTGACATCCATAAGTCGGCAATATGACTCGAATATGCCCTTCCAATTGAAATATCTATCTAGGTTTATCAGCTTGGGTGGTGAATTGGCCTTTCCTATTTCATGATCCATCAAGATCAACTGATTCAGCAAGGCTTGATAGTTTGCGGGTAATTGAGACGTCATTTTTCACGAGCTAGCAAAATAATACGAACTGTTTAAAAATAAACGAGGTCGCAAATTAAAACGAGGTCGTAAAAATAAACGAGGTCGCAATTAGAACTCGAGGTCGTAATTGAACTGGCGAGGTCGTAAAGATAAACGAGGTCGCAATTAGAACTCGAGGTCGTAATTGAACTGGCGAGGTCGTAAAGAGCTACGAGGTCGCAATTGTACCCAGGTCGTAATTGAGCTGGATGAGGTAATACGAGCTGGCGAGGTCGCAAATGATGTTGTAATCTTCGACCTTTTTGATTTCGAATCCCTAATAGCCAAAAACCTTCCGAAAGCACTGTAAACACCAATAGAGGTCACCAAAATGGTTTTCGGTCGTAAACTCGTGAAATAATCACGTATAAACGACCCTAAACCGATGTTGTCTATCATCAACAAACTATAACCTTCCGGTATGAAACCAAGAGGCTCTGATACCACTTGAAAGTCCCCTGAATTGGATCATTAATAGTTTTCTCTAGTTATCTTGAGGTACGGAATCCCTCATTATAACTTGGTGATTCACAACAATGAAAAACAAGCCTTCAGATTATCTGTTGCCTCGTAGATCTTCTCTAGGCCTCCCGGAACATAATAGACGACTTAACCTGCAAATATTGCTTGATATTTCGACAAATGTTCAACCCTAATCTTTGTTAGGGTTCGGTATTTATAAAGAAACACACGACATGGGCTTCAGCGAGTCGGCCTCGTATTTCAAGCCCAGCTCGACTCAATTGCGAGGTCGCAATCTAGTCCTAGCCTAGTAATTGTCCCTGCAATTACAAGGTCGCATTTCCTCTAAGAATTGCGAGGTCGCAATTCATACTTAAGCAGATATCATACATTCAATATTTAAACTTAATCTAGTATTCTATGCATAATATGAAGTTCATTAATGACAATCACTTTACAAAGACATATTACAATATAAGACCAAACAATCTAGACTGCTATTGACATAGACGTGCACTTACAAAGTCCAATTAGCCTTTTACTCCTGTCTCTTAAAATTCTTATTCCCAGAATATAGGCAGCCTCTCCTAGATCCTTCATAGCGAAACACTTTCCAAGCCAAGACTTAATATCTTGCAAAGTTGGAATGTCATCCTATAAGGATTATGTCATCAACATACAATACCGGGAAGGTGACTATGCTCCCACTAGCTTTGACATATACACAGGACTCATCCTCACTTCTAGAGAAGCCAAACTCTTTGACTTCTCATCGAAGCAAAGATTCCATCTGCGAGACGCTTGTTTTAACCCATAGATGGATTTCTCAAGCTTGCACACTCCATTAGGAAACTTTGCATTCACAAAACCTTCTGGCTGACTCATGTAAACATCCTTAGCCAACTTTCCGTTTAGGAAAGCAGTTTTGACATCCATCTGCCAAATTTCATAGTCATGAAACGCAGCTATGGCTAGCATTATCCTAATAGATTTTATCTTAGCCACTGGTGAGAAGGTCTCATCATAGTCAATCCCTAGGGTTTGAGTAAAGCCCTTCGCCACCAGTCGTGCTTTGAATGTGCTTACATTACCATCCATGTCGATCTTCTTCTTGAAGATCCATTTACAACCAACTGTCTTCCGACCAGGTTGTTAATCAACCAAGTTCCAAACTTTGTTGTCATACATGGACTTGATCTCGCTGTCCATTGCCTCTTTCCATTTGGCTGCCTCAGGGCTCGCCATGGCTTCCTTGTAGTTAGTCGGCTCATCCAAATTTACCAGTGTATTGTCACTGGTAAACGTGTCTTCATCTGCATTTATATGGAAACCATAGAACTCAGTTGGCTTGCTAACTCTACTAGAACGCCTAAGAGGTAATAAAGTGTCAATGGGTTCAACTGGAATCTCTTCCTCTGGTTGAACCCTAGTGGTTTAAGAGGTTCCTTCATCGGCTGACTGTTGAATTTCTTCAAGGTCAATGGTGCTCCCACTATCCTCTTTGCATATGAGCTCTCTCTCGCGAAAGACTTCTCTCCGTGCTACAAAGACCACATTCTCGAAACCAATTAGATGTAAAACTTGTTGTGTTTTTGGACATAATGACCAATCGTGTCCTAAAAAGGTTCATTCTATCCCTAAGAATTCTTCCAATGTCGATGCGGATGGATTTACTGAGGTTAAAAGGAGGAAGAAGGCGAAACAAACTGGTTTCCCTATCAATAAGCAAAACCCAAGTTTGAATATAGACCAGTACCTTCTCAGAAGACTGTTAATTCTGATGCAGGTACATCTTCTTCACAAAGGTCTTCTGGTCAACCTAGTAAAATTCATGAAAAGGAGGTCTCGGGTCAACCTAGCATTAATCTTAGCAATCCGTTTGGTGTCTTGGATACCGATAATAATACAAAATCACAATCTCATGTGAAAGAAATACCAAAGGGTAGAAAACAGACCCCATGGGATGATATGTCGGATGATGAAGAGGTGGAGGATGTGTATAATGAAACAGTTAACTCTTTAATGGATGATGGGAAACTCAAAAACACTTCTGAGGGGGCAAGCACTCCCGGTCATGAAGTGTCCAATGGGTAGTTTAGCCTCATGGAATATTAGGGGGTTGAACCGCCCTCTGAAACAAAAAGAGGTTCGTCAGATGGTTGAGGATAATCACCTTAATTTGTGTGCTATTATTGAGTCTCATGTTGATGTTAATAACTTATATGATATTTGTAAGAAGGTGTGTAGGACATGGGACTGGACTTCTAATGGAAGCTTGTGTAATAAGGGAGCTAGAATTATTGTGGGTTGGAACACGGATATTGTAGATGTTATGGTTATTTCTCAATCCACACAGGTTATACATCTTCAAGTTATTTATAAGATTGACCAAAAGGCTCTCTACTGCTCCTGTGTGTATGCTGATAATTATTATAAGAATCGAAGAGAATTATGGACGAATCTTTGTCAACATAAGCTTTTTGTGCGAGATAAACCCTGGATTATCCTTGGTGACTTTAATTCTGCACTCAATCTGGAGGATAAGTTGTATGGCTCATCATCAATAAATATTGGGATGCGGGATTTCAAGGAGTGTGTGGAGGAGATTGAAATGTTTGATATAAACAGCTCGGGTATTCATTACACATGGACACAAAAACCTAAAAAAGGGGTTGGTATCTTCAAAAAGTTAGATCGGGTGATGGGTAATACTCCATTTATTGATGCTTTTCCTGCTGCGGTTGCTGTTTTCCAACCTTATCATATTTCGGATCACTCACCTTGTATTCTTAAGCTCCCTTCATTGACCAGAGCTCGTCCTAAACCATTTAAATTTGCAAATTTTCTTATTCATAAACAAGGGTTTCAGGATGTTGTGAAGGAAGCTTGGGTGCAGCATTTCCAAGGTCATCATATGTTCCAAATGGTGAAGAAGCTAAGAACCCTCAAACCGTTTATGCGCAAGCTTCTATATAAGCAGGGTAATCTTCATGAGAATGTGACAAAGACTAGGAAGGAACTTGATGTTATTCAATTGCAACTCGATAAAGACCCAGGAAATCTTCTTCTTCGTGAAGCTGAAACTAAATGTCTTGCGCAGTTTAATGAGGCTGCCATTGATGAAGAAAGGTTTCTGAAGCAAAAATCTAAGGTGAATTGGCTTGAGGTGGGTGATAGCAACTCAGCTTTTTTCCATAATTCGGTCAAGAGCAAGAATCATAGAAGCAGAATTGAAGTCATTCGTGACAATAATGGTGTTTTGCATGAGGGAGGGGATGCACCTAAAGCCCTGGTGCATCACTATGAAAATTTTCTAGGTGTTCAAGGAGATACCAGTAGGTTACCGCCTCCTGATTTGTTTGTAAGAACATTGGATCCCCAAAAATCTGCCAGAATGGTACGCATATCACAGATGAGGAAATTCGACTTGCTATGTTTTCGATCGGGGATAATAAAGCCCCTGGGCCTGATGGTTTTACTTCGGCTTTTTTCAAAAGCACTTGGGATACGGTGGGGAAAGATGTATGCCTTGCTATTCACGAATTTTTTCGAAATGGCAAGCTTCTTCAGGAGATTAATCATACCTTTCTTGCTTTGATCCCAAAGGTTCCTACTCCTGGTTATGTTAATGATTATCGTCCTATTTCTTGTTGTAATACCTTGTATAAATGTATTACCAAGATCATCACTACCAGGATTAAGGAAGGTCTTCATGATCTTGTAAGCATTAACCAGTCTGCTTTTATCCCGGGTAGACGTATCTCTGATAACATCATGCTGACACAAGAACTCATGCATAATTATCATAGAAATGCTGGTGCCCCTAGATGTGCTTTTAAAGTTGATTTTCAGAAAGCTTATCATACGGTTGATTGGCGTTTCTTGGAGGCTGCACTTAGGGGATTTGGTTTCCATTCTAAAATGGTTAATTGGATCATGGTGTGTGTAACTTCTGCCTCGTTCTCATTATGCATCAATGGGAATATTCATGGCTATTTTCATGGAAAAAGAGGCCTACGCCAAGGGGATCCTATGTCGCCCTATCTTTTTACCTTGGTAATGGAAGTGCTCACTCTTATTCTTCATAAGTCGTTCTCTACTTCTCCTGATTTCAGATTTCATAGTAAATGTGAGAAACAACACATCATAAACTTATGTTTTGCGGATGACTTATTCTTATTTGCAAGAGGTGATGTTCGATCAGCTAGAATGATCATGGACTCATTGAAGGAGTTCACAGCGATGTCTGGATTGGCTCCTAGCTTGCCTAAAAGCAGCGCGTTCTTTTGTAATGTTTCTCATCAGGTCAAGCAAGCCATTTTGGCAATTATGTCTTTTGAGGAAGGTATGTTGCCCATAAAATACCTTGGTGTCCCTCTTATTTCTTCTAGGCTTCTATACAGTGACTGTAAGGTGCTTATTGAAAAAATGGAACAACGTATCACAAGCTGGAGGAACAAATGTTTATCATTTGCAGGTAGACTACAATTGATTAAGTCGGTTTTATCCTCTTTTCATGTTTATTGGGCATCAGTTTTTATCCTACCAAAACGTATCATTAAGGATCTTGAAAGGAAAATGAGAGATTTCTTGTGGTGTCAAGGACCAATGGCCAAAGGTAAAGCAAAAGTCTCGTGGAATTCCGTTTGTCTTCCTAGAGATGAAGGAGGATTGGGTATACGCAGAATTGGTGAGGTGAATAAAGCTTTAATGGTTTCTCACATTTGGAGTCTACTTACCCATCGTGAATCACTATGGGTCAAATGGATTCATTCTTACAGGTTGAAGCAAAGGAATTTTTGGGATATCCCTTTGGTGTCGGGGTGTAGTTGGGGTTGGCGTAAACTACTCCAGCTGAGGGACACAATTAGACCACATTTATGGTCCAAAATTGGAGATGGAACTACTACTTCTGCATGGGTCGATACATGGTTTGGCCTCAGCCCCTTGCATAAGCTTATTTCTCCTAGATTAATTCATCAAGCTGGCTTTTCTCTTCAATCTAAGGTGGTTGATTTAATCAAGGATGGGCAATGGGCATGGCCTTCTGCTTGGAATGATCTATTTCCTGTTTTAATTAATATCCCGATCATCCATTTTCACAATAAACCTGATGTTTTAGTTTGGAAGGATACTAATGGTGATGAATGTTCATTCTCTTCAAGTGTGGTTTGGAATACTATCCGCATTCGTCAACCAGTTGTCCCATGGGTTGATGTGGTTTGGTTTTCTCAATGTATTCCGCGACATGCATTTCTTATGTGGCTGGTTATTGGAGGCAAACTCAAGACACAAGACAAACTTAAGCATTGGCATGTTGGAGGCGCTACTAATCTTAATCTCGTCTGCTGCTCTCTTTGCAAAACGGGACCTGATTCCCATTCCCATCTTTTCTTTGAATGTCCTTATTCGTTACAAGTTTGGGATAAAGTGAAGGTGTTGGCTGATCTCAACCATCTTTCTTACAAATGGGATGTCATTCTAGACTGGCTGATTTTAAAAGCTAGGTCTAGATCAGCCAAGAATGTTATTGGGAGACTCATTGTTGCTGCTACTGCCTATTTTATTTGGCAAGAAAGGAATAACAGACTCTTCTCCAATAAAGCGAGACCACCGGATCAGATTGTTGATGTCATCACAACAACGGTTCGTTTTAAGCTTGCTACATTGCGCTTCAAGAATACTAGTCAAGTAGCTCGATTACTGGATACTTGGAAGTTACCAAAGACGCTCCTTATTCATGATACATAATTGGTTCTCTTCTGCTACTACGTAATAATAGGCTAGTTTTTAGCTTAAGTTGTTAGGTAGTGCTTGTTTTCTTTTGGTTTATTAGATGTGTTTATTTACACTTGTTTGACTCTCATATGGCATGTCATATGCGTGAACTAATGTGGCATTCAGTCACATTACTTGTACTTACCTATTTTTTGGGTATTGTTTTAAAATTCATCATTTACCCAAAAAAAAAAGACCACGTTCTCACTAGGTCTGTTAAACAGATATCCAAATGACTTCTGTGGATAGCCGATGATAATACATCGCTCACTACGAGGTTCAAGCTTGTCGTGAGTTTCTCGTCTAACGAAAACTTCACAACCTTAAACCTTAATATGTGCTAACGAGAGAACTTTTTGTAACACTCGACTATAGCGGAAACTCGAGATGCCACAAAACGACATGGTACAAAAGATTTAAGTATAAAACATCAACATCAAATTTCAAATGCCATTCAAATTCAAAAGGTTACAAGTTCAAGTTGACGTTTAATAAACATTACACAACCAAATTCATAATCAAAAGATCAAATGTTTGCATTACTAGTCCAAAATGCAACAATTAAACACATCATCCATGAAGCGGTCCAAAAAGCTAACTTACTGCCCTAGACCTGAAAAGCATGAAGAAAAAGTGTCAACTACAAGAGTTGAGTGAGTTCATAGGATTATGCTAACAACACACATATAGTTAATCCAATTCAAGAATGAATATGTCATAAAATTTCAAGAATTCCATCATACTGTCCATACCCAAACCGTATGTTCAATCAATAATTTCCATCCACGATAATAATGATTTCCATTCAGCCAAAGGCACAATTCGATGAGTATATGCTTGAGCCACTACTACGACCATTTTACATGTCCCAAACAACATAATATTTCATTTCAGAGCACAAGCTGTCAATCAAGTGCTTTAATCACAATTGGGGTCGTGCCATGGAGACGACCAATAATATATAAAGATAGTTAGAGCACCGCTCGGGTCGGACTGGCAATGAAGGTGGCCACCAAGGAAGACCAAACATTCCACCGTTACCTATTTAGTGGGTGAGTGGACGACTCTAGTTGCGCAACCCTCTAACTACAGGCCTCCACTATCAGAGTTAATAGTAGTGTACTGAAGTATCTCAGTTTGACAGAACTCAAGCTCATCGTATAACATATAACACATTGAACATACAATATCCCATTTCATAAGCATTCTTTCAAGAATCATTTCATATATATAAAGCCATTTTATTTATCATGCTTTTCACCCCGAAAGTAAAACACATAAAAGAGTTTGAAAGGGGGCTATGACTCACTTGATTAGAGAGTGAAAGGGGCTGATCAAATGTGATTCCTTCGCTTAGATTTGTTGCGCCTCAAGCAAGCCTAAACCATAACGTATATATTCACGACGTAAGTTCGCATGACATGAACTAGTGAGCTAGATCATGAGATGTATACTAGTAGACTTGCCCATCTTTGGTTGTTATTAGATTATGGAGTTTAAGTACATTATGATGCTCTCATTATTTGATTATAAGAGATTTGGTGGTAAGAGTCGTTTTCTCATTATACGTTTTTGTACGTTTATTGGATTTTCGGTAGTTTGGCTTTGATTTAATGGTTTCCATTGTACACTTTGCTTAGTAATAATATTTGACATTAGTGGTCTTATAATATTAATATTTTATGTATATTTTCTGATTTGTAATTATATTTAAATTATTTAATTATTATTTATAATAATAGTAATAAACTTATGTTAGTTTATTTGATAAAGTTAAACTTATAAGTCTATTCTTGTCAAAAAAACATTTTGCATTAAGTACAATTAGGTATAGTGTATATAGTTTTTTGAATTAGTTTTTTGCATTCCCCCTAAAAATAAATTTCTAACTTACATGAAAAAAATAGGATAAGAATCCTCTAAAGTCGGTGAGATATTGACCAT
>CM067169.1:119256872-119332853 GCA_034093135.1 Erigeron breviscapus | reverse complement strand
ATCAACTTCCGACCCATTTTTCATAGACACCACTCCTAGACCCAAATCCGACCACATACTTCACGAGACTTATTACGAGTCTGGAAGTAACGAGTGGGGTTACCATTCCGAAAAAGAAGAACCACTCCGATAAAACACCTACTCCACCCGAATCACCGGAAACAACCGTCAACATGGCCGGTCAACAAAATCCTCCCAATCTTTTCAACATGAAGATCGAGGACCTTCCTCGAACTATACCAACATCTCGCCAATCGGCCATGCGTGCACCCGAAATTGACACTTTCACGGTGAAAGGCAATCACTTGCAAATGGTTAAAGATTTGTGCTTTGACGGAAGGCACAAAAGAGATCCTCATGAGCATCTTGACAAGTTCGAGATGATTTGCAATCTATTCAATTATGGGGAA
This sequence comes from Erigeron breviscapus, assembly GCA_034093135.1. NCBI lineage: Eukaryota > Viridiplantae > Streptophyta > Magnoliopsida > Asterales > Asteraceae > Erigeron > Erigeron breviscapus. The sequence continues at coordinate 119,332,443 of CM067169.1, read as the reverse complement.
AATCAGGCCAACAACATCAAGATGAAGCTTTTTCCCATGTCTCTCACGGGAGAGGCTCACAAATGGTTGTAGGGTTTGGCACCGGATAGCTTGACAACTTGGGGTGCGGTTAGGGAAGCTTTGATTGAGAGATTCTTTCCGGCTAATCAGGAAAGAGAGCTCATACTTGTAATTAGATCTTTTAGGCAAGATGAGGATGAGTCTATTGTTGAAGCTTGGTTAAGAATGAAGGATCTCTTGTGGGAATGCCCAGGGCATGGGGTGAGTGACACTGAGATTGTGGGGATATTCATGGATGGGATGAATAGGGAGAGTTATGAGAAGATTGTGATGACGTGCGGAGGTAGCATTAGTTACAAGACCTCAAGTGAGCTTTGGAAATGTTTGAGGATATGGCGAAAGCTCAAGTTTCTAGGACTTCAAATAGAGATAGGAGGTCGCGTAAGGTAGTAGCTAGAGTTGATGAGGGTGAAACATCCGAGGTAATTTCTGAAATTCGGGCACTTTCAAACCGAATGGACGAAAGGTTCTCAATGGTGGAGAACAACTTTGGTGGACTTGAGCGGGATGTGAAGATTATGGCCGGGGGATGTACTCATTGTGGAGGTCCACATCATCCCGATGAGTGTGATTCGATAGCTCAAGAAGATGTGAATTTTGTGCAAAATCAACGCCAAGGCCAATACCAACCTCTCTTTCAACGTGGTGGCAATTACCAAGGCCGATATCAAGGTAACCCTCTAACTCTTTTAATTCTTATTCTAACAATCGTGGTGGTAATTTTCAAGGTAGGTGGCAAAAAGATGATAATCATGGAGCACCTCAACAACAACCACCACCATCACCTCCTAGGAAGAAAGAAAATCAAGATGAAGGCTCACCTCTCATGGCCATGATGGCCAAGTTTCTCGATAAACAAGACAAGAGGGAGGAGGCTCAAGAGAAGCGAATGCTTCAATGGAGAATTACTCCAAGCTTTTGAATGACAAGATTGGAGGGTTGCATGACAAGATAGACATTAGCAACCGCAACAACCATGCTTTGATCTCCAACTTGGAAAAGAGGATTGATAGAATGGGAAACCAAGAAAGGCAACCGGGTACTCTTCCGAGCAATACCCAACAAAACCCGAATCAAGGCCAAGGAGGATCATGGAAAAATGGGGATGACAAGTACAAAGCACCCAAACACCGGAATGAAACCGTTAATGCCATAGCCACACGGTCCGGGAAGGTAATTACTCCTCCTATTTATAATTCTTGTATTTCTAATGTTTCTCCTCGAGTTGGGCAGTTTGAAGAAGATGTTGATGAAGAGGTAGAGATGGAGTCACCGCCGGTGGTGACTACTCCGGTTCCTAAAGCCACACCAATCAAGGAACCCGAAGTGAAGCCATACAAGCCCAAGATTCCTTTTCCTCAATGCTTGAGGAAGGAAAAGATTCAGGACCAATACAACAAGTTTTTTGATATGATCAAGACGGTTACAATCAATGTGCCGTTAGTTGATCTCATTTCGGGCATGCCTAACTATGCCAAGTTTATCAAAGAACTTGTGACGGACAAGAAGAAGCTTGATGAAGCAAAGGCAACTTTCCTAAATGAAGAATGCTCGGCGGTCATCCGAAACAAGCTTCCACCTAAGCTTTCGGACCCAGGGAGTTTTCTTATCACTTGCACTTTTAGTAGTAAATTGTCTTATAAGGTGTTGGCCGACCTTGGGGCAAGCATCAACTTGATGCCATATTCAGTTTTTAGAAAGCTTTCTTTGGGGAAATTGAAGCCCACTAAAATGAGCATCCGTCTTGCGGATCATTCTTTTCAATACCCATTGGGGGTGGCCGAAAACTTGCTAGTGCAAGTAGGCAAATTTGTCTTTCCGGTTGATTTTGTTATTTTGGAAATGAAAGAGGACACAAAGGTGCCTCTCATTTTGGGCCGACCTTTCTTATATACCGCGGATGCTATCATTCGGGTAAAGGACAAGGAGATTTCCTTGGGTGTCGGGGAAGACCGGATTGTGTTTAAAATTGAAAAAGCCTTGCAACATTCTTATTCTTCCGATGACACTTGTTTTAAGATTGATGTTATAGATAATGTGGTTGAATTGGAGATGTTGGAGCTTGTTGGAATTGATGGTGAAGACAATGATGATAGCTTGGCTAGCATTGGAGAGGGAGATGTCACTAGTGACCAAGTCGAAGAGATTATGGCACTAAGCATGGATGACACCCCATTGGAGGAAGAAGGGTTTGAGGAAATTGAAAGAATTCCAAGTAACAAGTTGCCCACTTCCCTTGATAATCCTCCTACGGATTTAGAGCTCAAGCCATTACCCGGTCACTTGGAATATGCATTTCTGGAAGGTACATCTCTTCTTCCCATTGTTTCTCCTCGAGTTGGGCAGTTTGAAGAAGATGTTGATGAAGAGGTAGAGATGGAGTCACCGCCGGTGGTGACTACTCCGGTTCCTAAAGCCACACCAATCAAGGAACCGAAGTGAAGCCATACAAGCCCAAGATTCCTTTTCCTCAATGCTTGAGGAAGGAAAAGATTCAGGACCAATACAACAAGTTTTTTGATATGATCAAGACGGTTACAATCAATGTGCCGTTAGTTGATCTCATTTCGGGCATGCCTAACTATGCCAAGTTTATCAAAGAACTTGTGACGGACAAGAAGAAGCTTGATGAAGCAAAGGCAACTTTCCTAAATGAAGAATGCTCGGCGGTCATCCGAAACAAGCTTCCACCTAAGCTTTCGGACCCAGGGAGTTTTCTTATCACTTGCACTTTTAGTAGTAAATTGTCTTATAAGGTGTTGGCCGACCTTGGGGCAAGCATCAACTTGATGCCATATTCAGTTTTTAGAAAGCTTTCTTTGGGGAAATTGAAGCCCACTAAAATGAGCATCCGTCTTGCGGATCATTCTTTTCAATACCCATTGGGGGTGGCCGAAAACTTGCTAGTGCAAGTAGGCAAATTTGTCTTTCCGGTTGATTTTGTTATTTTGGAAATGAAAGAGGACACAAAGGTGCCTCTCATTTTGGGCCGACCTTTCTTATATACCGCGGATGCTATCATTCGGGTAAAGGACAAGGAGATTTCCTTGGGTGTCGGGGAAGACCGGATTGTGTTTAAAATTGAAAAAGCCTTGCAACATTCTTATTCTTCCGATGACACTTGTTTTAAGATTGATGTTATAGATAATGTGGTTAAATTGGAGATGTTGGAGCTTGTTGGAATTGATGGTGAAGACAATGATGATAGCTTGGCTAGCATTGGAGAGGGAGATGTCACTAGTGACCAAGTCGAAGAGATTATGGCACTAAGCATGGATGACACCCCATTGGAGGAAGAAGGGTTTGAGGAAATTGAAAGAATTCCAAGTAACAAGTTGCCCACTTCCCTTGATAATCCTCCTACGGATTTAGAGCTCAAGCCATTACCCGGTCACTTGGAATATGCATTTCTGGAAGGTACATCTCTTCTTCCCGTTGTTATCTCCTCGTCACTTTCGGGTGAGGAGAAGGCTAAACTCATGTCCATTCTAAAGGCCCATAAAAAGGCCTTTGCATGGAAGACATCCGATATACCCGGAATAAGCCCCGATTTTTGCAAACATAAAATCAATCTAATTGAAACTGTAAAACCGGTGATTCAAAGGCAAAGAAGGCTTAATCCTAACATGAAAGATGCTGTAAAAAAGGAAATTGTTAAGTTACTTGATGCGGGTATTATCTTTCCAATATCGGATAGTCCATGGGTTAGCCCGGTACATTGTGTACCAAAGAAGGGTGGGATGACCGTTGTAACAAATGAGAAAAATGAATTGGTCCCAACTAGAACGGTCACCGGTTGGAGAGTTTGTATTGATTACGTAAGTTGAATGAGGCCACCAAAAAGGACCATTTTCCTTTACCCTTCATGGACCAAATGCTTGAAAGATTGGCGGGTAATGAATTCTTTTGTTTTCTAGATGGTTTTTTCGGGTACTTCCAAATACCCATTGATCCTAATGATCAAGAGAAAACAACTTTTACTTGCCCTTTTGGAACATATGCTTATAGCCGCATGCCTTTTGGTTTATGTAATGCACCGGGCACTTTTCAAAGATGCATGTTGGCCATTTTCCAAGATATGATTGAAACCTCCATGGAAGTTTTCATGGATGATTTTTCGGTTTTTGGTAATTCATTTGATAGTTGTTTGGCTAATTTGGACAAAATGCTTGAAAGATTGGCGGGTAATGAATTCTTTTGTTTTCTAGATGGTTTTTTCGGGTATTCCAAATACCCATTGATCCTAATGATCAAGAGAAAACAACTTTTACTTGCCCTTTAGGAACATATGCTTATAGCCGCATGCCTTTTGGTTTATGTAATGCACCGGGCACTTTTCAAAGATGCATGTTGGCCATTTTCCAAGATATGATTGAAACCTCCATGGAAGTTTTCATGGATGATTTTTCGGTTTTTGGTAATTCATTTGATAGTTGTTTGGCTAATTTGGACAAAATGCTTGAAAGATGTGAAAAAGCACATTTGGTGCTTAATTGGGAAAAATGTCATTTTATGGTCAAGGAAGGTATTGTGTTGGGTCACAAAGTGTCAAGGGCGAGTCTTGAGGTTGACAAAGCGAAAATTGATGTCATGACTAAATTACCTCCACCCACCAATGTGAAGTCGGTAAGAAGTTTTCTTGGTCATACCGGTTTTTACCGGAGATTTATCAAAGATTTTTCTAAAATCACTAGACCCATGACTAGATTGTTGGAGAAAGATGTCCCTTTTGAGTTTAATGATGAATGTCTAAATGCTTTTTCTCTTTTGAAAGACAAGTTGACAAATGCTCCAATCATGACTTCACCAAATTGGTCTTCGCCCTTTGAACTTATGTGTGATGCTAGTGATTTTGCTTTGGGGGCCGTTCTTGGCCAAAAGGATGAGAAGCATTTTCGTCCTATTTACTTTGCTAGCAAAACCCTAAACCCCGCCCAACAAAACTACACCATGACCGAAAAAGAGTTGTTAGCGGTGGTGTACGCCTTTGATAAGTTTAGACCTTACTTGGTGCTAAATAAGACCATTGTTTTCACCGATCATTCGGCATTGAAGTACTTGTTCTCTAAACAAGATGCTAAACCCCGCTTGCTTCGTTGGGTCTTGCTTTTGCAAGAGTTTGATATTGAAATCAAAGACAAAAGTGGGGCTGAAAATGTTGTCGCCGACCACTTGAGTAGGCTCGAAAACCCTCACCTTGAGGAGTTGAAGGAGCATGAGATTAATGATTCCTTTCCCGATGAGTTTTTGATGCAGGTGGAAGATAAAGAAGCACCGTGGTACGCCGATATTGCTAATTATTTGTGTGCAGGAATTTTGCCTAAGGGGTGGTCTTCGCAACAAAGGAAGAAATTTTTCTCCGAAATCAAGCACTATTTTTGGGAAGAGCCGTATTTGTTCAAGGTGTGTGCGGATGGGATGATTAGAAGGTGTATTTGGGGTAGTGAGACTAGAAAGGTTTTGGATGAATGCCACTATGGACCCACCGGTGGGCATTATGGGCCATCGGTAACGGGTAAGAAAGTGTTTGATGCTGGATTCTATTGGCCCACAATTTTTAAGGAAGCAAACACTAGTTGAGACATGTGATGCGTGCCAAAGACAAGGAGCCATAACCAAAAGGGATGAAATGCCTCAACAATCCATCCAAGTTTGTGAAGTTTTTGATGTGTGGGGAATTGACTTCATGGGTCCCTTCCCACCATCAAACAAATGTCTCTATATCTTGGTTGCGGTCGATTATGTCTCAAAGTGGGCTGAAGCAAAAGCCTTGCCAACCAATGATGGCAAGGTGGTGATTGATTTCTTAAAGTCTTTGTTTAGCCGGTTCGGTATGCTAAGGGCTTTGATAAGTGACCGGGGAACTCATTTCGCCAATCATCAATTGGCAAAAGTCTTGAAGAGATATGGGGTCACTCATCGTTTTTCAACTTCCTATCACCCACAAACTAGTGGGCAAGTTGAGAACACCAACGTGCTCTAAAGAGAATATTGGAGAAAACCGTTGATGGGAACCCTAAATCATGGTCAAAAAAGTTAGATGATCCCCTATGGGCGTTCCGAACCGCGTTCAAGACCCCCATTGGAACTACTCCATATCGACTTCTCTATGGCAAGACTTGCCATTTGCCGGTGGAAATTGAGCACAAGGCATATTGGGCCTTGAAACATTGCAACATGGACTTGATTGAAGCCGGTGAAACGAGAATGTTGCAACTCCATGAACTTGATGAGCTTAGACATGGTGCCTACGACAATTCGTTGTTGTTCAAGGAAAGAACAAAGGTATGGCACGACAAAAAGCTCAAGAGAAAGGATTTCAAAGTGGGAGATAAGGTGTTGTTGTTTCTCTCCAAGTTCAAAATCCACCAAGCAAAGCTCACATCTAGGTGGAATGGACCGTTTGTCATCAAGCATGTATATCCTTCGGGATATGTTGAGTTGTTTAGAAAGGATGGAAGCTCGTTCATTGTAAATGGACATCGGTTAAAGCTCTACCATGAAGAAGAAGTTGGGGAGGGAGCCTTGGTCGAGAAGCTCCAGCTTTTTGCTTGAAAAACGAGGTTTGATCGAGTCAAGCTAATGACTCGTAAATAAATAAAGCGCTTCTCGGGAGGCAACCCGTGTGTTTTTATCATTTTAGTTGTTTTCAGTAGTTTTGTCCTATTTTTATGTTTTTCGTTGAGATTCACAGGTGAGAAATGATTTTGGGTGAACCGGTATGTGCAAACGTGTGTTAAAAGGCCAAAATTCTGGAAAACTGCAGCATATCGCGGCGCGACCAGACCTCTCGCGGCGCGAGATCGGGTGGATTTGGAGCCAAGTTGTCCAGGGGATTTTCTCGCGGCGCGAACCAGGCACCTCGCGACGCGAACGGCAATTTCAACGTGATCGCGCCGCGACCCAGGTATATCGCGACGCGATAGAGCTCGGCCAGGTAAGTTTTCCTTTTCTTTTAAAATTAAAAAAAAAGGGGACTTATGAAAACAGAGCCACGATCTATCTATCTTCTCTCACTCTCTTTTCTTCTTCCTTTCTCACTTTCTCTCAAAACACACACACACAAATACACACACATACTCTTAGAATTGTGGTTTTGCACTCTTCTTCTTCCTCTCATTCACCGCTTCTCCATTCCATCATCATCATCATGTCAAGAGGGGTATGTGATCCTCAACTCTTTCTCTTTTCTTTTCAATTTTATTTCAATATTAATTAGGATTTATTTATTTTCTTGAATTTTCTTTCAATTAATGTTTGTTAATTACTTAGATAAGTTAGTATTGTTGTTTATTGTCCTTAGAGGTGATTAATTTTGGAAGAATCTTAGAAAAACCTAATTAGGGTTCTTAATTTTTAATTTGGGGGTTTTTAAGATTTAGTCATCCTTAATTTATTTTAATTCAAATTAGTTAAAGCATTGTTAATTAGACATAAAACCCATTCAGAAAATCCAAAAAAAAAAAAAAATTCAGAATCACGTCGCGAGATTCTGCCCTGTTTTCCTGTTTTTGCCGTTTGTCTGTCTTAGCCTTTCGTGAGTGCCTCCATTTGTTTCCTCTGACTTATTTAGCACATTTTGAATGTTTTTGCAGAAACAACCTGTTGGACAAAAATACGAGGGATGGGTGTGGCCGAATAACTACCAATTTGACTATGTAGATGATAGCTACACTCCACCAACCGCTCCTGCTAGCAAAACATTCAGGTTACTCAAAACACACACACATCCTTGGCTGCAATTCAGGGATGTCCCGAAGGCGGAACGCCAAGTGTTTTTGAATAGGTTAGCGGAAATCCAAGACTATGAGTTGATTCCCGCTCGTACAATGGACTGGCAGATAATTCACGATGCACTCCTGGATGACTACTTTACAAACAGGTTTAGGACAGAATATACTGATGAGGAAACGGGTTGGGTAGCGAATATCGATATGTGGAAAAGGGTTTTTGAGCTGAACAAACCGGCTAAACTGGAATGGTGCCAGGAATTCTACTCATCTCTTAGAGTGGGATTTCTACCTGTTGAGGACATTAGTGAGGATTGGGTGATCCACTTTCGATTAGGTGGCAAGCAGCACCATTGCACTATTCCCAAGTTTGGTTATCTTTGTGGCATGTTTGAGAAAAATGAGTTTAATGATGGTTTGGTTCATTCGTTTTTGGAGAATAGCATATTGGATATCTCCCATTTTGATGACGGGGTTAGTTTTCATGAGTATTGGAATAGGATTTCAGGGAAGCCTTCGTTTAGCTCGGGGGTGAGCAAAGTGTCGGACATTCGGTCCAAAAAGTTGAGGCTTTTGCATAAACTGATAACATACTCTTTTATCCATCGGGGCAATGCTAATGACAAAGTGTGTAGCGATGATTTGTGGTTGCTCATGCAGTTCCAAGACTTTACCCCCACCCGATATGGTTGTGCTCCTTATATCCTTGCTCGTCACATGCAGAAGCACCGGGAGCGTAGGTATTTATGTGGTCATTTCGTGACCTCGATCATGGAGAGGTTGGGCATGGCAAACACTAGTGGGGGGAGGAGAGTGTCGGATATTGAGCCTACCATTATCATTGATGCCACAGAGTTAAAGAAGGCAAGGTTGATGACTTCGGCGAGTGATTTGGGGGATGAAACGGAGGATGAGCAGGAGCCGCCGGCTCAGAGACAGAGGGTGGAGCCGCCACCCCAGATGGAGCAGTAGCCTAACCCTTACCCGGCTTATGATTTTGCAGGTTGGGGAACCAAGCTTGATGAGATCCTGGGTAATCAGCGGGAGCTCAGGGACACTCAGGATATGATGATGGATGGGCAGAGGACGATGTGGAGCCAAGTGAACCGCCTGGGTTTCCAAAATGAGTACTGGTCTCCCTACATCAACCATTGTATCTAACCAGAGTCTCCACCTCCACCACCGCCTACTCAGGCATTCAGTCCTCCTCCCATTTTCATGCCGGCCAGCACCACCTATGGATTTTTCTGTCCACATCCTGATCAGCAGCAGCAGCCCGGTTGGGCAGGCCCGAGTTCGAGCGCAGCAGGTACTAGTGGGACCACAGGGGGCGCTCAGGATATGCCCCAATTTGGTACATATAGACATACCACTGGAGAGCGCTATTCGGGGCCTGGTTTTGATTTCTACCGAGGCATATTTGGTGAGCCGGCAGATCCTGATGCTGGTGACGGTGTTCCCTCCTCTCATGACATGGAGGAGTATTGATCTATTCTATCTTCTTTTCTAATTTCTGAAACTTTTGAAACTTTGAACTTTATTTCTTTTCGATTTGGTTGTAATTCCGCCGTTTAGGCGATGAGACATTTGTAGTATTTTCCGTATTTCCTTTATTATGAACTATGTAGTTGTTTTGGTATTTTGCTTTTGGTGATTGTCAGGTGATTAATTCAAGTTTGCAAGTTGAATTGTGAGAGAATGCCTTGGGAATTTTTGGAACAAACAAGCGGGTTTATGCTGGCAGTCAGTTCAGCACCCACTTAAATTTTGGCTTCAACTTTGCATTGGTGAATTCTTGCTTTCACCTGGAGGTTTTTCATTGTTCCTTTCTACATTTTGCATTTTTCCATTTTCCCATTGTTTGCCTTAGTTATTCGTCCATTGAGGACAATGTACAACTTAAGTGTGGGGAGGGGGATTGGTAAATTGGAAAAATGAAAAATTTTGAAGTTTCTTTCCTCTACTAGCATTTTGGTTATGTTTTTTAAATTTTTGAGGCTATAGGTTTTGTGCAAAGACGAGAAATGAGGACTTTGAATTTTGCTAATCTAGGATAAAACTTGAGATTGTTTACCTTTAGCTTTCCTTTCCTAGTGTTTGTGGCATTTCATCGTTCCAAGGGGTCATAGGCTTGTTCCGAACTTCAAATAATCTAGGTTGCTTGCGAATTGTACCTTAATGATAAACCTAATATGAATAATAGCTTCACTAGATGATGTATTGGTAGGCACCGCTTAAGGTTTTTCATTTGAATTTTGCAACTTGTGTGCATGAAAAGCTCGAAATGTATTAAATATGCTTGTGGTAATTTGACTTAACATATGGTTTGCACACCGGATGTCCGGTCCTTAATTCTTATGTTATAGGTTGTAGCTCTAGTCATTATGTTTGGTCTTTATATCGGGGTGTCTGGGGTGCTTCGGCATCAAACGGGTGGCACATGTGGGAATGCGCATAATCTTTTTCTAATAGTCTAATGCTAATGTGGTCTTTGAGATTCGAACAAGTAAGTCCTTGGGGTAACCTCGTTTTACCTAGCTCACCTAAAGCTTCCAACTTGGGATGGGTTGTCAGAAAGTTCGTTACACGGGTCTCATCGAAAATCACGGGTGTTAAATTATAAAACCATTTATTCTCACATGTGTTTGTGTTTAGAGCATGGTCTCTGGATATGCAACCCAACCTTGAGTTCTGGCGTATGTCACTTAACGATACTCACGTATCCGTAGCGAACCGCTGGCCGGACGCTTAAAGTACACTTTCGTATGATCACCTGATGTGTGGATAGAGTTGCAATTCTAGACCGTAGGAGTATGTTTTGTCAAGGGACTCATAAGTATAATGTAATGAAAACCTTATGGAAAACCAATGGCGTGAGTGTTTAAGTGGACAATTATACCGATAATCATTGTGGAATATTGCTTATGTTGCCAATAATAATGTTGATGCTTGCTAGTAAATTATAGCTTAGTAAGAACGAGCCCAAGGTCAATTGGAATGATAGAAATGTTCAAGAGGTGTTAACACAAGCATAGGGAGGATTCTAATTGTAACCGAAAGATGGTTTTGCTCTAGATTAGTCGAATTTTCTGATTTCATCTTAAACTTTGCTCATTAGTTTTTAAATGCATTTGCTTTTGGTATTCGACACCACTTGATAGGAAATTTCACTTATAACCGTGTTTTGTTTCTGAAATCGTGAATTGTTGGGTTATTGAGAATTGATCAAAGTGCATACTTGCTTGAGGGCAAGCAAGGTTTAAGTGTGGGGAGGTTTGATGTGTCTCAATATATACATATTTCCCACATCTTATTTGGACATTTTAGACACGTTTGTTAGCCGTATTTACATGTTTTATGGTGCTTTATGGTGATTGCTAGTGATTTCAGGTCTACAGCAGGTACATCGCTCATAATTGGTAGAAAATAGCTTAAGAATGGTCCATATGCACTAACGATGAAGAACGAAGCTGAAATGGCAAAACTGGCATCCCAGTCGCGGCGCGACCAGAATCATTCGCGGCGCGATCCTTCACAAACTTCGCCTCGCGGCGCGATCCTGGAACCTCGCGATGCGACAAAAACCCCTGGACGAAAATGCTCTAGTTTCTGCATCATTCGCGGCGCGACCAAGGGGGCTCGCGGCGCGAGTTCTGTCTGACAAGTCGACTTTCTCTCTCCTGGGGTATAAATACCAAACCCCACTCAACCCTAAACCTAATCTTGGACACTCCAGCCTCCATACTTTCTCTCTAGCCGATTTTGAAGGTTTTTCAAGGGTTTTTCATCATCCAAACTATTTTGAAGACTGGAAGATTAATTTTGGCTCTTGATTAGTGATTGTAGCTCGGTTGTAACCTCGATTTGGATTATTACTTCACATTTGGTACACTATGTTCTCCTTTTTATTTGAATCTTTAGCTCTTTTCATTGTGAGTAGCTAAATCTCTATACATCTATGAAGATGAAGTGAAACAATTAGTTATGGTTGCATAATATTTTGAATTCAAGTTGGTTTTACTTAACATTTTGTCAAGATCTTAATGAAGTGATTTCTCCTACTTAAACTTGTGTTCTTGGTGATATTTGAGTTCTTCGATAGTGGTACTAGTTGAATGCAAGTATTATTTTAGTTGTTTGTCTATGAATAACTCGTGCTAGGTCATGGTATGATAGTAAAGAATACAAGTCTAATAGAAATTACTTTGTTAAGTGGATTTAACGGTTGGTGGTACCACGTTTCTTTCACAAAGATAAAAATTGTTATTTAAATAATCAAACAAACTAGTTAGTTCGAGGAATTGTAATAGGGTTGGTGGTACCACTTGTTGCAAGAAATTGGATTGAATAGGTGATCGAGTCGATTTTACAAACGGAGTGCACCCGGTTGTGTATTTGTCTTATCACGATTATTATCACCAATATATATGAATTTTGAGCTTAACCTATATGCAACCTAGACTTTTTGCGTAGCGGATTCGACATAGATGGCTTTTTAATTATTTGTTTACAACTCAAACTCTTTTCGCGTGCTCTCGATTAATACCGGTTGAGTACTTTATTTTACTTGTTGATAACATAGTTTTCAGAAACGCAAAGTGACAATTCGGTCACACCAAACTTTTTACTTGTTTCACATTTTTACAACCTTTAGTACAACAATCAGTCCTTGTGTTCGATCCTGGTCTTGCCAGTTAGCTATATTACATACGAACGGGTACACTGCCCGTAAGTGTGTTGTAGTCAGTTAGCGGTAGATCTTGTTATAAATTATAAACTAGATTTCACACATCAAAACCTAAAACGAACTTTTAGTTTCCTAATCAATTTAACAATTATAGCAAATTCAATTGAAAACAAGCCTAAAGCTCTGATACCATTGATGGGTTTTAGGCATTATAAACTAACTTAAACTTTTAAGGGAGCATCCAACCTAAAACATGATCTATGTTTTCACAATTGAACCTATAACTATGAACACAAAATAAGAATCCTAATACCCTAGTAAATAATCGAAAATTACTAAAGAAGAAAATAGGATTACATACCTTTTAGTTGTTATAGTAAACAACTAGAATTATCCCTCTGATTTCTTAGAAGAAAGCACCACAAACGTCGTGCCTCTAATGGAATCACACCTGACGACTCAAACAAAAAAATTACTAAGTGTGGATGAACTATAGAAGAGTTCTTCCAGAGGAGAAAGAAGGAGGCGAATACTCAAGCCAAGAATGTGCAAAAAGAATGAATCTCTAAGGCCCTATTTATAGCCTTGGATATCCTCCATGGTTTTCCTATCCCACCGTTGTGGGACAAATTTCCCAAAAAAATTTTCTTCTTATTTATCACTCCTACTTATTTTGGGTCTCGAGGGCAACCCAAAAGGATGTGATGTTATTAATTTAATAAAAACCGAAAAGTTATAATAAAGAACAAAAGTTGGGTTTTTGACATTATACCTTTAATATGTAAAATAGAACGTTTTGATGATGATAACAAGCATAAATTCGTGATTATAAAACAAAATCTAACAAAAAGCTTTGATTGTGAAGAATTTGATGTGTGTGTGTTTTGATGGTGAAACTAGTGTGTGTGAAAATATTTTAGAGATGAAGGTGGTGAATGAGGGTGTGGAGAGAAGAAGAGTATTTATATGAGGGGATAGAATGAGCAATTTCACAAAATTAGTCCCTCCTCACTACAAAGTTACAACGTTCATCCTTTTTCTCCTAACGACATTTATAAAGGCATTACGACTATAAATTATGATTGTTTATAAAGGCATCAAGAATCCAATTCCAAATTACATATAGGTTTGTCAAGAATCAAGGGTTTCCCAAATTTTACTTCAATTAAATTAGATAGTCTTAAAAGGACGTCAAGTTTAAGTCACGGGTGTTACATATTGCTATCTTCATTGCCGGATAGTTGGTCCGGGACAGTGACAACCGTTACTAGCTCGGTGGGAACCGATGATATGACATTTGAAAAGATTCGGGATTTGGTATTGGGTGAAGACATTCGCCGGAGAGGTACTCAGTCGGGATCTTCTTCTGAGATGTTACATGTTGGCAAGAAGGGGAATAGCAGGAATAGTGGCAAGGGTCGTGGCAGGAGTCCATCTAGAACTCGGCCGAGTGTGCGTTGTTGGGACTGCAACGAGACAGGGCATCTTAGGAGTTCGTGTCCTAATAAAAAGAACTCTGGTGAAGGTTTGAATTCTACTTCTAAGAGTGTGACAACCGTCATCTGAGCGTATTTTCCGAAGTACTTTTCCGGTCGTTTTAGTTCGTTTTGTTTATGTACGTCGTTAGACTTTAAGACGTTATTAATGGAATAAATGGATTTATGGTTTTTTTTCGGGCTTTATGAGAATTTAGACTTTAGAAAAATTGTACGTGGACTCGAGAACAGGAGGAATACTAGTTGTCTTGTGGAAATGCCAAATTAAGTGAAATACTTAAAATTTAATAAATTAAAGATTTAATAAATAAATATAGACATGTTTATATCCGTTAGAAAGCTATTGAAAAGTTACATTTAAATATGTCGACAAAAATGATTTAACGGGTCTCGAGTTTTCTTGAATTGTCGGGTCAAACCAATTTAAATGAAAGTCAAAGTTAGGTTAGATGAGAAATGGGACAAACAAAAACCCTAACCCTACCCATCTCCCCCCTCATTTCTTCCAAAACTCACTCTCACTCCTCTCTCTCTATTCTTGGCCGCCCCCTTCCTCCTCTCCCTCTCTATTTTCGGCTACCACAAAAACACCACCAAATCTTCATCATCTTCATTAATTATCTTTTAGTTTTGGGTAAGGTTTGTTGGATACATGTATCTAAATAGTTTTTCTTCTTAAAATCACGGATTTTCTCTCATATATACATACAAAGTTTCGGCTATGGATCTATATCTAAGTATAGATCCGAAAATTTCACTTTTGAGTATATATATAAATCGGTTTGGGTATGTATGTGTTGGTTTATGTATAAATCCGCAAGGTGTTTCAATATATATATGTACAAATCGATTTCTAGCATGTATATATGTTTAGATCCGAATTTTGTTACACAAATACATATAATTTCGGTTATTAAGTGTATATGTATATTTATATATCCGAAAATCATTAGATCCGAAAAGTTTATACATATATGTCTATAGATCCGATCTCCTTGACAAAAATATATATATATATTTCGGTTATGAGTATATAAGCTTGTTTAAATCCGAAATCCATAAATCCGAGATCTATATGTCCGAAATCTTGGATCCGAAATCTTTTAAATCCGAAATCTTGGATCCGAAATCTTTTAAATCCGAAATCTTGGATCCGAAATCTTGTAAAATCGAAAATCTTCAAATCCGAAAACTTATACCCGAAATCCTTCAAAATCCGAAAAGTATATCCGAAAATCTTGTAGATCCAAGTTGTTAAGGCCCGAAATTCTTCTTAACCGAAATCCTTGGATCCGAAATCATTGTTCTTGGGTAGATTTGATGTTGTAATTTGATTTTCGATCCTTGTTCATATGTATATAAACCGAAAACATTTTAAATCTGTGAATAGTATGTCATTTTCGAGTTGTTTGGTTGTTTTTGGTTAGATTTATCATAGATCCGAATTGTATTAGTGATTTTGGTCTTGAAATTGTGTTTAGAGCTAGTGTTTGTAAGTCGTTTTCTTGCCGGCCAACGCCGGTCAAACCTGCCGGAAAATGTATTTTTGGTTCAAAGTTAAGTTTTGGGATTAATTAGTAATTCTTGGTCAAAAATTTGATTAGTTTTCTTGTTAGAAATATAAATGTAGTAGTTGATTTGTGTACCTTATGTTAATTTGTACTTATATTGTAATCTTGTTACAATGGAAGGGGGCATAGTGTAAATAGCTCATATGTATATAAACCCCCTCCATTATGTTAATTGTAACCTTTCACCACATAATACAAACAAATCTTTCCCTGACATCTCTCTACTCTCTCTCTACTTTCTCTCACTAGAAACCTCCATTAACACACACTAAAACACACACAATAGCTCGAATTCTACTCTTTACAATTGGTATCAGAGCACAATCAGAGTTGCTGAACGATCCACAAGCTTATTACAAGCTTAATTTGTGCTTAATTTCAGAATTTGAGTAATTTTTCTGAAAGGTTCATTTGCAGAGCTCACTGTTTCAGTGATTCCTGCAAATTAAGTGTGTTTTTGTCCTAATTTTGTTCACCGTTCGATTTAATATCAGTATATCTTCCTTCGCTATCATTTTCAGAAGCTAATTTCATCATTTGAGTTGATTTTGATCGAGCTCTACAAATCGCATGTTCGTGAGGGTTTGAGTTCCAGTTGAAATTAGCATCTAATTTGTTTGAGGATTTGTGCGCATTGATTTTCTAAACATTTTGATATAAAATTCGAGTTCTAATTCGCAAAAATGAAGAAGATATCGAAGATTTTCAGTCTTCTCTGCAAATAAGGGGTTGGCTGAACATAGAAGATAACCTAACCGACTATTTTGTCGTGTTGTGGTTACTCGTATTTGCAGAGGTCGTTGGCTAAGTGGTATTCTTACTTGTACTATTTGCAGAGCTATTGCTCGGCAAATAAGTGGTTCAAGGATTTGTGGTTAAGTGTTGAGATTACTTGTGCTATTTGCAGAGCTTTTTGCTCGGCAAATAAGTGGTTCAAGGATTTGTGGTTAAGTGTTGAGATTACTTGTGCTATTTGCAGAGCTTTTTGCTCGGCAAATAGTTATTTCAAGAAATTTGGTTAAGTGTGAAGTTCACTTATTCTATTTGCAGAGCTCATTGCTCGGCAAATAAGTGGTTCAAGGATTTGTGGTTAAGTGTTGAGATTACTTGTGCTATTTGCAGAGCTTTTTGCTCGGCAAATAGTTGTTTTTGAGAATTCTTGATTTGTGACTGGTGCTACTTGCATTGTTTGCAGAGGTTTAAGCTCGGCAAACAAGTGTTTTTGGTTGGTGTGACTAAGTACAAGTTCTATTTGTACTGTTTGCAGAGATATTTGCTCGGCAAATAGTTGAATTTGATTCTTCGACCAAGTGACTTTCTTAGTTGTGCTGTTTGCAGAGGTTTTTGCTCGGCATTCAGTTGTTTTTGTGTGTTGATCTAAGTACTTGGGTTGCGACTTGGTCACTTACACCATTTGCAGAGAATTAAGCTCGGCACTTAGTTGTTTTTAAGATTCTGAAATCAAAATTTTTCAAGATAACTTCTCAAAACCATTTTTCATCAATATTCTTCAAGTGGGTTGAAAAATCAAAATTTTTGAAATTTTGAAATTTCTTACTTGTTCTATTTGCAGAGGATTAAGCTCTGCATTTAGTTGAAATTAAAAAATTCTCAAATTTTTCTAAGTCTGTTAATTGCTTGAAATGGCTTCAAGGGAAGCTTTAGCACTTGGTTCTGAAGGAAGACCACCTGTCTTGTTTAGAGGATCTTATCCTCAATGGAAGAAAAGGTTTCTGAACTGGATAGACAGGCAGAAGAATGGAAAACTGCTGAGAAAATCTTACAAAGATGGTCCTGAAATTCCAAAGAACCCAGTTAATGGAGAAGTTTTACCTGAAGAGAGTTGGAACACAGATCAGAGAAACAGAGTTGAGGCTGACCAAAGTGCAATTGCCTTTCTTTACCAAGCACTTCCTGATGACATCTACTGCAATGTGGATTCCTATGAAACAGGAAAAGACATTTGGGATGAAGTGGAGAAGCAGATGGAAGGATCTGATGTGTCAAACACCATAAGGTTGTCGACTGTTCTGAACATGTATGAAACATTTAAACAACAAAAAGGTGAACCATTGAATGAGGTATACATCAGATTCTGCAATGTCATCAATGAGCTGAGAAAGAATGATGTGAAGAGAACCAATATGGAACTGAACATCAAATTCATCAAAAATCTGGAAGAGGAATGGCAAGTATATGGAACTCAACTCAATCAACAATCAGACTTCGAAAAACTCACCATTCACACTCTGTTTGAAAAACTACAACTTAATGTTGAGGATGTTCAGAGAATTCAGAAGAAGAAAGAAGAGAGTGTACATTCAGATCCATTGGCTTTGGTTGCTGAAAGGAAGACTTCAAGATTGTCAAGACACAGTTTTGTTGAAGTTCAAACTGATTCTGATTCAAGTGAAATGAGTGATTGTGATCTTGATGAAAGGCAAAAAGAGATGTACAAAGAACTCGCTTATTTCACAAAGACTTTCAAGAAGAAATTCTTCAAAAAGAAACCAACAAACAATCAGCTTAGGACTTCATCAGTCTCTTCGTATGCTAAAAATGCGAATGCTCCTAAGTATGATCAGAAGAAAGATTTTACTGGTGGTGAGAAGAAGTATGACAATCAGAAAAGGTTTGAGAAGAAGGTCATGGATAAGAGAACTGAAGACAGGAAATGCTACAACTGTGGTATCACTGGACATTTTGCCATAAATTGTACTAAACCTCGACAAAAGAACTCCGAGTACTATAAGTACAAACTTTTGCTGGCAAGACAAGAGGAAAGCGGAATTGCCCTTCTCGCTGAGGATGACAAGTGGTTACATCTTTCTGATGAGGAGACAGACGAACTTGCAGCAAATGTATGCTTCATGACAAAGATCAAGAAGTCAAAGGAGTTGGAGGAAAATGATGAAAGTTCTTCTGAAGTCGAGGATGAGGTAATCTCTTTTCCCAAATCAGTGTTAAAACACTACATGGACATGAGTGAAACGGCAAGAAAAGATTGCAGGGAGTTGAGTAAAAAGAATTTAAAATTAAAGAAAGATTTGGAGGACAAAGAAAAAGATTTTCAAATTAAAATTGATTCATTTCAAAAAGAATTTGAGAATTTGAAATCAGAAAAAGCAGCAGTCTCTTTTACTCCAAACTCCAAACTGCATCTTGAGAAACAAGAACTTGAGACCAAAGTTCTTGAACTAAGCAAGACTGTCAGACAACTTCAAGTTGAAAAGACCAATGAGATGTTTCGAGCAAATGCTTTGGCTGAAGACATTGAGTCTTTGAATGTCAAGATGAAAGAATCTATCCCTGATGTGACGGAATTTGAAAACAAAATTTCTGACCTAAAATATGAATGTTGTATAAAAGATTCTCTTAAACAAAAACTTGATAAAGAAAATGATGAACTGAAAGCTGAAATCAAGTCTTATCAAGAAAAGTTGTATAAGATCAATCGTTCATATCAACAAGTCTTTTTAAATAGGCCAAGAAATTCAGAAACAATATTCACATCAGGGTTGGGTTATAACAATCCAAAATGTTTGCTCGAAGCACAAGAAGAAGTCCCATCATTATACAACGAATCTTATTTGAGATGTGGGATGACAGACCAATTTGTGTGACCGACTGATAGTGATTATGAGGCTGATGATTTTCTAGAAAAGGGTGCAAAAGTCTATTTTAACTATGAGTTAATGGATGAGTCATATGATTTCTTCGCTAACTCTACACATAAAACAATCAACGACAATCATGAGGCTATCATACCCGAAATTCTTGAGTGTTTTACTGAAAAACCTTTGGAAAATCCTAATCCTATTCCAAAACCTGAAAATTTGAGACCATATGTACCACAAAAAGTTTTGGAAAAGGTAATTGAAGATCTGCAAAAGTCTCTTGAGGAAAAGCAATCTTTGATAGAAAATTTGAAGGCTCAAAATCATTATGTCATTGACCAACCCAAGATAGACTCCAAAGTTTGTGATCCATCTGGATGTTCTGTGAGTTCTATATGTGAAAGTGTGAATGTTGCTGTGCAAACTGAAAAAGAATCCCAGATCTTTGATATGTGCAAAATTGATTTTGACTGAAAGTTTTCTGAATCATTTGAAAAAATCAATGAGAAGATTTTATCCATGAAAAAGAAAACCAATGTGTTTGAAGAGAATCATCCAATTCATGTTCAAAATGTGAATGTAGACATAAAGAAAGTTGTTCATGTGTCTGTGCAAACTGATGGTGATTTAGATGATGTTCATGATGTTGATGATTATTTCTTCCCGATTACATCTGAAACCCAGACTTTTACCAAGTTTTCTGAGGGAACTCAATCATACTTGAATGAAATTGATGCTTTCAAACAAAAGTTTGAAAAAGAAAGAGAACAGAGATTAAATGTGCTAAAGGAACTTAATGATTTAAAAGTTGAATTCCAATTTCAGAAAATAGCACTTCAATTTCATAAAGAAAAAGAAAAAGCATCAATTCCACTCAAGCAAAGTCCATGTCCGATAAAGAAAAGTGAAGTTAGTGTGAAGTTGGAAACTGAAGATTTGACAAATTTTTTGGAAGAAAATCATGATTTTGATCCTGAATTTGAAAAACATTTTGTTAAAAAGGAGGAAAAACTTGATTTTTATCTGAAGAAAATTCCAAAGTCACACTCTTCACAATCTTCATCAATCAATAAGTTCCAAAGACCAAAGCCCACTCAACAATCAAAGACCAACCCGTTACCCAAGACTGGCTCAAGACCAAAGACCAACCCATCACCCAAGACTGATTCAAAACCAAAGACCAAACCATCAAAGAAAAGTCCCACAGTCCAAAAGACTCCTAGGCAATCAGAGATGTACAAGGTCAACTCTGAATCTCAGTCACAAAAAGAAGTCAAAACAAGCAGTGGTCCGAAGAGTGTTAAGGATGAAGCTTTCTCATTAGGTAACAAACAACCTCAGCAGGTTAGGTATTCTAGTTTCCCTAGGTATTCTCAGAAGAATCCTAAGTGCACTTTACAGAGGGTTAGAGATACTTTAACAGGCATGACTAAATACAAAGACCAGTATGGTTGGTTGTCACCTAATAACATAAAGAAAGTAGATAAGATCACAGAACCCATCAAGAACCAACCTGTTCAGAACATAAAAGCTAAATTAGTTTCTAACTCAAAAAATGTTCGTGTTTCAGGTGACTTGTGCATGAAAAGTAGCAGTAAATGGATTCCAAAAGATAGATTCTTGCATGCTACTAGAAATGTTAAACTTGATGGAAACACTACCCATGTCAAACAAGTGTGGATTGTCCGTAGATCAAATACATTAGATAATGCTACTACATCTAGGACTATTCCTGCTTGTATCAAAACTTGTGTATAAACCTTTACATTTCCTTGCTTGTAATTCGTATTTGTGTTTTGAACATTTATGTCTGCATGTTTGTTATCTGAATAAAATGTTTGTTTGTGTGTCATTTTGCTTGATGTTTATTTTTTTGTTTTTGTTGATTGTACTTGCATGTTATCCCTCTAACCTGCAAGGACCCAATCTAGATGGGTACCTAAACTATATTCCCTGTCCTTGCAGGAATATCTTATTTGTGTATGGTATGTTGACTCGGGATGTTCACGTCATATGACTGGAAACAAGTCCATACTTTCGAACTTTGTTGAAAAGTTTATGGGAACCGTCAGATTTGGAAATGATCATATTGCTCCTATTCTCGGTTACGGAGACATTGTTAAAAATGGTGTCACTATAAAGAGAGTTTCCTATGTTGAAGGATTAGGACACAATCTTTTCAGTGTTGGACAATTTTGTGACAATGATCTTCAAGTATTATTCAGGAGATATGAATGCAAAGTGCAGACTGAAGATGGTGTGGATATTCTTACAGGAACAAGGGACAATAACCTGTTCACTATTGATCTCAACAACATCCCATCTAATTCTTCAGAGATTTGTCTACTTTCAAAAGCAACTGCACAAAACTCTTGGTTATGGCATCGCCGACTTTCTCATCTTAACTTTCAAACGATTAATACACTCGTGGATAAACAACTTGTTGAAGGTCTTCCGGATTACAAGTATGAAAGTGCACATGTTTGTCCAGCTTATGCAATTGGAAAGATGAAGAAAGCAACACACAAACCAAAGAAGTTTCTAAGTACAGAAGGTCCGTTGCACCTTATTCACATGGATTTGTGTGGCCCTATGAAAGTTCAAAGTATCCATGGCAAGCGATACATTCTAGTGATTGTAGATGATTATTCTCGCTACACTTGGGTATTCTTTCTTCATGCAAAGAGTGACACTCCGCAAGTGATTATTGATTTCATCAAGAAGACCCAAGTTAATCTCAAATCATCAGTTAGAATTGTTCGCTCGGACAATGGAACTGAATTCAAGAATACTACAATTGATTCTTTCTTCAGGTCCATGGGTATTTCACACCAATTTTCCGCTGCCAGGACACCTCAACAGAATGGGGTAGTTGAACGTCGAAATCGAACTCTTGTTGAAGCAGCTAGAACAATGCTTGCCTATTCGAAGTTGCCACCGAATCTATGGGCTGAAGCTGTTGCTACTGCTTGTTTTACTCAAAACAGATCCATAATAAACAAGAGGTTTGATAAAACTCCATATGAGTTGATCAACAAAAGAAAGCCCAATGTGAACTTCTTGCACATTTTTGGATGTGTATGTTATGTTCTCAATGATCGAGATAATCTGGGCAAATTTGAACCAAAAGGCGATGAGGCATATTTTATCGGTTATTCGAGAGAATCGATAGCATATCGTGTATATAACCGAAGAACCAAGAGAATTGAAGAGAGTATGAATGTTAGATTTGATGAACTCTCGGGAATGGTTCTTGAACAACACAGTTCAAGACCCGAACTTCAAAGTCCACAAGATTCTGCAACTAAGACTGCATCAAATGTCAAATCAATCTCTACTCCAACAACACAAGATTTGGACATCTTGTTCGAAGAATTTTTCCATGTTTCGAAGAAAGTTCCTGAATCTGATGGAAATGACAATGAACCAACCAATTCAAATTCAGAAGAAATGGATCCCAATTAGTCTTCTCCATCACAATCAACAGATGTTAATTCATCATCTGATTCTCCTCCACCTACTGATATGTCAGAGTTGCATACTCAACCTCATATTATCTCACAAGTGACTAATCCTACAACCAATCCTGAGGATTATGTTCATGACAACTTTGTTGAACCAATTGCAACCTCGTTTGAACAATTGACAGAACAACATTCTCCGGATTTTATTGATTCTGAAGAATCTGGTGATCCACTTGATCCAATTCCTCATACAACCAAATGGACAAGAGCTCATCCAATTTCACAAGTCATTGGTAATCCAACAACTGGAGTTCAGACAAGATCTGCTTCCGCGAATGAATATCTGTTTGTGAATTTTCTGAGCATTGTTGAACCAATTGCAACCTCGTTTGAACAATTGACAGAACAACATTCTCCGGATTTTATTGATTCTGAAGAATCTGGTGATCCACTTGATCCAATTCCTCATACAACCAAATGGACAAGAGCTCATCCAATTTCACAAGTCATTGGTAATCCAACAACTGGAGTTCAGACAAGATCTGCTTCCGCGAATGAATATCTGTTTGTGAATTTTCTGAGCATTGTTGAACCAAAGACAGTTAGTGAAGCTCTAAGTTGTCCAGATTGGGTGAAAGCTATGCAGGAGGAACTGAATCAATTTGAACGACTTGAGGTATGGAAATTGGTTCCCAATCCTTACAAGAACAAGGAGCCAATTAAAACCAAGTGGATCTTCAAGAATAAAAAGGATGAAACTGGAGTTGTTGTACGCAACAAAGAACGATTGGTTGCAAAGGGATTGCCAACAAGATGGAATTGACTACGATGAGACATTCGCACCAGTTGCACGAATTGAGGCTATTCGGATGTTTCTTGCCTATGCTGCCTACAAGAACTTCACAGTCTATCAGATGGATGTTAAAACTGCCTTCTTAAATGGAATTCTCAAAGAAGAAGTGTACGTTGAACAACCAGAAGGTTTTGTGAGTTCCAAACATCCAGACTACGTTTACAGGTTAGACAAGGCATTATATGGTCTGAAACAAGCGCCTCGTGCATGGTATGATGCTCTATCCTCTTATCTTGTGAAATCTGGCTTTAGCAAAGGTTCGATTGACACTACCTTGTTTATCAAACGACAAGGGAGTGATATCATTCTAATCCAGATTTATGTTGACGACATAATTTTCGGGTCAACTAATCCTAAATACTGCAAGAATTTCTCTGCTTTAATGATCAAGAAATTTGAAATGAGCATGATGGGTGAATTAAACTTTTTCCTTGGTCTACAAGTAAAACAGTTGTCAAATGGTACTTTTATTTGTCAATCTAAGTACATTCTTGACATGTTGAAAAAGTTTGATATGATGGATTGTCAAACAATTGGAACACCCATGGAAGCTCGGACAAAGATTAATGCTGACTTAAATGGAAAATCTTTTGATCAAAAGAAATATCGCAGTATGATAGGGTCACTCATGTATTTGACTGCTAGTCGCCCGGATATTATGTTCGCCACATGCATGTGTTCCAGGTACCAGGCCAATCCCAAGGAAAGACATTTCCAGGCCGTTAAACGGATCTTCCGATACCTGAAAGGCACAGTGAACCTTGGTCTCTGGTATCCAAGGGATACCGGGTTTCAGTTAATTGCATATTCGGATGCTGACCATGCAGGTTGTAAGCTTGATCGAAAGAGTACTTCTGGGAGTGTACAGTTTCTAGGGGATAGATTGGTCAGTTGGTCTTCAAAGAAACAGAATTGTGTATCCACATCTACTGCAGAAGCTGAATACGTAGCTGCAGCAAGCTGTTGTTCACAAGTTCTTTGGATGAAGACACAGTTGACTGATTATGGATTTCAGTTCAACAGGATTCCCATCTACTGTGACTCTAAAAGTGCTATTGCTATTTCTTGCAATCCTGTACAGCACACCAAGACCAAGCACATAGATGTTCGGTACCATTTTCTTAAAGATCATGTCGAGAAAGGTAACATCGAACTCTATTTTGTCCCAACAGACTACCAACTTGCAGACCTTTTCACAAAACCTTTGGATGAAAACAGGTTCAATTTTCTGAAAACCAAGTTGGGAATGCTTGATTTACAAACTTAAATGCTCTCATGCCATGTATTCTATGTTCATTTTCTGTTTCAAACATTGATGTGTTTTACTTGATATAACATGCAATGTTTGAGGGGGAGAAAAAGGGTAGAATGCATGATTTAAGGGGGAGTTTGTAAATTTAGTATAGTCTTATATGCTTATTTTGAGGGGGAGTGTGCAATGTATGAAAATTTTTGTTTGTTTATTTTTTTTTTTTTTATTTTTTATTTGTTTAAATTTTTTGTATGTGTGTTTGTTTTAAAATTGAAAAAACCAAATACAAAATTAGAAAATTCTAAAATGATAAAAAGATTTTGTTTGTTTGTTTTAAAATTGAAAAAACCAAATACAAAATTAGAAAATTCTAAAATGATAAAAAGATTTTGTTTGTTTGTTTATTTTTTTTATTATTATTCTGTTTTATTTTTTTAATTTTTTATTTCTATGTTTATTTTTTAATTTTTTTTTGTTTTTGTTTTTTTGTTATTGTTAGTTTAAGCCCAAAATCAATATGTGCCCAACTGCCATGTTAAGCCCATGACCAGTTTGATTTCGGGTCAACACGCGGGTCATACCCAGACCCTCGACCCGAATATGAGTCTTAAAAGGAAAATGGGCGGGTCAACCTCATTCACAATTCGAATTCAAACCAAAAGTTTTACTTTATCTCTCTCATCATTAGTTTTTAACTTGTCATTAATCAATCAAATCGATCATCATTTGAGTATCACTTAAAGTGAATTTGTTACTTTGATCATCAGTGTGCTACCATTTTCTTTCTGTTCATCGATCATAATATCCATTTCAAGGTAATATACTTAACCTTAATCTTTGTTACCAACTGTTTGATGAAATGTCAAGATGAACTGTTCATGTTCTATATGCTTTTTGTGATAATCGGCTTTATGTTTTTATGAAGTTAGATGCATGATTAGGGATAATATTGTGTGTTTATCTGGTTTAAGTCCCTTAATCTGTTGATGTATTGAATTTTCTGGGTTTGTGTTGATGATGGGCTGGGTAACAATGATTATTTGAAGAAAAGTGTTATTTGCAGAGCATTTAGCTCGGCAAACAGTGCATTTTGTTCAAAATGAATTCAAGTCTTAAAATCAACTGTTTGCAGAGCAATTTGCTCGGCAAACAGTGCATTTTGTTCAAAATGAATCCAAGTCTTAAAATCAACTGTTTGCAGAGCAATTTGCTCGGCAAACAGTGCATTTTGTTCAAAATGAATCCAAGTCTTAAAATCAACTGTTTGCAGAGCTCATTGCTCGGCAAACAGTGCATTTTGTTCAAAATGAATCCAAGTCTTAAATTCAACTGTTTGCAGAGCAATTTGCTCGGCAAACAGTGCATTTTGTTCAAAATGAATCCAAGTCTTAAAATCAACTGTTTGCAGAGCATTTTGCTCGGCATTCAAGCCATTTTGAATTCCAAAATTTTTCCAAGAATGAAAACAACTGTTTGCAGAGCAATTTGCTCGGCAAACAGTGCATTTTGTTCAAAATGAATCCAAGTCTTAAAATCAACTGTTTGCAGAGCTCATTGCTCGGCAAACAGACCATTTTGCTAAAAAAAGTTTTCCATGTTTAAAATCAACTGTTTGCAGAGCAATTTGCTCGGCAAACAGTACAAAGTGAATTTTGTTCACCAAAGTTTTCAAAACCAACTGTTTGCCGAGCATTTTGCTCGGCAAACATAACAAATCAAAATATTTTTAAAATGTACTATTTGCAGAGCATTTTGTTCGGCAAATAGTTCAATATGAAAAAAAAATTTGTTTACCAAGTGTTCAAATCAACTGTTTGCAGAGCATTTTTCTCGGCAAACAGTACAAAGTGAATTTTGTTCACCAAAGTTTTCAAAACCAACTGTTTGCCGAGCATTTTGCTCGGCAAACAGTACAAAATGAAAATTTTCACTAAGTTTTAAATCCAACTGTTTGCAGAGCATTTTGCTCGGCAAACAGTACAATTTGAAATTTTTCAAATTGAAATTGTTCTTTATCAATTGACAACATTTTTGTTGTTCAATAAAAGAAAATTTCATACATCTCAAAGGAGTGAATCTGAACTGCTTATTTGCAGAGCTTTGAGCTCGGCATTTACAAGGTTCATCTCCAATAAACGATGACTTGGTGCCAGTTTTGAGTTTTCTCAAGTTTGCCGAGAAGTTTGCTCGGCAAACATAACAAATCAAATATTTTTAAAATGTACTATTTGCAGAGCATTTTGCTCTGCAAACAGTACAAATTAGAATTTAAATTTTTTTTCTTTTCTTTCCATTATTTTTATTCTATGTTTCTTTTATATTTGTGTTGTGTTTTTAAAATGTTTAAATGTGTATGTGTATTGTGTTGGTAAATATATAGTATTTCATAAGTGTTTGGGGTGAGAGGCAAGGTATCGAACGCCTTTGTGTACTACCTTGTTTTCTTATCTTTTAATACTTATGTGATCCTATATATTGTCATGTTTTGTATATATATTTAAGTGAGATGCAAGGTATCGAACGCCTTTGTGTACTACTTTGTTCTCTCATTTTTAATATATATGCAAAACATTGTCTGTGTAATAAATGTGTTTCTTAAAAGTTGGTATATTTTTGTTATTTTTCTGTGTTTGAAATGTATTTTCTGGTCAATACCTTTGGTCAGTTTGTCTTAAACAGAAAAATAATAAAGTACCAAGATGGCAATGTTCAGAGAAGGAGATTCAATGAAAATGCAAGCCAATCAAGCACTACATATCCCATTTGCTTGCAAATTCCCGATCATTCCAGAGATTCTTAGCTATCATCCACTGAATAATGCTCTGACTGGAGGGGCAATTGTACCTGAAAAGTATGTCTTTGAGCTGTGGCAATCAATTGAATATGTACGAGGAAGTAAAAGGCATAACACAGCAGACTACTTTAAATTTTCTCTAGAGTCAGAAGATGAACTGTTTAATTGTCGATTCACTTTGGATGAGTTTAGAACAACAATTGGATTTCCTGTACTTGAAGAATACGAAGAACTCCCATCAGTTGAAGAAATGTTGGCTGGGGTTCATTCGTTGGGTTATGCAGGAGAGTTGACAACGATGAGAGATTTTAGAAGGAGTAATGTAGCAACTCTCTGGCATACGATGTACAATATTCTTACAACTTGCTTGATGCCATCACAGAAATGAATTGATCTTCTGACAAAGGATTCTTTGGCAATATACTATGCAGTCACTCACAATGTGCAGTGTGACTTTGCGGCGATTATATGGAAAAAGATGATTCAAGTTGTCAAGGGAAAGGATAAACAAGACAGAAAATATATTCCCTTTATCAGATTCTTCACACTAATTATCGAAGATGTTCTTGATAATGCAGAGGAAATTCCAAAATTGGAGAACAGCTTCAAGTGTGTGATTGCGATGTATAAATCCAACTTGAGAGGCACAAGTTGTGAAACTGTAAGACCTTTTCCGATTCCACCATTCCTGATAAATCTGGTTCCTGCTCAGAGTCCTCACCTTAGGGCTTATCTCGAGTGGTTAGTCTCAGCAATGGGGTCTGAAAGCCGACAGACTCCTTCCCAAGCTGAGCATAGGTCGCCAAGTGAGGGTCCTAGTGTGTCAAAAAGAAAAAGAGGGGTTAGTGATGAAGGGGCCTCTGAGTAGAGGAAAAGAAAGTCAAAGAGAGTTATGTTTGAGCAAGATGTTGCTTCACCTGAACCTATTTCTTCACCTGTTTTACAATCTACACCAAACATTACCTCACAAACATCACCTTCACAATCTACACCAAACATTACCTCACAAACATCACCTTCACAATCTACACCAACCATTCATTTTTCGCAATCTTCACCTTCGCAATCTACACCTATACCATCCGTTGTTTCACCGAATCCACCAATTTTTACACCACCTCGTTCATCACCGATTCTTTAATCCAACACCACTTGCATCTGCTCTACCTGATGAACCAACTCCACCACCAGGTAGACGACTTAAAATGTCTGCTAGAAGTGTTCTAAAGCAGACTTCAAAGAAGAAGAAATCAAAAAGGAAACATAAGTCGTCTAAATCTGCAAGACAAAGACTTGAATCTACTTCAGCAGATGTGAATGAACAACCTGGTGCCTCAGCGGAGTTTGATGTTGAACAAGCAACAAGAATTGTGGATAATGTTGTATCTGAGTTAGAAACTGAGAATGTTAGCACTGGAGATGATGATGTGCTGGAGGAACAAGGCGGATTTGAGGGAGGAGTTGAAAATACCAGAGAGGATGTGCGGTCCGGGTTAGGACAAGGGCATAAAGAAAACGTTGGCCCTCCATTAGTTCAAACCAATGTGTCTAGCCGGGTTGTTTACCCTAGGGTAGAAATCGGGAACTGCCCATTCTCGTATGCACCAAACTCTCCCAGCCATTCTGACTCCTCACAACACGCTCACCACACTCTCCTCATTTGGAGGATGAGAGTGTTGAAATAAGAGAGGACCAGCCCCACCTCTCGCCTTCAGTTCATGCACAAGAGTCTAGATCTCCTAGGGACACGGATTCACAAGCCCAGTTGAGTACTGGTGCCGGAACAAGCGGAGGGGGACCCACTTTGTGTGACCCTCAAGGACAGCTTGGAAATCCTGCCTTAGCTAACATCACGCCAGCTTTAGCCGCAGGTAACAGTCCTCAGACCGAGACTGGGGGGACAGTATGAACGCCGTAGTGACACTGTTGTTCCTCAGGATCAACCTGAGACTGTATTAACGGGCATTCTCAGTGACCCCGGTGTTGTTAGTGGTGTTGCCCAACAACAAGTCCAGGACAGTGATTTATCACAGTCTAGGACACAAATTGATTCGGGTTGCAAAGCCCATGAATCTGAAACTGCTGGTGAGGGTATGGCCCGAGGATCCGCAGGAAATCCTGAATCAGCATCGCTGAATTTAGGTCACACCACAAGTGTGCCAACAACCTCCGGGTATTCCTCCACATCAAACACCAACACAAACACCAACACAAAGAACACCAACACCAACTCAAATTCCATCAACATCAACAAATCTACCAACCAAAGATTTGCATGTGAAGTTTTGTTAAATATCTTAAGATCGGAGGGTGATTTGTTGACTGTTACTGAAAGAGGAGTGTTGAATGCCTTGGAAGTTAGAGAAAGGGAACTTACAACTGAAAGAAGAGTCAAAGCCTTACAAGAACAAGTTCAAAGACAAAAGGCTGAGTATGATGCTAAACTAGCTGAGTTTGAATTAAGATTGTTGGCATTAGAATCTTGCCGACCGGCCTCGGTTGCTTCTCGTCGGGATGATCCTGATTCTGATGATCACCCCGAGGGGGAGAACCAAGGAGAAGGTCAAACGAACATTGATAATACTTCGGCAAGAGTTGAAGGAAATGTTGAAGATGTGGTGATGGAAGAAAGAGCAGAGGGTGTGAATGTTGAGAATGTTGAAAACGATTCTTTAGATGATGAGATTAGAAGAAGATTAGTTGAAGTTTTTGGTATTGATTCTGATGTAGAAAGTGAGGAAGAAGTTGAAAATATTGAAGTCAATGAAGAAGAAGGCTTTGTCATTGAAGAGGATTTAGTTGAATATGCTGAAGGAGAAGCTGATTTAGAGGCCATAAAAGATAATGTTATATTGGATGAGCCAGAGTTAGTTGAGACTCCTGTGAACGTAGAAGCTGCAGAGGAACCTATGTTTGAAGAATTTGCAGATCTTGATTACTTTGAAGTAGGTCCTTCAAGCAGAGTTGAAGTTGGAGAATCATCTGCTCGTGCTAGCTCAGCTCCACAGCATTATAATTTTAATGAATTCAACAATTTTGATGATCTTAGAAAGACTCCAGATGCTGCAGTTCAGAACTTTCAGAAATCTACTTACAAACAGGTTTTGAGAGAGGCAATCATATCTGAGGAAGTTCTTCCTGATTACTTTCCAACTGATTTAACTGAAGAACAATTAAGATTTATTAATCGGGGATACTTCTTGAGGGATAGGGAAAGAATGGTTGCTCTTGGCATCAAACCTAAAGAAGCAGCTAAGAAATCAAGATATCTGGAGGAGAGGGCTTACCCTATATTTTATGGAGCAACTAAGGTCACCAAAACCAAGAGACCAGAGTTAGACTCAATGTACAAGTTTAAGGAAGCCAGGCAAATTGAAGAATACACAGAGCTTCTTAAACTTACAAAACAATATAATCCAAAGTTGCTGGAAGAACAGAGAAACCACAAGATATTGGTGCTAATCAGGGTGATTTTGATCAAAAGAGTTACTATCTCTATTCCATGTTTTCAAGTCAAAAGAGATAACAACAAGATCTACCAATTTACAGAAGCCCAATTTAAACTTTTGCCAGTTGATGACATTATCTTCCTCTACAACCATTTCCTGAATGCAATGCAAAGATACCGTGAAGATGTGATTGCTTTTGATGCTGTAAAAAGATACATGTCAAGTTGCATTCAATATGCTTCATTGGAAGATTTTCAAATAGGGTTTGAAGTTGTGAAGAGGAAGATAAACGTTCCATATTCAGATCAGAGTCTTTACACTGAAGACATCGAAAAGCTCAGTATTGGTCATGTCATTGAAGAACCATCTTTTGGGGTTGTCTTTCTAAATAGCCGAAAGAAGAAGATTTTCATTCGTATGGATGAACTTGCTTCTTATTCTGATGGAACATTGGAGTTTTGTAAAAATGTGTTACTGTGTTTGAAGGAAGATGAGCAAGATGAAAAGAGAAAAAAAGTGTTTGATAAAGTGATCTCCAAAATCAATCAAAGGCTTGAATACCGAGACAGCATTCCAATGATGAGAGAAGCAAAGAATGTTCAGAAGTCGAAGCATGTTGTTCGTCGGAAAGGAGGTTGCTGGATCAAGTATGAGCCTAGTCATCTTCCAGGGCCACATAACATTCCTCCAAGAAATTTTGAAGCAAATATGATTGTTCCAGATGACAGACCCGAAGGAGAAAACTGGTTCTGGCATCCAAACAAAGACAGACCAAATACGAGAGCTTAAAGATAGACAAAGACTGGATATTTTTCACAAATCACTACTAAGGGGGAGATTGTTAGAAATATAAATGTAGTAGTTGATTTGTGTACCTTATGTTAATTTGTACTTATATTGTAATCTTGTTACAATGGAAGGGGGCATAGTGTAAATAGCTCATATGTATATAAACCCCCTCCATTATGTTAATTTGTACTTATATTGTAATCTTGTTACAATGGAAGGGGGCATAGTGTAAATAGCTCATATGTATATAAACCCCCTCCATTATGTTAATTTGTACTTATATTGTAATCTTGTTACAATGGAAGGGGGCATAGTGTAAATAGCTCATATGTATATAAACCCCCTCCATTATGTTAATTTGTACTTATATTGTAATCTTGTTACAATGGAAGGGGGCATAGTGTAAATAGCTCATATGTATATAAACCCCCTCCATTATGTTAATTTGTACTTATATTGTAATCTTGTTACAATGGAAGGGGGCATAGTGTAAATAGCTCATATGTATATAAACCCCCTCCATTATGTTAATTTGTACTTATATTGTAATCTTGTTACAATGGAAGGGGGCATAGTGTAAATAGCTCATATGTATATAAACCCCCTCCATTATGTTAATTGTAACCTTTCACCACATAATACAAAAAAATCTTTCCCTGACATCTCTCTACTCTCTCTCTACTTTCTCTCACTAGAAACCTCCATTAACACACACTAAAACACACACAATAGCTCGAATTCTACTCTTTACATTTCTCATTGGTCAAAGTCAAAATTTGATTTAGGTTTTTGGTCAAAATTGGATAAGGATTTTGAAAAGTCAAAATTAGGGTTTGAATTGATTTGTTTAAAATTAGGGTTTTGGTCAACAGTCAAACTTAGGGAATTTTTGGTCAAAGTTAATGTTGGGTTGGTCATTTCGAGCGTGTTTATAATTGGATCCAAATGTCGTGACATCGGAGTTAATATGGACATTGGACCTAAGTATATATATATACGAATTAATTTAAATGGACATGAAAAGACTATATAAATCGTATGACTTTCCGGACTTAATATATGTTCTATAATGATGTTCCATACGAGTACTTGACGAGATATAGACAATAAGACGTGACATTATTTAACGAACTATTTCATTTAGACATTTATAAAAACAACAAGACTATTATAAATATTATGACATAACGGCATTTCCTAAGACACTAGTATAGGACATAAACGAGTACAATCAAATTCAAGTACTTACTGGGTGACTTGTGGACAATGTAGGACTTTTGGACAAATAGTGAGCTTATTTCAGGTGTATCTGAGTGCTCGTGTTCTTGACATTGATCTAGAATACTTATACTTGTGCTGCTTTCAGGTGAGTTTCGTAGCCCCTCTTTTTATCAGTTTTGGGGTGAAAAGTATACTTATTTTTCAAACAGTTTTTTCGATTTCTGTTTATGTTCAATATTGAGCCTGTACGTATAGAGTTACTTGTGCCATTTGACGTGCTCTGATCTTGTTTGTATGTATGTGATTATGTGTTTGTTTGTTGTGCTTTATGATGTGATTGTTGGACGTGCTCTGATCTTGTTTGTATGTATGTGATTATGTGTTTGTTTGTTGTGCTTTATGATGTGATTGTTGGACGTGCTTATTGTATGTGTGGAGACTTGGACTAAGGCAGGTACCGTAAGACCGGACTTTGAGACTGATTTGGACTGAGGCAGGTACCATAAGACCGGACTTTGAGACTTTGGATCTCGTGACTTTAAGACTTGTGACATTGAGACTTGTGACTTTGGGACTTGAGACTTGAGACTGTTGACTTGATATGGCGTAACTATGCTCATTTTATATTGAACAAATATTTGTTTTGACTTAAAATAATCGACAAAAGACTTATTTCTTGACTAGACTTTTTGACTAAAACCTACGAACTCACCAACCTTTGTGTTCACACGTTTTAGTATACTTTTCAGGTACTCAGGCTAATCAGGGATAAAAACTTTTATGCTAGGACTGGACTTCAGAGATTTATGCTCCATTGCTTATTGTCAGACTTTAAGGCTACATGCCTTGGACTATCCCGTTTATGGACTTATTGTATTAAGCTGTTCTAGCATCGTTATGACTTTGAACTCATGTTGTGAGAATATATTTATTATATTCTATTCCATAGAAGAGTTGGCCACCAGCTGCCACTTTCTGGGAGCAACCTGGGTTCGAATCTTGCCAGAGGCAAAAATTGAATTTAAGTGGTTGAATTACCTTGACACTATCCTTGCTGGGGGTTATGTGGGTACCAATTCGGTACATGGGATCAAGCGGTTCCTATCAATCTACCAACAAAAAATCTATGTAATTCCATGTCGTGCTGTACTTTTCATGACACCTCATGTTTCCGCCAACGGTGGGGTGTTACAAAGAGTGCTTCTGATTCAGATAATGGTGATGCACTGGTACTTAGTAGTGTGGAACCTTGGGTCATGGATTCTGGTGCATCAGTACATGCCACCCACAGCGCTGGTTGCATGCAGAATGTTAAAAAAGTCAATTTTGGCAAGGTTAGTCTTGGAAACGATAAGGTTCTTGATGTGACTGGCATAGGTAATGTTGTCTTGGATACTTCTTTCGGTACTACCTGGACTTTGCTTAACGTGAGGGTCGTTCCAGAGCTCAAAACAAGTTTAATCTCTGTTGGGCAATTGGATGATCAGGGTTTTGATGTGAAGTTTGGTGGAGGAAAGTGGACGGTGTTCGAGAAACATTGAGTTATTGCTAGGGGTTTTAAGAAAAGTTCGTTGTATCTTGTGTCTGTTCCGTCAGGGGAAGGGACCACCCCTGTTAAGACGAACGCCAAAGTTGGGCTCGCTGATTCGGTAGTTAAGCGAGTTCAGTCGGCGGTAAAGAACTCCGGGACTCCAGGTAATCTGCTTGAGCATATTCGGAAGTCTGATCATGTACGGGAGTTTCGTGACAGTGGGAGTAACTCGATACAGTCAGGGAATCTACGTTGGGTTCGAAAGACTAGGGATCCGAATGAAATCTCTGCTGAGAAGATACCGTCTGTGGAGAGTGTTTCTCTGAGAAGTCCTGAATCTACTTTGTGGGAGTCAGATGGGATTGAGAAAGTGAAGATAAGGTCTGCTAAGACCGTGTTGGGGCCATCTGAGGCTCCAACGGGGCCTTCTGTTTAATAAGTGGGGGTCCGCTGCAACTAGGTGTGCTATGGTTTGAAGTTTGGTTTGTTCGTTGAGCTGGACCTGTTCTTCTGTTCCATGTGTTTTGGAATTACTAATTGCTGAAGACTTGGATTGTTGTGAGCTTGTTGGTGACTTGTTTTCCCACAAGGCCTTCAAGTGGGAAAATGTTGGGTTTTGAAGTTTGGTTTGTTCGTTGAGC
Organism: Erigeron breviscapus; assembly: GCA_034093135.1. Taxonomy (NCBI): domain Eukaryota; kingdom Viridiplantae; phylum Streptophyta; class Magnoliopsida; order Asterales; family Asteraceae; genus Erigeron; species Erigeron breviscapus. The sequence goes on along the minus strand of CM067169.1, from coordinate 119,297,288 downwards.
TGGACCTGTTCTTCTGTTCCATGTGTTTTGGAATTACTAATTGCTGAAGACTTGGATTGTTGTGAGCTTGTTGGTGACTTGTTTTCCCACAAGGCCTTCAAGTGGGAAAATGTTGGGTTTTGAAGTCCTTTTGGGCTAGTTGGCCTTAGGGCCTGTTTTTGTTTTGTTTAGTAAACCCATTCGGGTTTACTTGTGCATTACTCCAAGAAACCCTAATCTGTTATCTATATATATTCAGGTCTATGCATTGTAATTGTACTGAGCCAATAAACCCTAATATTGTTATATATATATATTAAGTCTATGCATTGTAATTCCTGGTTGTATTGAGCATTAATAGAATCTCTAAGTTGCAGCCGTCTATTAGTTCACACACTTTGTGTGAGATACCACGTTGTATTCTTGTGTTTTGTTCTTTAATATTTTGTTTTGCTTCCGTTGTGCAACCCTACTGTTCCTAACATTCAGGTGGGTCACGGGCTTTATTTTCTCGGTTTTTGGCATCACCTGGCCCGACCAACCCGTGACCCGGGGATGCAACAAAAACTTGACCCATGACCCCGCCCGTTAGGGCTTCGAACAGGTCGGTTCAGTCGATTCCAGGTCAAGTTCAGGCAGATCACGGGTTTACGGGTCATTTGCACGATTGGGAGATTGAAAGATGGGAGATACACCAATATATATTTAAAAGAGTTAATTTCATTAGGTGCCCCTATGGTTGTCGATAATATCTCTTTCAACCCTGTGCTTTTTTTTATTGCTAGATACCCCTATGGTTCATGTTAATTTCATTAGGTGCCCCTATGGTTGTCGATAATATCTCTTTCAACCCTGTGCTTTTTTTTATTGCTAGATACCCCTATGGTTCATGTTAATTTCATTACATGCCCTTTTGGCTAACAAACGTTATCCTCTCACCGTTTACCCCCCTCACGTGCTCATCACGTGAGGGTATTTTCGTATTTTGCCATCAGATGGCCCCTTTTTCTCTCTCCTTATAAACTTTTTCATCTTCTAACATCCAAACAAAATCCAAACAAATTAAATCCTAATCTGCAATCTAAAATTAAACAGTTGAGAAATAAATATCATTTTTTTAGCAACAAATTGAAATAGAGTACCAAACGATGCTTTACTGAATTCAGATCCTTTCACACCCAGAAGACAAACATAAGAGTCCAAAAGTACCCACATAACTAGTTTTGTAAAAAATGAGCACAACTAGAAGACGAACTCTACTTGCATCATCCAAAAAATGCATCAAAATCCCATATAAATCAATTTGAATAGACAACCGTAAATCAAGTTGAAATACCACAATCATGTTTCACTTTTGGTTCTTCACGGCAGTGGCAAATAAGGAGGCAAACACAAAGACCCAGCACCCGATCTTCCTTCTTTCTACTGTTTTCAAGCCATCACAGCTCGTGTTTAAAAAGAATGGGACGAACCCAGTTGAGCGGCTTGATGGTGTTTGGTTTTTGTTATTATGTTATTATTGTTGAAAAAATGTATATTTATATATATAATATATGTTATATACGTATATATATATCTATTATATATAATATAGAATGAAAATATTTAGAGATGGATGGAGACGGTTGGCGGTGAAGTGGTGGCAAATCTACAAAGGGTGGTGGTGGCGGTGTGGGGATACATTGGTGGCTATGGTTGTGGTGGATGGGTTGAGGGAGGTGGCGGTGGTGGTTGGTTTGTACGGAGATGATGATGATGAATGTCAATGGTGATGTTTGGTGTTGTGTTGGTGCCACCAATATATTTTAGGTTTTAATTTCATTTGTTTAGGGGGGTTTGATTGGTTGGTTGTTGTGTTCAGGTACATAGATGTAGATATGTGTATGTATATGCAATACGAGTATATATATTATAACTTGGTTGTTAGATCTGAAAGTCAAGAGGAAGAAAAAGAATAAGATGTTTTTAGAGGCAAAATGACGGAAAGGCCATCATGTGCAATGCACATAAGAAGTTTAACGGAGAGTGACTAATGATCGTTAGAGAAAAGGGCATGTAATGAAATTAACATAAACCATGGGGGTATCTAGCAATGAAAAAAAAGCACAAGGTGAAAAGAGATATTATCGACAACCACATAAGCACCTAACGAAATTAACTCTATTTAAAACAAACAAAATTTATTCTATGTAGTTTACCGGCCGACATGGGGAAACATCAACCGAACACAAAACAACACCACACAGTTAATTGGAAAGCGAGAATCAATATGATACTTCCACGAAAAGTATGACTCACCACCACCGTATTCACATACATATTTCGACTTCCATTTCCCCTAAAACACACACACATACGCACACTATCTGTATTTCATTATTCAAAGTTTAAATAGAATATATATTATAATATATATATTTATTCATTTGTTGATTCTTATATATATATACACACTTAACGATGGTGACGAAGAAGAAAAAAAGAGTACCTGATTGGCTCAACAGCCCTATATTGTCTTCCTCCACAACAACCAAATCACCGCCGCGGCTTAATACGACGTCGTCTTATGAGGATCGCATCGCCGGTGAATATTCTTTGAAATCATCGCCGGCATCATCCGTAACCTCTTCGGATTCTTGTTTTAATGAATCAATTTCCAGGAAGGAAGAAGTTAGGGTTTCATCATCTATTCGTAGTGGAAGTAGTGACAATGATGCTGTCACATCTTCTTCTGCTAACTTTAATTCTGTTACCATTGAAGATATTTCGCGTCATTCACATTTGTTACAAGAGGTTTGTCACCTGCTTATCAAATTCTTTTATTTTCAATTATATACTATACACGCATATATATATATAGATATACAGGGGTGAGTTAATTTGAGACGGGAGCCGCTCATTTTTTCTCGACCACTCAATTTATTTATTTTTTTAGATCATTTTATTCCTCTCATTCATTCAAAATCTTTTATCTCAAAAACCTAAAATTTCATTCTCTTTCATTAGAGAATACATTCGATGAATTTTTGATACGGTACGGGCTTCGGCCTTTCGGGTATTAATAAGGGGTAGCTAGTAGGGTGATAGGTCATAGTGGATGATCGGTCATAGGGGTGATAGGTCATAGGTGTGATCAGTTTTTTCCCGATTTGATACGGTACGGGCGTCGCCCTTTCGGGTATTAATAAGGGGTAGCTAGTGGGGGTGATAGCTCATAAAGTGTGATATGTCATAGGGGTGATCGGTGATGGGGTGATATAACGTGACGGGCTCCGCCCTTAGCCGTACGAGCTTCGCCCTCGGATTTAAAAAGTCATCGAAAGTATATCGAATGATCTCTCTAATGAAAGAGTATGAAATTTTAGGAACACCCATATAATTTTTATAATTTATCGATGTACAGTTTTTGAGATAAAAGATTTTGAATGAATTAGAATGAATAAAATGATTTATGGAGGAGAGAGAAAAAAAATGAGTGGTTGAGATTTGAGGAAAGAGGAAAATGAGTAGCTCTGATTTGTCCCCTTGTCCTTTTTTTACATGTTCTCAAATTATCTTTCCCTTATATATAGATATAGATATATGAACCATTGGGTAATAGCCCAATGGCCACCAGCCGCCACTTTTCAGGAGAGGTCCTGGGTTCGAGTCTTGCCAAAGGCAAACTTGAGATAATCAGGGGATTATTAAGTGGTTGAGATTCACCTGGACACTAGCCTGGCTGGGAGATTAGTGGGTACCAAATAGTACATGGGATCCGGGTTCCCATCCAATTACTTTTTTTTTTTTTAGATATAGATATATGGGTTTGAGCTATTGTATGTATTTGATTAATTCTAGGTGTTGGTTTTGATGAGATGGCAACTTATAAGTTGCCATATCAGCAGAAAAAGAGGTAACCAGATAAATTCATAAATACGAGTGACTTGAAAGCTTGATACTCACTATAGACGGTTAAAGAAATTGAATAGACACGATAGCAAGACGTGACAAGTTGGATAAGTTTTGGTGCATTTAACCCAGTTTAAAAGTTCAATCTGTGCTGTTATATCTCAAAAGGATTGGACATAGGGAGTGAGATTACTCGTTATAATTCTAATCATAATAATAACTGAATTACCTTTTTTTTTAATACTAAAATAATATGGAGTAATATAAATTATTGTTGAAACATCAATATAATAGCAAAAGTTCATTATTTGGATACAAATAAGTTGGACATTGAAAAAGAAGATTAGTAATAGGTAACGATAACAAGTACACATGTTTCTACTTTCTATGCATCCCTTTATTGACTTTTTCTGTTACTGCAGCTATCGAGGAAGATTATAAACATAGGGGAACTTAGACAACTTGCTTCTTTGGGTATACCGGATGCTGCTGGAATCCGTTCAACTGTTTGGAAGGTATGGAACAACATGCTTACTTGTGTTGAGATTTATGTGTTCAAATCAACCATGCTAAAATGAAAAGTTCATATAGAATAGAGAATTAGAGATAGTGTGCGGGGCAACATAAGTCAGATAACATTGAGTGTAGATGTAGAGGACTTACCGGATCCTTTTTTTCTTTTATGCTGATTGTTACTCATTGTGGAATGTGCGGATTAATTTGTTGTCCTTTCATGTTTCAGCTATTGTTGGGGTATCTTCCGGTTGATAAGGGACTTTGGTCGTCAGAATTGGCTAAGAAGAGGTCTCGCTATAAACATTTCAAGGAAGAGCTTTTGATAAATCCAGTAAGTTCCAGTTCATCTGTACCTTATAGTGATATTTTAATGTTGGAAGGAATGTTGAACCTGAGTGATCTTCAGAAGCTATATGCTTAGTGTTTTAATTTATTACTGGACTTTTTGAAATGTCAAGTAGTTAGAAGAACTTAAAAGTTTTTGCATTATGTTTTCTTAGTTTCATGTGTTTGCACCCGTTCCTGGATTTTAAATGTTTTTGTGGCTAGTCAGTCGGATATCACAAGGAAGTTGGAAGATTCTGCATATTCTAAAAACGGTGATCACATAAGTGAGGCCAGATGTTTACTAGCAAGGTCAAAGATACCTCATGGGGAGCATCCTTTGAGCCTAGGGAAGACCAGCATCTGGAACCAATTCTTTCAGGTATAATATTTGAATAGACATATAGTCATACATGTTCTAGCGTATTTGTCAACAACTTCAATAGTTTCTGGTAAGTACGGCAATCAAATGGCTTATGCTATCATCTATGAAGCACCGAAACGCCTGGGAAGTAGCCGTTCCCGTTTCGGAAACTGCTAGGGAACGGAAACGCCATAGGAACGTTTCAAAGCAGTTTCTGTTTTTTCGAAACGTATCCTAGGAGTTTCCGTCGCCGTTTCTGCATTTCCAACAATTTCCCAAGAAGTTTATGTATTTATTGATGGTGGCTGTGGTTGCTTCATGGTGGGTAGGGTTTATTATGAACGGAGAGAAGATGGAAGTGAGTGTATACGAAAATTAAATACTCTTAACGGCTCTTCAAATCACATACGTGGCACTTTGATGTTCTCAAGTTATGACTAATTTTTTATATGCATAGTGTATTAAAAAAAGCAACTTATCACTTTCTATATGTGCGTCTCTCTCCTTTCATCCCTTTATCCCTTATCCCACCGGAAGATTATAACAGAAAAGACGACAATCTCCAAAGATTGAAGAGCCGTTAAGACTATTTAATTTTCGTATACACTCACTTCCATCTTCTCTCCGTTCATAATAAACCCTACCCACCATGAAGCAACCACAGCCACCATCAATAAATACATAAACTTCTTGGGAAATTGTTGGAAATGCAGAAACGGCGACGGAAACTCCTAGGATACGTTTCGAAAAAACAGAAACTGCTTTGGAACGTTCCTATGACGTTTCCGTTCCCTAGCAGTTTCCGAAACGGGAACGGCTACTTCCCAGGCGTTTCGGTGCTTCATAGATGATAGCATAAGCCATTTGATTGCCGTACTTACCAGAAACTATTGAAGTTGTTGACAAATACGCTAGAACATGTATGACTCAAGTTGTATTAAAGCTGGTTCTTACATACATGTGCATGCTTGTGGTATGCACTTACTATGCTCTCAGAATCTGTAATTTTTGCTATTTGTAGGACTCTGAGATCATCAAACAGATAGACCGTGATGTGAAACGCACCCACCCAGACATTCAATTTTTCTCTGGCGACTCTGCTTTTGCAAAAGCCAATCAGGTAATTGAAGAATGTGCTTGCGAGAGGCGGGTGTTTTCTGGAGCCGAAAAATTTAGAATAATTTTGTTGAGAACCTGATGTATATGAAACAGACCAGAGCAGGACCGAGCTAATTTGAAAACTGGTTTTTTAAAATAATCTAGAGCCAAGAACCTAACTGTATATGACCGGTCCTATTATCTTTCTGGTTGAATCCATGTTTGGTTCTTTGAGTTTTTCAGTCTGCTCCAGTTTTCACACACCTGACACCCCTAGTCCCTTCAGCCCCACCCCCCTAAACAACACTTCTTATCCTTTTTAACCTACGGAAGTTACACACTTACACAGTAATATGGTGCAATCAAGGTACATGCATGTGAGCTCAACATTTGTTGCTTTCAGGACTCGTTGAAGAATATACTGATCATATTTGCAAAGCTGAACCCAGGGATAAAATATGTGCAAGGGATGAATGAAATATTGGCCCCTTTGTTCTATGTGTTCAAAAATGACCCCAACGAGGACTATGCGGTAAGGAAACAACATTAATTGTTAATATTTGTCAATGCGTATATGAAAGGTCAGTTGACTGATCATTAGACAATGACTATGGTTAAGTTGAATTGGATGACTTGTATTCATACTAGGGGTGAGCAAAAACCGAACCGAAAACCGAAAAAACCGAACCGAAAAAACCGAACCGAAAAAACCGAACCGAAAAAACCGAAAACCGAACCAAACCAATCGGTTTGGTTTTGGTTTTCTAAAAACCTATTGGATCGGTTCGGATTTCGGTTTCGTGCGCAAAAACCGAACCGAACTGAAAAACATATATATTTTAATTTATTATATATTTATGTAATTTTATATCTATATTATTAGAAAATATGTTAAAATGAACTCAAGTTGCCTATACTTTTCAAAAGACTATCCAAATAACCCACTAATAGTACGATTCACTTCATTTTTCATCCAACAGTAGTTAAGTTATCATCATCACAAGATTGAATATTTTGTTCAAAATCTGTTTGTTTATGGACGCATGATGCATGTATATGTCTATTAGCCTTTCTTGAATATAGCATGAAAAATTATATGAAACTTGTATACTTCAACCTCTATTGAGTTTTATTGAGTTTTATACGTGATAGCCACTCAGTAAAAATAGTCATACTATAGTTAAAAGCTCAGACAAAGATAGTTTTAAGATATAAATGCATTGCTCATACTTAAACGCTATGAACAACTACCATTAACTAAATACGGAGTAACATTTTAAGTTTATCTTAATAAGCTACAAGTGTTAAAAAAAAAAAAAACAAAAACAAAACCGACCGAAACCGAACCGGGAAACCGACAAACCGAACCGAACCAAAACCGAATCCAACGGTTTTGGTTTTATAAAAACCGAACGGATCGGTTTGGGTTTCGGTTTTAGGTCAAAACCGACCCAAACCGACCCAATCTCACCCCTAATTCATACTAATCCTATGTATGATTTGGACATGCACAGGTTAACGCAGAGGCAGACACTTTCTTCTGCTTTGTGGAATTGATAGGTGACTTTCGAGAAAACTTCTGTCAACAACTTGATAATAGTATAGTAGGTATTCGTTCAACAATTACAAGTCTGTCACAGCTCTTAAAGCAACATGATGAAGAGCTATGGCGACATCTTGAGGTCACAACAAAAGTAAGAATTTTTTTTCTTATCGTGATTTGATGCTAGTGAAACACTTCAATAAGAATCCTTTTCAATGTAATTGGCAATTGCAATCTTTTTGATGTCTAATATAATGTCAGTTGGTGGATATCCATTTCTGACCAATATGCTTTGGTAATGTAGGTCAACCCTCAATTCTATGCATTTAGATGGATTACACTCCTATTGACTCAGGAATTCAACTTTGCCGACATTCTTCACGTTTGGGATTCACTGTTAAGCAACCCTGAGGGTCCTCAAGTAAAGTCAATAAACTTCTTGCTGTTCACAAGCTTTGATTAGATATGGCAAAACAGGTGGGCTGGGTACTGGGTTGGATCAAAACAATCTATCTTTTAAGTCCGGCGGCAAAAGTCACATAACACCTATGACTGGGTTGATTTGACCCACCAACAATTTTCATTTATTTTCATGAAGTTTTAAGTGGTTAAAGTATTGAATTTAATAACAAATTTTTACTATTATAAGAATGGCGTGAATTTAATTAAAAATGATATAGGTTCTAAGCGTTTGATTGCACTTTGGACAACTTTCAACCTTTTTTATTTGTATAAATTGCATTGTACTTATTTGAGCCGTTATCAACGAGTATATAGACTTGTTTTACATTGTACTAACATTTCCAACTGATTATAGGAGGCACTGCTTCGGGTTTGTTGTGCAATGTTGATTCTTGTGAGAAGGCGTTTGCTGGCTGGTGATTTCACAGCCAATCTCAAGTTACTCCAGAGTTACCCTCCCACAAATGTTAGTCATTTGCTTTATGTTGCCCACAAGCTGCATTCCCATTCAACTCAACTATCCATGTAGTGCTCCTTTTTATTCTGTTTTTTTTTTTCTTTTTTTGGCATTTTTAGGTTTTATATCGATCTCTTTAGCTTTCCTAATTCTCGTTGGTAGTTTTTTTTTCTTTCTATTTTTGTAATTCACTTCGTGTAAAATATTAGATTAAAAGCGCGTGATGTAGGGATAGTTTTGTTCACTTGTGAAGCTATATGCAGCTTCAGCAAACATGTAAACTGTAATACAACTTAAAAGTGTTTTGCCATTACACCCTAGTTGCACACATATCTCAGAGTTAAGTAGGGCTACATCTACATGTAGATAACCACAAACCAATTATACCTATTACGCTATGAAAAGAATGATGATTGCCGTAATATTTAGTCAGCTATTCTCTTTTGCCATTTGAGTTACCGGTCACTTCATGTTCACTATCAGATGGACATCTATGAGCATGATTTGATGCCGATGTTTGACAGAAGCATTCTGACCAAGAATTTGTATAAAAAGATTCATGTGAGACTCGCTTGTGAGGCCCGCCAAAGCTCGTTTTCAGCATCACGTGTCTGACTGCGTCTTCAAAACCAGCTACATGTCCCTTTTCTCGGTGTATAAAAATGGGGGCAAGACCTTTTCTGTCTGGTCGGATTGCAGTCCGGAAACCGTTGTAGAGGCGATGGCCCAGGAGGTTATTGGCAAAGTTGCTTGGGCCATCATATGTAGGCATAAAAATGTCTGACAATAGACAAACCATGTAATCAACGGCAGAACCAAGTAAACCTTGTGTGTTGTCTTTCAACTCCTCAGATGAATCCACAGTGCTGTGATTCTCAAGCAGTGGAAACATAGACCTAAACGGCTTCATGAACCGCTCACCACCAAATAATTCTCCGGCTGCGAGGTATATTCGAGTGGAATTGTCAAACCCCATTGCGCGTAAGATCAAACCAACCTGTAAAAGACAAACAAATACATGTATTTCACAAGAATGGTTAAGGTGAAACTTTTGACACATGAATGGGTCGCTTCAGGTTATGTTTTTTCCCTAACGGAAAGAATTTAATGAGTTGTGTTCAAAAAAACGGGTAGAACATGTCAAAAGTCACGTAAAGTGTATCTTGAATGCTTAAAGCATCCTGGATCAATAAAAATTTGTTATTTGTACTCATATTTAACACACTAATTAGTAATGGAAAAAAAAATAAAGTGGACAAAAGTGTTCCAGGTCAATCAGGCCGGATCATAACTAATCATTTAACCCAAAACCGTGGTGACCTTTTACACAACTTGCCAGACCCAATCTGACCGGTACAGAATCCCGTACCCGTTGACCATTATACTTGGTTTCCTCCAGTAATTAACTGTTAACAAGCATCAACTTTTATGCAATGGGGAAACAAGAAGTTGGAGGTACCTCTTCTGGAGTTAATGGACATTTTCCGATGGCTCTCCTTTCACTATAGATAAGTTTCTTCTCAGCAAAGTTTTCCTTACGATACTTTTTCAATATCTTTTGTTCCTTGGCGGAAAATATATCGAAGCACCTGAAAATAGACAGAAATTCAGACATCGGCTCCTTGTCATTAATTTGAAGCAAATGGAGAGGACGGTATACATTAGGGTAACTTACCCTGCAAAAGACAGCATATCCATTTCAAACCGAAGATGTATTGACATGAAATGACCTTGGGAGCGAAGTGTATTCACTATCTGGTGACTTAATTCCATGATGTGCGGCTTAAATATGAGAGCATGATAATTGACCCTGCATCTTAACCGTTGGTATTCAGGGTTGTCGACCTCTTCTGCTAGTCTGTGGGAAAAGGGAGTGAGATATATAGCACCATGTTCCTTCATTTTCTCTAATGCAACAGTAGTATACCACGTGATAGGAGCATCTCTAGGCGGCCGTAGCTACAAAAGGGACATAAATAGGGAATTCAAAGATAAGTTATTATCACAAGAACAAAAAGTGCATGCTCGCCAATTAGAGGTTCCATAATGGACTAGTCAAGCATGTCTGGCTAGGATGGTCTGGTTCACGGGTATGGGTCAGGTCAATTTGACCCGAAAGTCTGAAACCCTGTACTAAACTTGCAAAAATATAATTATATATAATCTGATAATGTTCCTTCATTTTCTCTAATGCAACAGTAGTATACCACGTGATAGGAGCATCTCTAGGCGGCCGTAGCTACAAAAGGGACATAAATAGGGAATTCAAAGATAAGTTATTATCACAAGAACAAAAAGTGCATGCTCGCCAATTAGAGGTTCCATAATGGACTAGTCAAGCATGTCTGGCTAGGATGGTCTGGTTCACGGGTATGGGTCAGGTCAATTTGACCCGAAAGTCTGAAACCCTGTACTAAACTTGCAAAAATATAATTATATATAATCTGATAATGTTCCTTCATTTTCTCTAATGCAACAGTAGTATACCACGTGATAGGAGCATCTCTAGGCGGCCGTAGCTACAAAAGGGACATAAATAGGGAATTCAAAGATAAGTTATTATCACAAGAACAAAAAGTGCATGCTCGCCAATTAGAGGTTCCATAATGGACTAGTCAAGCATGTCTGGCTAGGATGGTCTGGTTCACGGGTATGGGTCAGGTCAATTTGACCCGAAAGTCTGAAACCCTGTACTAAACTTGCAAAAATATAATTATATATAATCTGATCTTCTGAATAAAATGATCTTTAGGAGGTTTTACGCATTAAATATACACTTCTGGAGTCATTCAACCCATTTTCCCTTTTAATTTATCTTTCTCATTTAAACAGTTTGACCCACTAAAGATAAAACATAACCTGAATCGACCAAAGTCGATGAGTAGAAATTAACTCTTATAATGATTATAGCCTATTATACCACGAATATGGAAATTCATCTACTTGTAAAACGTACCTGAAAAGCTTTTATCTTCTTAGTTTTCCCGTTCTTTTCAATTTCAGGTATGCTTTCTACAATCCGTACATCATTTTGCAGTGACTTTATAAAATGACTAACATCATAAATACCCTGGAAACCGCTGTACATGAGTAACAAAGAGTGATGGAAATGTTTATACGAATGGTAAGTTGAAAACACGTTTTATGAATGATAAATATACTAATTAGAATCCCAATTTTACATATATACATTTGGTCTAAAATGCGAAACACCTCATTCAACTTCATTTAGTGAAGAAAATAAATAGGTGCGCATTACAGGTAGAAATTAATATCAGAATTGAGGTAAATGAGATGTAAAATAAAAATCTTGGGTTGGTCGAAACTCGATTCATTTTGATTTGTTATTCAAGTGGCTTTAACTTTCTCTATAAAATATATGGGCCAACGAGATCTTTCTACAATGAAAAGTTTTTAAATCTTGCCTATCTCTTGACAAAAGTGAAGTGTATATCCACTGGTGTAGACAAAGATTACCTGTCATCATGCCAGTAGGAATTTGCATCTAACTCAGGCAGCACAAGGGTGGCATTCATAATTCGTGCAGCAAGAACCGCGTTACAGATCTACACAAAGTTAAAATGTTAAATCTCAATTTCATAGAAGTGTAGGTATGAAGTACCAACCAGGCAATAGATAATTTCAATGTTTAGTTGACTAATTAACATACCAGCCAGCTATTCCTTTTGACGAAAGTTTTGTACATGAGATAAAGCTAGTATATGGAATGTTAGAATGATACACAAACACAAGCATGGTGGACCTACGCAACGCAGCAGGAATGCAGGATCGACCACTTCGTGATCGACAAAGAATGATGGTAGGCATGACTTGTTTCACTTCACGACTCGTTTTGTATATAGAATGTAGAATTTTATAGGCTGTGTGAAATAACGTAGAAGATCAAAAATATAGATAGTTCGGAAAATGAATAGTTGTGAACAAAAGTCTCGAGTATTTTGAATATGAGTGGTGATTAAAAGTTTTGGGGTGTTTGAAAGATGAGTGGTGATGGATTAAGGAATGAATATTATATGCCAAATTTTAGTAATAGTTACTCTAGAATCCCTATGCATCCCTACTTTCTACTCATCTATGTCAATGTTGATCCAAAAACATGCATGGAAATTCGACAAGTTTGAGCTCTTTAAAAATGAAGCGAAGCTTTTAACTTCTATGTAAGAAACTTACCGCTGTCCGCTGCTGATTTAGACCCCCGTTACAACGGACACGTAGATACCCATTGCTCTCACTTGGAGGAGCTACAAAATTAGTGCATGAGAATTGATGATCAATACAACTTTTTAATGTAAAGAAACGTAGAAAAGTTCAAACAGTTCAAAAACACCAAATTACATACGTGGCCAGTCAGATCTTGGAATAGATGATGGCCTCCACCCATCAGAATCAGCAGCATCCCATAGTTTCTGTACATCAATCTGCTTAAAAGTGGGATCAAAGTCGATAAGCTATTAGCATACCCATATTAAAACTTCACATCCAGAACAACACAGTCTTGATATCTGCTTTGTGTATGTTATATAAATAGAGATTTAAAAACTAATCAACTTCTGGTAAGTACCTTGCAACTATATTTAAAGTAATCTACTATTGGCATCGTGATTTTGCAAAACGGAGCACACATATGGTTATCATAAAGCATGTGACAGATAAAATCTCACCTAGGTTCTAGTGATCTTCTATCTAATCAGATAAACATTCTTCTGTCATCGTTACATCTTTTAGATTTCATCTGTGCTTTATTGCTTTTACATTTTTCCTCATGTTCATTGATTGTTATAGTTGTAAACAAGTATGGTTTGACCGTTCACATATTGGCACACCATAAATCGCATCATGTCCTATCTTAAACGGTGTAAACAAGTTTAAATCTTGCAGTTCTACTTCACTTATATCAATCCTAACTAGATCAAGTAAATACTGCATTAATCAGTTGAAAAGAATAATCTATATCCAATCTATTCTCCACTGGTCTTCCGTGATCACCAATCTTATTATGCCCGTTCACAATTGACACAAATTATCACCCCATAGCCAAAATCATTTGAAGATACACACTTAACATCGTTATTCAATTCTAGCAAACAAAATATTAACTGTTAGTTTGAAGCATGACATTATTTGATAGGTAAGTAAGTTTATGTTGGCTTTTATAAAACAACTTTATTGTATATTCATTAGACAAAGATTGCTGGATATATGTATGATAAATTAATTTTTGAATCATTAGCAATAAACTTTATATTCTGCTGCATAGTGTGTGTGCCCTATTTCTTTTATTCATAACGTGTGTATCCTACTAAACATGATGGAGGATTTTTGTAACAGAGTAAAGACTGTAATAACCAAATATCTATTTAAATCGTGGTATAGATTTCTAAAAAAAAAAAACTCGATTCTATATGCCTCTGTTACACTAATCTCATTCTGGGATTATATAAAGTGTGATAATCTAAATTCAGGACCAAACCAAGAATCTGGTTGCTAAAGAGTATTTTGTGTTTCTGTCCCGTGCATCAAGTTTTTTTAATATAAAAAACACCCAATTATGATAGAAGTTATTGGAATCAAACTGTGCATAAGCGAACAAACCTAGGAATTTCAGGACATTAAACCACGTTTAAAACTACCCATTAATGGTTACTAGAAGGTCCAGGTGGTTACAAGTTAAAGGGCCACAATCAAGCTTATCAGAAGAAATCAATTATAGATACTAATACAATTAGATCCGCTCTTCATAGACAAATTTGGGATACCCGATGATAAGTATGGTCACGAACTCACAATGAGCTTGTGCTGATCAGCTTGGCCCCTAATTAGCTTACGTCGATCAGTCACTGAGCAGCTAAGTTACTAGAGACCTACTCCCTGATTTGTGTCACACTGAGTCGGTGAAAATGCGAATTTCATTGATAAGTTTTGGGGCATTGCCCGAATTAGTCGCTTGGTTACGGGATGTCGATGAATTAATGGGTCGCTACATTCGAAACTTAAAAACATAATAAATTACAAAAAAAAAAAAAAAAAATGGACACCTTGGATGAAGAGTTAGTGGCAGCAGCAGCAGCACTGAAGAAGTAAATGAAGTAAAGTGTTGGGGAGGCAATTAGTAAAACAGCAGCAGCAGCAACTCCAAGTTTTCCAGACACTCCTTTTTTTACTGGTTTCAACTGCTGTTTATTATGCAATTTCTTAAACGACGTCGTTCCTTCTCCACCAGGCCTGTTACAAAATATAGTCAGTCGGATATATTGAGATTCAGGAGAAGAAGGAATAGATCAAATTGCATAATTGGATTAGAATTAAATTTACCTCTTCATTTATATGGAATTTAGATTTAGATAGATTCCCCCGATCGACTTCCTCGGCTTTCAGTCCACTAGAGATTTTGATAGATCTGGCTCAACTTCTACACGTTGTTTGTATTTTTTTTATTTATTTATTATTATTTTTTTCTGAAGGTATTGTGGCTTATTTGAACCCATTCAATGTTTGTAATTATATATTTGTCTTTGGGTTAATAGCTCGTGGTAAGAGGAACTTTTCTTTCTTTTTTTCGTAAGGAGAAACAAAATTTTATAATCACATACTAGCAAGTAGCTACTTAAATAATACACCAGTCTCTTTACAAGGATTTTCATCATTCAAAAAAAGAGAGACATCAAAATTACAAGTTTATGTTAGCTATATTAAAGTTCTTCCATAGATCCCATGTCATTGAAGCGAAATTTTCTATGCTCTTAACCCAAAGAAAACTCAAGACCTTGATTGCCTCCATCACATTCCCCACCAAAATGGGCTTATTGTTAAACACAATCTCGTTTCTGATGCGTAAATCACGCGACAAACGACAGCGGAAGACTATTTTTGGTATTTTCTGGATTTTATATGAAATAAACAACTAAACGAGACAATAAAGTAAAATGATAGATAAAAGAATCCACCACCAAGACTCGTAAAGGCTAAGCCACCGGAATCAAGGATAAAGGAAACACTCCGTCCCACTACTACAATCGATAAAGGTCTAGCCACCACGATTATAGATAAAGGAAACCGAAGATTTAAAAGACCTCACCACAATATTTGATAAAGAACGAGTCACCACAAATATTGATAAAGGGGTCACTCCTAACCACCAAGATCAAAAGATCTATAAAGGTAAAAGAAGATTTTTGGTAAGAAATAGAGGCTGCTCTATTAATTTCATTCAATATTAACTTACTTACAAATGAGAGATAAACCTCTATTTATAGTCATATGCTCTACCTAGGAATTAACGATGAAATAATAAAATAATACATAAAAGCTGTCATGTGCAAGCCACTAACTAGTTTGGACCAATAAGACATGGACACGTAAGCTTCTAGAAACATTCCCCTGCAAGTGGTCCCATAATACCGTTAGGAATATTAGTGCTTTTGCACGCTCCTCCTTGATCCACTAAAAAGCTGCCACGCGTCTATACCCACATCCTTATGGATCCCACACAACCTTCAATTAAAAACAAACATTATTATATTACTGGAGAATTCATCTGGTGGCCTTCAGATGCAACTGGAGCTCGTCAGATGCCGCTGGTGATAATTCCCACTGGAGCAAGGTCACTACTGGAGACTGAGTTGTTTCAGAAAATAGATGGTTAAAATGTGATACAGCTGGCAATATTAACATTGCTTGTTCAGACTGCATGGTTCGCCCAGATTCCTTCTTCAGTTTAGTCAACTGCTTTTCTCCAGATTCCTCCAGCTCAGCTTCAGTCAAACTTGGCTCGTTGAATCTGGACATTCCCGCATCATTCTCCCCCTCTAAAAAGAGACTTGTCCTCAAGTCTTCGAGATACTCATCCTCCAGGTAGGGCATCAGATCACCAACATTGAATGTACTAGAGACTGACATATCTCCAGGAAGTTCAACTTTGTAAGCATTTTCTCCATATCTCTCCAGGATCTTGAATGGACCTTCAGCTCTGGGCATCAGTTTGCTTTTTCTCTTGGCTGGAAATCTTTCCTTTCTGAGATGCACCCAAACAAGATCACCTGGTGAAAAACTGGGCTGCTTCCTGTTCTTGTTTGCCTTGGCCTTGTAACTGGCATTTGCTTTCTCAATTCTGGACTTTACTTCTTGATGAATCTTTTTTATTTCTTTGGCTCTGGCTTCAGCATCAATACTTGCTTTTGGCTCAATCGAAAATGGAATTAAATCAATGGGAGTTAGTGGATTGATACCATAACAGACTTCAAAAGGTGATTTACTGGTCGAATAATTAGGAGCTCTGTTGAAAGCAAATTCAGCATGAGCAAGCTTCAGATCCCAATCCTTCAGCGTCTTCTTCACCAGTGTTCTTAACAACATACCAACTGTTCTGTTCGTGACTTCAGTCTGTCCATCAGTCTGAGGATGGTGAGACGTACTGAACATCAATCTGGTACCCATCAACCTCCATAGAGTCTTCCAGAAATAACTCAGAAACTTTACATCTCTATCTGACACAATTGATTTGGGAATCCCATGCAATCTAACAATCTCCTTGAAGAACAATCTCGCCACAGCTGAAGCATCATTGGTTGTATTGCAAGCAACAAAATGAGCCATTTTTGAGAATCTATCAACAACCACCATAATTGAGTCTTTTCCCCTTTGGGTTCTGGGCAGTGCAACGATAAAATCCATGCTAAGATCTTCCCAAGGTTGGTTTGGAACTGGAAGAGGAGTGTACAGTCCTTTGTGAAAAGTTGTCTTCGCCTGGTGACAAGTTGGACAGCGACTGATGAGATTCTGGACATCCTTCAGTAGACTTGGCCAGTAGAAGTGTTCAGTGAGGATCTCTCCAGTTTTGTTTATTCCGAAATGACCAGCTAAACCTCCTCCATGGGCTTCTCTTATTAGCAAATCTCTAATCGAACCTCTGGGAATGCACAACTTTCCATTCTTGAATAAGAAACCATCTTGAACAGTGAATGGTCCTTTCAGATTAGCTTCAGTAGTTTTCTCAGAAAAATCTGGATCAGCAGCTGATGTGCTAAATCGAGTTTATTATTTTTAAAACTAGAATCACCTAAAAACTCACTACTACGCACTCACGGGCAGTGGACCCGATCGTTTGTAATATAGTTAACAGGTAAGACCGTGTTCGTTCGCAGGGATTGGTTGAACTAGTTGTTTCATAAAATGGTTTGGAAAAAGGGTATTACTTCAATCTCTTTTTAACAGAAAATTAAAAACATAAAATGAAATGAAACTTCAAACAATAATATTAAAATTCATCCACCTTGACTTCCCTCGACTTCAAATGTGATTGCTTTAAATTAAGATCAAATTCATTAAGTTGAATAGATAATCGTGTAAGGATAAAGATGCTTACGTGGTACCACCAACCGCTTGCAAATTACCCAAACACCTAATTTGCTAGTTCAATTACCCAAGCCGGTACCACCAATGCTTAAGAAAATATCCCTAGTAATTAGTTTGTTTGATTAACAATTATCAATCATATCTATGTGAATAAATACGTGGTACCACCAACCGTATCCAAACACGTTTACCAATTAATACCTATTATTCTAATGACATTCACCGTGGTACCACCAACCGGAGACAATCAATCATAGACAATTAATTGAAATAAAATACCTATTCACCTAGTACCACTAACGATGAACAAATAAATTATTAATTTCACAAAGAATAAAGAATAAGGAATTAATCAATAAAGATCTCAATATAACGATAATAGAATCAACTCTTGAATTAAAACATAGCAATCACATTATCCGTCTAGTTTCATCAAGGTGGATGATAATAGATCTAGCCACTCATGATGAATGGTAAGTAATAATCAAAAGAAAAGGTAAACATGATTGTACCAATCGTTTGATGAAAGTAAATTGTAAGACAAGAAAAGTAGATACGATCTAGATGGGTGCACGTAGATCTCCAATGATTTTGAGGAAGAAAACTGGCCTTTGAACCTTGAAGAAATCCCTTATAGTGCAGCTCCTAGAAAGATAATTTGATGCCTTGGGAATTAGGTTTTTGTTCTCTATTTATACCCCCTGGAATTTGAGGCAACGAGGCTGCCAAAATCATACAGGCCCGTCGAGCCACTGCGGCGCAGTGGGAAAATAAGGACTTCACTGCGGCGCAGTGGATCTCTTTTGACTTTGACTCCGGCTGACTGCGGCGCAGTGGCTATGGTTCACCTCACTGCGTCGCAGTACAAATCTACTGGACTTTAACCTCCTTTTGGCACTTGATGACTGCGGCGCAGTAAGTTTAGGTCACCACCACTGCGGCGCAGTGCTATATAACTGGTCTCAATACGCCCTTCCATTAGATGACTGCGGCGCAGTGGCATATGCACTCCGCACTGCGGCGCAGTCCAATCATGCTGGACTCTTCTATCTTCACAACCCTGAACAACTCTCAGACTCACAAATCAACATCTTGGCCTATGAAATCATCCGAACTTACACCAAATGGACACGTATCCTGTTTAGAGCCTGACAACACTAACAAACACATAAACGCGCCAAATGCCAACAAAATCGACTAAAAAACACTTAATAACAAGGCCAATAATGATGTGGGCGATGGGTATAAATTGGTCACATCAAATCCCCCCACACTTGAACTTTGCTTGCCCTCAAGCAAATCAAACTTTATCAATCTTAATAACCCAATTCAAAATGTCACAAAACGATACATGGTTATATGGGAAGATTCCAACCAAGCGGTGTTGAATACCAAAAGCAAATGCATTTAAAAACTAATGAGCAAAGTTTTAGACGAAATCAGATAATTCTACTAATCTATAACAAAACCATCTTTCAGTTACAATTAGAATCCTCCCTATGATTGTGTTCACCTCTTTAACATTTCTATCATTCTAATTGACCTTAAGCTCGTTCTTACTAAGCTATAATCTACTAGCAAGCTTTGCAATTATTATTGGCAACATAAGCAATATTCCACAATGATTATTGGTATATTTGTCCACCTAAACACTCACGCCATTGGTTTTCCATTAGGTTTTCATTACGGTATACTTGTGAGTCCCTTGACAAAACATACTCCTACGGTCTAGAATTGCAACTCTATCCATACATCGGGTGATTATACGAAAGTGTACTCTAAGCGTCAGGCCAGCGGTTCGCTACGGATACGTGAGTATCGTTAAGAGACTTACGCCATAACTCAAGGTTGGGTTGCATATCCAGAGGCCATGCTCTAAACACAAACACATGCGAGAACAAAAGGTTTTATAATTTAATACCCGTGAGTTTCTATGAGACCCATGTAACGAACTTTCAGTCAATCTATCCCAAGTTGGAAGCTTTAGGTAGACTAGGTAAAACGAGGTCACCCCAAGGACTTACTTGTCCGAATCTCAAAGCCCACATTAGCATTAGACTATTAAAAAGAAGTTTTGCGCGTGTCCCCGCATGTGCCACCCGTTTGATGCCGAAGCACCCCAGACACCCCGATATAAAGACCAAACATAATGACTAGAGCCACAACCTATAACATAAGAATTAAGGACCGGACATCCGGTGTGCAAACCATATGTTAAGTCAAACTACCACAAGCATGTTAAACACATTTCAAGCACTTATTGCACACAAGTTGCAAAATTCAAATGGAAAACCTCAAGCGGTGCCTACCAATACATCATCTAGTAAAGCTATTATTCACATTAGGTTCATTATTAAGGTACAATTCGCAAGCAACCTAGATTATTTGAAGTTCGGAACAAGCTTATGACCCCTTGGAACGATGAAATGCCACAAGCACTAGGAAAGGAAAGCAAAAAGTAACCAATCTCAAGTTCTATCCTAGATTAGCAAAATTTTGGGTTCACTTCATTTCTCGTCTTTGCACAAAACCTATAGCCTCAAAAATTTAAAAACATAACCAAAATGCTAGTAAAGGAAGGAAACTTCAAACTTTCCACTTTTTCCAACCCGGCTTTTTCTATTTGCCTCAATCCCCCCACACTTGAACTTTGCTTGCCCTCAAGCAAATCAAACTTTATCAATCTTAATAACCCAATTCAAAATGTCACAAAACGATACATGGTTATATGGGAAGATTCCAACCAAGCGGTGTTGAATACCAAAAGCAAATGCATTTAAAAACTAATGAGCAAAGTTTTAGACGAAATCAGATAATTCTACTAATCTATAACAAAACCATCTTTCAGTTACAATTAGAATCCTCCCTATGATTGTGTTCACCTCTTTAACATTTCTATCATTCTAATTGACCTTAAGCTCGTTCTTACTAAGCTATAATCTACTAGCAAGCTTTGCAATTATTATTGGCAACATAAGCAATATTCCACAATGATTATTGGTATATTTGTCCACCTAAACACTCACGCCATTGGTTTTCCATTAGGTTTTCATTACGGTATACTTGTGAGTCCCTTGACAAAACATACTCCTACGGTCTAGAATTGCAACTCTATCCATACATCGGGTGATTATACGAAAGTGTACTCTAAGCGTCAGGCCAGCGGTTCGCTACGGATACGTGAGTATCGTTAAGAGACTTACGCCATAACTCAAGGTTGGGTTGCATATCCAGAGGCCATGCTCTAAACACAAACACATGCGAGAACAAAAGGTTTTATAATTTAATACCCGTGAGTTTCTATGAGACCCATGTAACGAACTTTCAGTCAATCTATCCCAAGTTGGAAGCTTTAGGTAGACTAGGTAAAACGAGGTCACCCCAAGGACTTACTTGTCCGAATCTCAAAGCCCACATTAGCATTAGACTATTAAAAAGAAGTTTTGCGCGTGTCCCCGCATGTGCCACCCGTTTGATGCCGAAGCACCCCAGACACCCCGATATAAAGACCAAACATAATGACTAGAGCCACAACCTATAACATAAGAATTAAGGACCGGACATCCGGTGTGCAAACCATATGTTAAGTCAAACTACCACAAGCATGTTAAACACATTTCAAGCACTTATTGCACACAAGTTGCAAAATTCAAATGGAAAACCTCAAGCGGTGCCTACCAATACATCATCTAGTAAAGCTATTATTCACATTAGGTTCATTATTAAGGTACAATTCGCAAGCAACCTAGATTATTTGAAGTTCGGAACAAGCTTATGACCCCTTGGAACGATGAAATGCCACAAGCACTAGGAAAGGAAAGCAAAAAGTAACCAATCTCAAGTTCTATCCTAGATTAGCAAAATTTTGGGTTCACTTCATTTCTCGTCTTTGCACAAAACCTATAGCCTCAAAAATTTAAAAACATAACCAAAATGCTAGTAAAGGAAGGAAACTTCAAACTTTCTCACTTTTTGACCAACCCGGCTTTTTCTATTTGCCTCAATCCCCCCACACTTAAGATGGACAATGCCCTCAATGTCCATATGCGGTCAAACAAAGGTAAATAGGGATAAGCAAAATCAAAAAATCGGAGCACATACCGGAATAAGGACACAATCCGTTTTAAAACAAGTTAGTCGACCCCGTTTCATAAATTGCACCTCCGAAATAGGAAGGACACTGTGGTTGGCGGGAGAACAACTTGTAACAAAACGGAAAGTGCGAGAGTTACGTGTGCAGTAAACATAGCAACAAACAAAGCGCGGCGCTGAACTTACTGCCAGCATATGCACACCATCACATAATCAACAAACTGATGCCATAGAAATATAGATGGGAAGAGAATCCAAAAGGGTTCCCCCCCACACTTGTCTTGGACAATGGCCATCAAATACCTGCTTCAATTCCTACTTCAAACAAAACAAATATCCAAACCCATCATAGCATCTACGTAATTATTCAAAGAAATAAAAACCTAAAAAGAAAAGAAAAGAAAAATAACAAATGACAATACAATGTCTAATCATCCCGCAGGATGGATACCAGCAATCAGAATAATGAAATAGAGAGTACAGTCATCCGAATCATCAAATCAAACACCATAAATAACCATCAAATATGATTCCATCCCAAATCACCAGATTGGAATCATAATCATCATCAATCATCATATCACTACTGATGCTGCCCGATCTGGTTGACCAGTCAACCCACTCACTGCGGCGCAGTGAGGTTCGACCTTACCCACTGCGGCGCAGTGGGGTTGTTTTTGCTCCCAAATAGCCAGTACAAAACGACTGCGGCGCAGTGGCATGTTCAACACCACTGCGTCGCAGTGAAAACTCACTGGACTCAACCCCCCAAGCTTCCTTAGAAAAAATTCTGAAAATATACTTACCTCCAACCGCTTGTTCTTCAAATCGCACCTGCACATTTCTTGACAAAACAAAATCAAACTAACTAGTAAAATGAAAATAAAATGCAACAAAAATAACACGGGTTGCCTCCCGAGAAGCGCTTAATTTATTTACGAGTCTTTAGCTAGACTCGAACCTCTCATAATCACCAACATTGGGACCCGACGCCCCCACACTTGAAGTGTTGGGCGGTCTACTTTTAAAAGGAGAGAAACAGTTACCTTTAACCTTGTTACATATCCAATCATTTGCTTCGTCAGAAATATCAACAACCATCATTAACTCAGCTTTCTCATTTGTTGATAAATTAGAGCACAGTTCTTCGGATAACTTAATATTCCCATGAGAAATAGCGGACCTCACACGACTATAAAGCTTACGGATTTTAGCACAAGGGCCATCCGTTGGTTTAGGAACATGTACCGCTGTTGACTTCAATTCTAGCTCTCTTTCCTCTAGCTTATCATCCAACCATTTATCAATCTGTGAATCCAAAGAACTAACACAGGCAGTTTCAACATAATTAGCAGCATTAGGCAAAGAAACAGAACATGTGTTTGAAAATGTTACAGATTCATCCCCGGCTCTCAATGTCAACTTACCACGACCAACTTCAAGTTTGGCATCGGTCGTGGCAAGGAATGGTCTCCCTAAGATAAGAGGCACATTTAATGCCTCTTCAGCTTCAATAATCACAAAATCTACAGGAAAAATCAAACCTCCCACCTGAATTAACACATCTTCTAATATTCCAATAGGTCTTATTTCAGACTTATCGGCCAAATTGATTTTCATGTTAATGGGTTTAGGTGTTCCTAAGTTCAGCTTGGAGTAAAGAGAAGAAGGCATAAGGTTAATACTTGCACCCGAATCATTTAAAGCCTTTTTTACCGTTAAGTTACCTATCTTACAAGGAATAGTAAAACTACCTGGATCTCCTCGTTTTTCGGGCAACTTACCTGTTACAGCTGCTGAGCAAACATCCTCTAAAACTGCATTAGTCACCTCTTCCAGATGCTTCTTATTAATCAAAATCTGCTTCAAGCACTTTGCATATCCGGGCATCTGCACAATTGCATCTAAAAATGGAATATTAATATGCAATTTACGGAGGTGACTTACAAATTTGTCCATTTGTTCCTTCAGCTTATTTTTCGCCAATCGCTGGGGAAATGGAGCCTTCGGTTTATATGGCTTAACAGTTGGTTCCTCAGCGGGCTTCTCAACAGGTTTAGCAACGGGTTCGGATGGAACGGCCGGTATCGGCACGGCTGGTTCCGGTTCCATTTCAATCTCATCGTCAACTCGCTCCTCATCTTCATCAACCTGCACGGATTGAAACAAATTATTAGGTGAAGATTTAGCCGAATCATAAGTGTTACCTGCCCTCGTGGTGATAGCATTCACGTGCTCATTTCTGACATTGGGCTGGGCATCCTTTCTCCATGATCCTTGATTACTCGACTGAGGCTTTGGATTCTGTTGGGTATTGCTCGGTAGAGTCCCCGTAGGCCTAGCTAAAGCTGCCATCCTACTCTCGAGATCCTTAAAGTTCAACCCTGCATTCTTGGCATTCATCTCAACTTTACCACTTAGTCTTTCTAGCCTCTCATTCAGCTCCTTGGTATCCTCCCTGATATTCTGAATACTTGTATTTGTTTCAATCTGATTGCTCATCATTTGCTTCATCATCTCCCTCAACTCGTCACTTGGATCGGTGTTAGAAGATCCAGATCCTTGGCCTTGGTGTATCTGCTGCTGAGGCTGATTCGGATAATGATTTTCTTGCCACCTGTTACCTGAAAAACGAGCATTATTAGTAGGAAAGTTAGAGTTGTAGGAAGTATTACCTGAGGGCCGGTTTTGGAAACCAGTGTTGCGCTGGAAACCCCCTTGTTGCTGGTTCTGAATGTAGTTGACATCTTCACGTCCCTGATTGGGACAATCCTCAGAATAATGCATATCTCCACAATAGTCACAACCGTCAGCAATAGTCTTCACATCCTTTTCAAGAGCTCCAAACCTAGCCTCTTGAGATGCAAAACCTTTTTCCATACGTGAAGACAAAGCTTGAATCTCTCCAACAATCTCAGAATCCCTTCCAGTTTCAACTCTTGCAACTCTCCCCTCCTTAGTTCCCTTCTTCATTCTTTTCTCATTCTTAAGAAACCTTTCATCATCGATTGTTGCGTTATCCTTCACCATTTGTTCCAAAATATCATATCCTTCATTCGGTGTAATCTTGGTGAAACTTCCCCCAAAGGCATAACCCAACTCTCTTTTAGATTGCTTAGACAAGCCATCAAAGAATAACTCAACATACTTCTCCTTTGTCAACTCATGGCCTGGACAATTCCTTAGCATATCCTTAAAGCGAATCCATGCATCGACAATATCCTCATCAGCATCTTGCTCAAATGACCTTATCAAATTTTCCAACTTCCTTTGAGTTCGAAGAGAATAAAACTCATCAATAAAAGCTTGTCTAAGTTGGTTCCAAGTAGTAATGGAATTCTCGGGAAGATCATTAAACCAATCTTCAGCATCTCCGGTGATTGAAATGGGAAATGTCTCGAGTTTCACGGCATCCATTTGATTTTGACCATATTGATACAACCGTGCCAACTTCTCAAATCTCTCCAAATGCTTATATGGATCCCATTTTCTCTTTCCATCAAATTGTTGCTCTTCGATGCTTTTCAAATGATTGGGCTTCAAGTTAAAAGTATGATCAATAGTGGGTGGTCTAATGGCTGAACCGCGGGCCGTAGGGATATTTCGGGCCCTATCTCCATAACGGATATCATTTTGATCTCTTGGTTGTTCGTCACCCATCTCCTCTTTCTCAACTTCTGAAAATAGTTCTTCTAAATCAAAACCTTCTTCGTCTGAATCCTGAGTGGGTGGAGTTGCAGGTGATAGCGGTGTTGGTGTTGTATAGTTAATCCTGCGTCTCGGTGGAGTTCTCCAAGGACTGAACAGAGGTTTACCCGAAGAACGCAAGATCATTAACTAAGAATAAGCCTGCAAACACAACTAACACACACGTAAAATGCACCTGTGATAAACAAAAATAAACTATACTAAATAAGCAAATAACTTCCTCACGCGTGAGGAAGGATCAAACCACTAAATTTAACAACTAAAACGGCACACAATCCCCGGCAGCGGCGCCAAAAACTTGATGTGCTAAATCGAGTTTATTATTTTTAAAACTAGAATCACCTAAAAACTCACTACTACGCACTCACGGGCAGTGGACCCGATCGTTTGTAATATAGTTAACAGGTAAGACCGTGTTCGTTCGCAGGGATTGGTTGAACTAGTTGTTTCATAAAATGGTTTGGAAAAAGGGTATTACTTCAATCTCTTTTTAACAGAAAATTAAAAACATAAAATGAAATGAAACTTCAAACAATAATATTAAAATTCATCCACCTTGACTTCCCTCGACTTCAAATGTGATTGCTTTAAATTAAGATCAAATTCATTAAGTTGAATAGATAATCGTGTAAGGATAAAGATGCTTACGTGGTACCACCAACCGCTTGCAAATTACCCAAACACCTAATTTGCTAGTTCAATTACCCAAGCCGGTACCACCAATGCTTAAGAAAATATCCCTAGTAATTAGTTTGTTTGATTAACAATTATCAATCATATCTATGTGAATAAATACGTGGTACCACCAACCGTATCCAAACACGTTTACCAATTAATACCTATTATTCTAATGACATTCACCGTGGTACCACCAACCGGAGACAATCAATCATAGACAATTAATTGAAATAAAGTACCTATTCACCTAGTACCACTAACGATGAACAAATAAATTATTAATTTCACAAAGAATAAAGAATAAGGAATTAATCAATAAAGATCTCAATATAACGATAATAGAATCAACTCTTGAATTAAAACATAGCAATCACATTATCCGTCTAGTTTCATCAAGGTGGATGATAATAGATCTAGCCACTCATGATGAATGGTAAGTAATAATCAAAAGAAAAGGTAAACATGATTGTACCAATCGTTTGATGAAAGTAAATTGTAAGACAAGAAAAGTAGATACGATCTAGATGGGTGCACGTAGATCTCCAATGATTTTGAGGAAGAAAACTGGCCTTTGAACCTTGAAGAAATCCCTTATAGTGCAGCTCCTAGAAAGATAATTTGATGCCTTGGGAATTAGGTTTTTGTTCTCTATTTATACCCCCTGGAATTTGAGGCAACGAGGCTGCCAAAATCATACAGGCCCGTCGAGCCACTGCGGCGCAGTGGGAAAATAAGGACTTCACTGTGGCGCAGTGGATCTCTTTTGACTTTGACTCCGGCTGACTGCGGCGCAGTGGCTATGGTTCACCTCACTGCGTCGCAGTACAAATCTACTGGACTTTAACCTCCTTTTGGCACTTGATGACTGCGGCGCAGTAAGTTTAGGTCACCACCACTGCGGCGCAGTGCTATATAACTGGTCTCAATACGCCCTTCCATTAGATGACTGCGGCGCAGTGGCATATGCACTCCTCACTGCGGCGCAGTCCAATCATGCTGGACTCTTCTATCTTCACAACCCTGAACAACTCTCAGACTCACAAATCAACATCTTGGCCTATGAAATCATCCGAACTTACACCAAATGGACACGTATCCTGTTTAGAGCCTGACAACACTAACAAACACATAAACGCGCCAAATGCCAACAAAATCGACTAAAAAACACTTAATAACAAGGCCAATAATGATGTGGGCGATGGGTATAAATTGGTCACATCAGCAGCATATAACTCCTTTATGAAAGAAAATCCAAGTACTCTTGCTTCCAGAATTGACAACAATGAATATCTTCTAGAAAGTGCATCAGCAACAACATTGGCTATTCCAGCTTTATGTTTAGAAACAAATGAATAAGACTGTAAAAATTCCACCCATTTTGCATGCCTGACATTAAGCTTATGCTGACCATTAATGAACTTCAGTGCTTCATGATCAGAAAACAATACGAACTGTTTTGGCTTCAGATTTTGAGTATACCAGAATATCATCAAAATATACAACAACAAACTGGCCAATGAGTGGCCTGAGAACTTCGTTCATCAGTCTCATGAAGGTACTGGGAGCATTAGATAAGCCAAAAGGCATAACCAACCATTCATACAAACCTCCCTTGATTTTAAAAGCAGTCTTCCATTCATCTCCATCCTTCATTCTTATCTGGTGATAACCACTTCTGAGATCAATATTTGAAAACACTCTGGAGCCATGTAACTCATCAAGCATATCATCCAATCTGGGAATAGGATATCTATACTTAATAGTTATATTGTTGATGGCTCTGCTGTCAACACACATTCTCATCGTTCCATCTTTCTTTGGGACCAGTAGAGCAGGAACTGAACAAGGACTCATGCTTGCTCTGACATAACCCTTCTCGACCAGTTCATCTACTTGTCTTTGCAATTCTTTGGCTTCATTAGGAGAACAACGATAAGCAGCTTTGTTTGGAAGAACTGAGCCTGGAACCAAGTCAATCTGGTGCTCAATACCTCTAACTGGAGGTAAACCTTCAGGTAGATCTTCAGGAAAAACATCTCTGAACTCCTTCAGTAATGACTTCAGTAAACTGGGGACTTCAGTGGACTTCTTCTCTTCAGACTTTTCAACGACCAGTAGCATCAGAACTGGAGAGCCTTCAGATAACTCTTCTTCAACTTCAGATTGAGATAAAAACAAAGGCTTACTGGGCTGATCCTTCTTGACCTTCATCAGTTCGGTGGGCTTCAAAGAAGTCAGTGTGACCTTCTTTCCACTTATATTCAGAGAATATGAATTCATACGACCATCATGATGAACATAATTATCAAATAACCATGGTCGACCCAACAAAATGTGACAGGCATCCATGGGAACAACATCACATATAATTTTATCTTGGTAAACTGACCCAATTGAAAAGGGAATAGTGACTTGTCGATTTACCTTTGCTTCAGAACCTTCGCTTAACCATTGCAACTTGTAAGGTCTGGGATGCTTCACTGTTGGTAGTTCCAGTTTCTCTACCATGTAAGTTGAAGCAGCATTTGCACAACTGCCACCATCGATGATCAGATCACATACCTTGCCTTTCACTGTGCATCTGGAGTGGAAAATATTCTCTCTCTGAGCAGTATCAGCTGTAACTTCATCAGTATGCATCACTCTCCTGACAACCAACATCTCTCCAATATCTGCACCAACATAAGCTTCTTCTTCTTCTTCTTCTTCATCGTACACTGGCTCACCTTCTTCAGTGTCGACATCTGGTAAACATTCAATTTCTTTAGCAGTCAACGCTCTTTGATTAGGACACTGGGCCTGGAAGTGACCAAAGCCATGGCACTTGAAACATTTTCTTCCAACTGGTTCTTTCGTTCCTCCAGTTTCCTTTTCTTTGCCTCTGAAGGCTTTCTGGACAGTTTCAGTAAATCTGGGAACTGGTTGACTGGCAACTGTTTGACTTGTACTGGAAGGAACCTTACTGAATGACTTGTACGGAACCTTCTTCTTCAGTTGTCTCTCAATCTGGATAGCCATCTTGCATGCACCTTCATACGTCCAGATAGGCTGCAACTCAATCTTCTCAGTAATGGCAGCGTTCAGACCACCAAGAAATCTGGCAATAGTGTGCTCTTCAGTCTCATTCACACCAGTTCTGGTCTTCAGATGCTCAAACTCTCTAACGTACTCCACAACCTCCTTGGCTCCTTGCTTCAGATTGTTCATCAGTAGATACTGATCTTGCTTGTACGACTGAGGAACAAACCTCTTTTGCATAACCTCCTTCAGTTTGGACCAGGTCTTGATTTTACTTTTGCCCTTGTATTCTCTTTCAGATTTCATGTTATCATACCAAGATGAAGCATATTTCTTCAGTTTAATAATGGCAACTTTGAAGCTTTTCCTATCATCATACCCTTTTATCTCCATAATCCTGTCCATCACCTGGACCCATTCAAAATACTCTTCTGGGTTAGAAGATCCATTAAAATCTGGCGGATCTATCTTAATATCCCTAGTATCATCACCCTTATGTCTCCTACGCCTTTCTCTAGGATGTGGTTCATCAGAATCACTAGAGTTTCTAGGTGTTCCATCAGATCTTACACTAGGACCTTGAGATTCAGAATCTCTTTCACTGGCAACAACATTTTCTCGATTAAATCGTAAACCACCATCTTCTAACATATGAACAACTCTACCAAGTGCTTCTTGTAGATCTTCAATCTGCTTATCTCTTCTAGCATTATTAGCTTCGTCTAAAGTCATATTTCTTCTAAACGCCATTTTTAACCAACAAGTAACTCACAATCAATAGATCTAAGCAAATAACTAATAGATCTAAACAATCAATCAACAGATCTAAACAAACAATAACCCAACAGACAAAAAGATTAAGAAACCTTTTTAAACCTGTCTCTGATACCAAATTTGATGCGTAAATCACGCGACAAACGACAGCGGAAGACTATTTTTGGTATTTTCTGGATTTTATATGAAATAAACAACTAAACGAGACAATAAAGTAAAATGATAGATAAAAGAATCCACCACCAAGACTCGTAAAGGCTAAGCCGCCGGAATCAAGGATAAAGGAAACACTCCGCCCTACCACTACAATCGATAAAGGTCTAGCCACCACGATTATAGATAAAGGAAACCGAAGATTTAAAAGACCTCACCACAATATTTGATAAAGAACGAGTCACCACAAATATTGATAAAGGGGTCACTCCTAACCACCAAGATCAAAAGATCTATAAAGGTAAAAGAAGATTTTTGGTAAGAAATAGAGGCTGCTCTATTAATTTCATTCAATATTAACTTACTTACAAATGAGAGATAAACCTCTATTTATAGTCATATGCTCTACCTAGAAATTAACGATGAAATAATAAAATAATACATAAAAGCTGTCATGTGCAAGCCACTAACTAGTTTGGACCAATAAGACATGGACACGTAAGCTTCTAGAAACATTCCCCTGCAAGTGGTCCCATAATACCGTTAGGAATATTAGTGCTTTTGCACGCTCCTCCTTGATCCACTAAAAAGCTGCCACGCGTCTATACCCACATCCTTATGGATCCCACACAACCTTCAGTTAAAAACAAACTTTATTATGGACAACTGGAGAATTCATCTGGTGGCCTTCAGATGCAACTGGAGCTCGTCAGATGCCGCTGGTGATAATTCCCACTGGAGCAAGGTCACTACTGGAGACTGAGTTGTTTCAGCAAATAGATGGTTAAAATGTGATACAGCTGGCAATATTAACATTGCTTGTTCAGACTGCATGGTTCGCCCAGATTCCTTCTTCAGTTTAGTCAACTGCTTTTCTCCAGATTCCTCCAGCTCAGCTTCAGTCAAACTTGGCTCGTTGAATCTGGACATTCCCGCATCAGTTTCTTTCTTTCCAAATTACCCATATTGCCGAGCAAAGGACTGCATGGATAATTTTCTTCCATTTTGTAGAACCGTGTAAGAAGCCAGGAGTTTGTAGAATGTCACAGACACCAAAAAAGAAAAGGTTCTGCACTCAACACCAATCAGAGATATAGTTCCAGATTTCTTGATCAAGATGGCACGAGATAAATAAATGATCAGTTGTTTCTTCTTGAACCCCGCATATTCGACAAGCAAGGGAGACTAAGGTTAGCCGGTCCAAATATGCCGGGAAACTAAAGAGGAACTTCTTTTTAACAAAGACTTGGATTCAACAAGACTTGGGTTCGATTTTTGAGACGACAAGGTTTAATTTTATTAATGGGTAAATTACAAAAATCATACCTGAGGTTTGTTTAAAACTACACCGGTGACACCTACAATTTAGAAATTACCCGAGACATACCCATTGTTTGCAAAAACTTACACGGATCATACCTAACCCTAACAAAGCTTGACGAACCGTT
The DNA here is from genome assembly GCA_034093135.1 of Erigeron breviscapus. Classification (NCBI taxonomy): domain Eukaryota; kingdom Viridiplantae; phylum Streptophyta; class Magnoliopsida; order Asterales; family Asteraceae; genus Erigeron; species Erigeron breviscapus. The sequence continues at coordinate 119,265,411 of CM067169.1, read as the reverse complement.
AAGTTTGGTCACATGCCACACACGTGAGGAGATAAAATGGTCATTTCCCCACGCATATCTATCTATCATCATAATCTCATTCATTTTTACCAGGTTATTCCAATAACATCAAACAAGTATCATCTTAGAAATTTATATCAAAAATCACAATCACAACAATTAATGATCATCAAAATTTAATACTTTTTAGAAATTCACATCGAAAATCCACAACAACTATCTTCTTCTAAATTCAATTCCATTAATAATAATTAATATTATAATAACAAGTTTATAGATATGATAGACAAAGGGAAAAAAAAGAAAAAGATTTAACCAAATAACTAGCTTTGTATATGGCTAAGAAGAAAACAAGATCTGCTATTGTATATGGCTATGGCTAGATACCCTATAACACAAACACAACACATACCACATGACAAATACCGATACAATAATTGCCACCATCGTCGCATATTCCGACCAGATTCACGATGGAGATGGCATATTTCGATCAGATCTACTACAGTGATAACAAGACGTCTAGGTTTTTTTAAGTAATAAGTCGGATTCGAGTATCTCCATCAGATCGATGACGTCGATCTGTTCATTGCTAATTTTATATCTATATATCTATTATACAAACTGTATATATATATATATATGTGTGTGTGTGTGTGTGTGTATGTGTATGTGTATGTGTATGTGTGTGTGTGTGTGTATGTGTATAGATATATAAATATGATGATGATGATGATACAACAAAAATGAGATTTCAAGTAAAATTGCAATTAAGGGCAGATAAGATAAAATAAAGTGAGATAGGATTGCTTTGTGAATGTGGTGATTATCATGAATTTGGGAGTGTATTTGGGGAAGAAGAAGAGAGTGGCAGCAGGAAGGGGGTGGGGGCAGATATGGGGGCAAAAGAGTCTTTTACACAGTCACGTGACTGGCATGTGACCAAACTTAACGGTCCGTCAACATCCGTTAGGGTTAGGTATGATCAGTGTAGGTTTTTGCAAATGATGGGTATGTCTCGGGTAATTTCTAAATTGTAGGTGTGACCAGTGTAGTTTTGAACAAACCTCAGGTATGATTTTTGTAATTTACCCTTTTATTAATTGTCGTGTCTTTAGGTGAATTAATAGGGGGTAGATGATCGAGTTCTCTAGCATGGACCCGTTTAAGACAATATAGTCTAGACCTTTTGATAGTTGATCCGCACCTGTCAAAACAAAAAGACATATCTATCCTTCATTTTGTTTGTTTATAATGCCTTTTTACTATAAAATAACTACCTTTTAAATTGTTAAGATTAAACTAGTTCCAAATTATTATTTTTTGAACGGCATCAGCTAACTAGTTAGAGCAATCACAATGCCTCCGTTCTCGCTCGTTCCCCACCTCGTTCCTGCTTGGAGGACGAGTGCACACCGTTAGGTGTGACTCGTCCTTCATCCGAATTTGGTTCGTCCGTCCCCACAGAGACAAAGCTCATTGCCCGTTTTTTTTAATTGAATACTAAACTATTAAATATGTTAAATTTGAATACAAGCAAGCAGTTGTTTTGTTTGAATGTATCAAACGGTCACTTTGACCATCTATCCCTACACACACATGCATGAATATACATACATATATATATCTATCTATCTTCTTCTCCATATACACATACTAAATTTCTACAAAATTAAACAAAACAACACCTTTCTTTCCAACCATGTCGAGGAACTTTAGCTCTCAACGACAAGACGATTTCTTTAACGTGGCGCTTAACTACGCCCCCTTAACTCATCGACGCCATCTCAAGTTTCCCACACGTCACCACCCACACCACAATATCCATCCTACATACCATCACCAACTTACCAAAACGATTACCAATTCCAACAATACCTACAATACCAACAATGGCTATCCCAACAACAACCATCAACCCAACCGCCACCACCAGTCGCACCCCAGCCACCACCAGCCGCACCACAGCCACCACCAGCCGACGCACCCGAGCCATCCCAACCAAAAAGGAAAGTCAAAAGAATGGCGAATCGCAAAAAGGCACCCGCAGTCGAGCCATCATTTGAGTCGAAGAAACCTTGGAGCGAGTACGAGATGAAGATTTTGACCGAGTGTTGGCTCGATGCGTCTGAGGATCCAGTTGTTGGAAAAACCAAACCGGTGACAGTTTTTGGGGACGGTGATGGAAAACTACAATGCACAAGTGGAAGATCATAGACGTCCGAACCAATTGACGTCCAAATGGAGGAAGATTCGAGCATCGGTTTCCAAGTTCAATGCCATTTGGTCCAAGTATGATGATAACCGAGCTAGCGGAGAAAACGACTCCCAAGTCATGTAAGAGGTGCGAGCCGCCTACAAAGCCGAAGTCGGTGTCGCGTTTAACATGTATGAGTGTTGGTTACTTTTGAAGGATAAGCTGTTAGTTCTCGCGCCTTCCGCTGTGGACGTTTTGGGTCGAAATATGCAAAACAGGAGACCGGGGGTCGGGCCGAGTGTTAATGTTGAAAGTGATGAGGATGTTCCCGCCTATGAACCCGTCGATCTTGCCAACGAAAATGAACTCTTCGGGCCCGACATGTATGCGCGTCCTGGTAAAACAAAGACGCCCCGGACTTCCGCGTCTTCCGATGCGGGTTCTTCTCGGTCATCAGCACCCGACATAGCCGTTCGACTTGAGAGGCACTGTAACACCCGACAGGAGATTATGGAATCACAGAAGGAGTCCCTCGCTATCATTCGCGAGGAAGAAAAGAAACGGACGATGTATACGGCACTTTCTTTCATGGGTACAACCGAGTTGGACGAGGAGAAAAAGAGGTTCCTCAAAGACGCGAAGAAGAAGCTGATGGCAGAGTATGGTGGCATCATCCGAGGTCCCGACGATGTTTAGTTGGTTTTTTAATGTGTTTAATGTGTTGTTTTTATATTTTTCTAGTTTAATATGTGTTGTTTTTTAATTTTCTATTTCAATATGTGTTGTAATTTTTTTTCTAAGTTTTTTTAAATTTTTTTATTTTTATTAATGTTATGTTTTTTGTTTAATTAATTGAATGTTTTTTGTTATTGTTATTGTTAATATTATTAGAATTATATATATATATTGTATTTTAAAATGTTTAATATTAAATAGATGGTGGGTCCTAGACTAGTCCTGGCATTGTGGGTGTTTTGGAGGATGAGTCCTGGGCACTGTGAATGCTCTTACAATTACCATAATAATCTTCTTATATACTACAAGACATTTGATCTAATTATCGACCAATTATAACTCTCGATTTTTTTAGATTAACTTTTGTTTTTAATTTTGACTTTTTGTTTCTCATCACCATTTTACATATTTAACAAATAATTTCAATACAATAAATTAAGAATAATATCTAATATATATCAAATAAAATAATTTTTATTTTTATTTTTATCTATACTATAAAAGAAGATCTCTCTAATAACTTACTAACCAATCAAAATCTTTGATTCTAAATTATGATTTACTTATGTCATAATTGATATTAATTAAATTTACTATTAAAAGTCCGCAATAAATATATAAATAAAACATATCGTCATCCAATTTATTAATTACAGTATTAATCGACTAAACAAAGTTAGTTGAATCAAAGAACATTGCTGTCTAGGCTTTTTACAATGTTTTCCTATGTTACTTTAATCTCCCTATAGGGTTTAGTAGTTAGAACTTCAAACAAGAAAGATTTCAAACTTATAAACAGATGTATACGTAGACAATCAAATAAATCATTTGTTTTTATGTCATAATTGATATTACTTAACTATACTACTCCCTCCGTCCCAATTTAAATGTCCAAATTTGACATGTTGAGTCTTTCTTCTCTAACTTTGACCGTAAATATATTTGTTTGTGTAATATAATACTTAATGAAAATTATATCAATGAAAAATACATCTAAAACTCAATTCATCCATATAATTTACATCAAGTATTTTATAACACAAAACAAAAATATTTACGGTCAAAAATTGAAAAATAAAGACTTCAAAAGTCAAACTAGGACATTTAAATTGGGACGGAGGGAGTATTAAATTACCTAATAAATCTTCAAATAGATATAAGTTCTTCAATATTTCTTTTTAAATTAGTCATATTCTTAATCCTCATATCTATTTGAATTATTTGCAACAAATATAACATCAAAAAATACTACTCCCTCCATCTCAATAAAAGTGTCTTGTTTTGATTATTCAAAGTGTTTATTTATCAACTTTGACCTTAATTATTTTTGTTTGTGTTATATAATAGTTGATGAAAGTTATATGAATCGATTGAGTTTTAAATATATTTTCATTGGGTATAAATTTCATCAACAATTATATTACACAAAAAAATATATTTAAAGTCAAAGTTAAAAAACAAAGACTTAGAATATTCAAAATGTGACACTTCAAATGGGACAGATGGAGTACAACAAATATGGTTTACAAAGATTTATTAAGAAAATAATAAAATATATGTTTTCAATGTTTTAGAATTACAATTTTTTTAACTTTGATTTTACTTAAATTGTTTATATTTAATTTTATCAATTTGTTATTTTATAAAAATTTTAACTTAAATTTACAAGATATTTTTGGTTACATATTTTTAATAGTTCATTTTATCTTGATAGTGTGTTAAACTTCTCGTATATATATATATATATATGACACGGGTCAAAATATAGTAATCATAATGTTTCCGGGGGGGGGGGGGGGGGGGTGGGGGGGGGGGGAGGGGGGGGGGGGGATGTCATATGTATCGACGTTGTGCATGAGTGAGATCATAATTGACAATAAATCTAATGTGACCTTCATTGAGTTGATAACTTAGAATTAAACTGAAAAGACAATTGTCTACAAACCCATTTGGAGGCTATGAGCCCATGGTTGTCGATTCGTAACTTTTGACTCGATTCGAAAACTTGATTTTTGACTCGTGACTCGAAACGTGACTCGACTCGTAAGAGTCAAGACATTTTTATATACTACATAATATTGTATAGTTATATATATGTGACGTATTTATAAACAAAATATAAGTTGATTATCTTAATACATTACCAAAATGTTACATATTCGATACTTTTGAGTCATAAACTTACGATTTATCTCCAAATTCGTACTAAAAGAATCAAAAATACATATATAACATACAAAATAATGTAACCATAAATATGATATATAGTATATAACCATATTATCAAACTACAACAATCATAAGTTTGCGACTCGCTTGACTCGTTCAAAATTCACACTGTGACTCGTAAGAGTCTGGAGAAAAAAGAGTCACCCAACGAGTCGCCTCATTTTTGGTGTAAATCGACTCGACTCGTAAGAGTCGACTCGTGACTCGTAAGAGTCTAACAACTATGTATGAGCCTATGAATAAAGATTGTATGAACAATTAATGAGACTTGAATCCCGAATTGAATGGGATCATGTGAGAAAGACAATTGATGTAATGGTTCACCTTTAAAATAAAACGTTTCTCGTATATATATATATATATATATATATATATATATATATATTATATATAATATATAAACATAATTACCGATAATTATAATTTTATTTGTAGATATATATATATATATATATATATATATATATATATATATATATATATATATATATATATATATATATATATATATATATATATATATATATATATATATATATATATATATATATATATATATATATATATATATATATATATATATATATATATATATATATATATATATATATATATATATATATATATATATATATATATATATATATATATATATATATATATATATATATATATATATATATATATATATATATATATATATATATATATATATATATATATATATATATATATATATATATATATATATATATATATATATATATATATATATATATATATATATATATATATATATATATATATATATATATATATATATATATATATATATATATATATATATATATATATATATATATATATATATATATATATATATATATATATATATATATATATATATATATATATATATATATATATATATATATATATATATATATATATATATATATATATATATATATATATATATATATATATATATATATATATATATATATATATATATATATATATATATATATATATATATATATATATATATATATATATATATATATATATATATATATATATATATATATATATATATATATATATATATATATATATATATATATATATATATATATATATATATATATATATATATATATATATATATATATATATATATATATATATATATATATATATATATATATATATATATATATATATATATATATATATATATATATATATATATATATATATATATATATATATATATATATATATATATATATATATATATATATATATATATATATATATATATATATATATATATATATATATATATATATATATATATATATATATATATATATATATATATATATATATATATATATATATATATATATATATATATATATATATATATATATATATATATATATATATATATATATATATATATATATATATATATATATATATATATATATATATATATATATATATATATATATATATATATATATATATATATATATATATATATATATATATATATATATATATATATATATATATATATATATATATATATATATATATATATATATATATATATATATATATATATATATATATATATATATATATATATATATATATATATATATATATATATATATATATATATATATATATATATATATATATATATATATATATATATATATATATATATATATATATATATATATATATATATATATATATATATATATATATATATATATATATATATATATATATATATATATATATATATATATATATATATATATATATATATATATATATATATATATATATATATATATATATATATATATATATATATATATATATATATATATATATATATATATATATATATATATATATATATATATATATATATATATATATATATATATATATATATATATATATATATATATATATATATATATATATATATATATATATATATATATATATATATATATATATATATATATATATATATATATATATATATATATATATATATATATATATATATATATATATATATATATATATATATATATATATATATATATATATATATATATATATATATATATATATATATATATATATATATATATATATATATATATATATATATATATATATATATATATATATATATATATATATATATATATATATATATATATATATATATATATATATATATATATATATATATATATATATATATATATATATATATATATATATATATATATATATATATATATATATATATATATATATATATATATATATATATATATATATATATATATATATCTTGATATATAATAGATTATTTATATATATATTGAAAGAACCCGAACTCATTTTAGGAAAATAAGAGATTTTTTTTTTTTTTTTTTTTATAAGCCCCCACTGCGCCGCAGTGGAGGTGTACACCTCCCACTGCGCCGCAGTGGGAAGTTACGGAAGCAGACGACCAAACTTCCCCACTGCGCCGCAGTGGGGTGGAAACACTCCCACTGCGCCGCAGTGGGATATTTCGGACCTCAGCCTGCAGTTTTCCTGCAGGTCTAAAACTTGTGAAAATCATAATCCAAACTTCAATCTTGCACAACCTTTTACTAGTCATATTCAAACCTTAAATCCCTTTACCCAACTTTAAAATGAGTTAAAGATACGTGATTTAAAATCCCGAAAGCTTTTATTTGATCAAGTGTAGCATTTACAACGAAACGGGTCAATTACCCAAGTTGACACATTACAAAAGACGACATTCAAAATTGGAAATTTCGGCATGACCCATTCGTAAAATCATCATCCAAACCTGTTACGGATTATGAGTTCTCCAAAACACATTTACACAAAATCAATACATTACGACTACAAAACGACCCATTTAAAATGCCCAAAAACTCGAGTCTAACCCTAGACATCATAATAATTTTCCAAAAGGACAAAACAAGAGTACAAAGAGCCGATAGTTCAAAGGGGTCACTATGGGTCCTATTACCAATTCCATTATCCGCATTTAGCTAAAGCAATCAATATCCAAAAAGCATCTTTAACTTCAATCTTTACATTACTTAACTTTCTTCCGCATCCGGGACAACCTATAAAAAGGGTAAACAACTAAAAAGTAAGCAAAGCTTAGTGAATAATCTTGCATACGTTTATACCTACGAAGGAGGGCAATGCACAAGGACTGTTGCATATAGACTATGACACCGTCGTGTCATATCTATAATACTCACCTTGCACGCTAAACAACATATATGGATCCATTAGAGA
>CM067169.1:119184372-119251872 GCA_034093135.1 Erigeron breviscapus | reverse complement strand
CACATCTCGATCTGACACAATTGTCTTTGGAATTCCATGCAATCTGACAATCTCTTTAAAGAATAAATTCGCTACTGCTGAAACATCATTGGTTGTGTTACAAGCAATAAAATGTGCCATCATCGAAAATCGATCAACAACCACCATTATTGAATCTTTTCCCCTCTGGGTTCTGGGCAGTGCAACAATAAAATCCATACTGAGATCTTCCCATGGTTGGCTGAACTGGAAGAGGAGTATACAAACCCTTGTGAAAAGTCGTCTTGGCCTGGTGACAAGTTGGGCAGCGACTGATAATATTCTGGACGTCCTTCAGTAGACTTGGCCAATAGAAATGTTCAGTCAAGATCTCTCCAGTTTTGTTGATTCCAAAATGACCAGCTAGACCTCCTCCATGTGCTTCTCTTATCAGTAAATCTCTAATCGAACCTCTGGGAATGCACAATTTGCCATTCTTAAATAAGAAACCATCTTGTATAGTAAATGGTCCCTTCTGATTAGCTTCAGTGAACTTTTCAGAAAAATCTGGGTCTGCAGAATATAACTCTTTTATAAATGAAAACCCCAGCACTCTTGCTTCCAGGATAGACAACAGTGAATATCGTCTGGAAAGCGCGTCAGCAACAACATTACAAACTCCAGCTTTATGTTTTGAAACAAATGAATAAGACTGTAAGAATTCTACCCATTTGGCATGTCTGGCATTAAGCTTGTGCTGACCGTTTATGAACTTCAGTGCTTCGTGATCAGAGAATAAGACAAACTGCTTTGGCTTCAGATAATGTGACCAGTGAGTGATAGCACGAATAATTGCATAAAATTCTTTATCATAAGTACTATACTTCAGTTTAGAGCCATTGAGCTTTTCACTGAAATATGCAACTGGACGCCCTGCTTGTACCAGAACTGCACCAATACCTACCCCACTTGCATCACATTCTAGCTCGAACAACATATCAAAATCTGGTAAGGATAAGACTGGAGCTGAACTGAGCTTATCCTTCAGTGCTTCAAACGCCAGTTGGGCTGAACTCGGCCAGTTGAACACACCTTGCTTCAGACAGTCAGTAATTGGAGCTACAACTGTAGAGAAATTCTTGATAAATCTTCTATAAAATGACGCCAGTCCATGAAAACTTCTTACTTCAGTGATTGTGGTTGGAACTGGCCATGATCTGATAGCATCAACCTTAGAGGGATCCATAGAAATTCCTTCTTTTGAAACAACATATCCCAGAAATATCACACTCTCCACCATAAAATCACATTTCTCCAGTTTGCCATACAACTAGTGTCTTCTCAACAGTTCAAATACCTTCTTCAGATAGCTAACATGTTCAGCTTCAGATTTTGAATACACCAGAATATCATCAAAGTAAACAACAACAAACTGACCAATGAGTGGTCTGAGAACTTCATTCATCAGTCTCATGAAAGTACTGGGAGCATTAGATAAGCCAAAAGGCATAACTAACCATTCATACAAACCTCCCTTGATTTTGAAAGCAGTTTTCCACTCATCTCCATCTTTCATCCTTATCTGGTGGTAGCCACTTCTTCAGTTCCCTGGGTTCCTCCAGTTCAGTGAACCTGGACACTTCCGCATCAAAAATGATACTTGGTTTGCTCATGTGTGTGGAGAATGATTCAGAGAAAGAGATGTTAGGGAGTGAAAAAGACATGATGACATGAGATGTTTTTTTCTTGGAGTAATTGATAAATGATATGTTAAAAGGGTAATATAGTGATTTTATATGATTCACTTTTCAATTTCTGTAACAAAATTCCATTAAATTCGGTCAACCAAACACAATTTTTTTTCTCAAACTTTCCAATTCTAATTCCTTTAAAACATTATGCGAACCAAACGGCTATAAGTTTAAGGGAGCAAATTTAGACATATAGATAGTTTCCCAATCCTTTGTTTTGGGATTTTTTTAAACGAATGGAGACAAGATAAAAGACTTTGACTGGATTTCAAAATATGATGGTGAAGAATTTAATTCACAAATATATATCATGGAGAATTTTTTTCACAAACTATGTATAATAGTATGCTTTATCATTTCATATATAGGTTTTAGGTAAAATAAAACAAGTATTAAAGTAAAACAAATAAAACAATAGGTTTCTCTTCACTGAAAATCACCGTGCATCATGAAAATCATCGTGAATCAATTGCTTCGTAAATCTTCGTGCATCAATTTAACCATGATCTAAGGGTCAAGATCTTGTCCTATTTGTTTTACTTTAATACTTGTTTTACAATACCTAACCCCATATATATATATATATATATTATATAAATATTATGTGTGAATGATGAAAAACTTCATTCACGAATAAATATTATGAAGATATTTATTTACAAACTGTGAAAATTTGTGTGTTTTATCATTTCACAAATAAAATATTACGTTGTGGATGGTGAATAATTTCATTCACGACCTCACCACCCGTCATCGTCACACTTTCACATTACCCAAGTATGCATCTAGTATCTTTTAATTATAATGTTACATTGGTTTATTGTTTCTTTGATGTTTTGTTACAATGGAATTGATGAAAAAAACAAGTTGGCTGTAAATTATAGCAAAATAACTTAACTTTCTTTAAAATAATTTAATAAACAATAAAAAAATATTATGATTAATCTTCTAAATAATTTTTTTTATATAAATCTTAATAATTTCGTGATCATGACATCCAACAAAATGAAAAAAAAAATGAGATTGAGACTTAAGAGAATGGATAATTAGCAGCTAAAGATGTATTATTTTCCATATTAATTAAATCACATACGTTTGAAATCGGTCATAAAAAAGTAATCCAATACTCCAATGAGTTTAGTACCTCAGTGCAAACAAATTTACACGAATTGTCATAGTGTGTATGAAACTTCAATAATGTGCATTGTATGTAATCAACTTTCAAATTTTGTGCATTGTGTATATTCTGGTATATGTGTCAACTATATAAACTGTCATTTGTAAGTTTTTAGATGATCGAATATATAGATTTAAAAGTTCAATACAAACGACAAATTGTAAAGTTATTTACATTTTAAAGTACTAATTTGTCTTCCAACTAGTTTTTGTTCCCGGGCGTTGCTCCGGGAGATATTACGTAACATCTACACATGTGGTAAAAATTATATAAAATGAAACTTGCGTGGACAAAAGTTAAAAAGTGAAAAGTTATGTGGTAAAAAGTAAAGAAAATGAAACTTTGGTGGCTGAAGTTGAAAAATTTAAAGTTATGTGGTAAAAAGTTAAGAATATGAAACTTTGTTGACAAAAGAAAAAAATCCTAAAGTTATGTGGTAAAAAGTAAAGAAAATGAAACTTCGTTGACAAAAGTTAAAAATTAAAGTTATGTGCGAAAACTCAAAGTTATATGGTAAAAAGTAAAGAAAATGAAACTTCGTTGACAAAAGTTAAAAATCCTAAAGTTATGTGGTAAAAAGTAAAGAAAATGAAACATTCGTGTCGAAAGTTAGAAATCCAAAGTTATGTGGTAAAAAGTAAAGAAAATGAAACATTCGTGAAAAGTTAAGAATTGAAAGTTATGTGGCGCAAACTCAAAGTTATGTGCAAAAACAAAATAAAATTAAGCTTTGACAAAAATTAAAAAATCGAAAGTTATGTGGTAGAAAGAATTGTTGACAAAAGTTAGAAATCAAAATTTATGTGATAAAAAGTAAAGAGAATGAAACTTTCGTGGCAAAAGTTAGAAAAACGAAAGTTTAAAAAGTAAATAAAACAAAAATCTCGTTCCAAAAGTAAAAGAAATTAAAGTTATGTGCAAAAAGTAAAAGGTGAAAACTTTAGTAAATTTATGTGATAAAAAGTAAAGAGAATGAAACTTTCGTGGCAAAAGTTAGAAAAACGAAAGTTTAAAAAGTAAATAAAACAAAAATCTCGTTCCAAAAGTAAAAGAAATTAAAGTTATGTGGCAAAAAGTAAAGAAAATGAAACTTCGTTGACAAAAGTTAAAAATCCTAAAGTTATGTGGTAAAAAGTAAAGAAAATGAAACTTTCGTGTCAAAAGTTAAAAACGAAAGTTTAAAAAGTAAATAAAACAAAAATCTCGTTCCAAAAGTAAAAGAAATTAAAGTTATGTGATAAAAAGTAAAGAAAATGAAACTTCGTTGACAAAAGTTAAAAATCCTAAAGTTATATGGTAAAAAGTAAAGAAAATGAAACTTCGTTGACAAAAGTTAAAAATCCTAAAGTTATGTGGTAAAAAGTAAAGAAAATGAAACTTCGTTGACAAAAGTTAAAAATCCTAAAGTTATGTGGTAAAAAGTAAAGAAAATGAAACTTCGTTGACAAAAGTTAAAAATCCTAAAGTTATGTGGTAAAAAGTAAAGAAAATGAAACTTCGTTGACAAAAGTTAAAAATCCTAAAGTTATGTGGTAAAAAGTAAAGAAAATGAAACTTTCGTGACAAAAGTTACAAAATTGAAAGTTATGTGGCGAAAACTCAAAGTTATATGGTAAAAAGTAAAGAAAATGAAACTTCGTTGACAAAAGTTAAAAATCCTAAAGTTATGTGGTAAAAAGTAAAGAAAATGAAACATTCGTGCAAAAGTTAAAAAGTGAAAAGTTATGTGGTAAAAAGTAAAGAAAATGAAACTTTGGTGGCTGAAGTTGAAAAATTTAAAGTTATGTGGTAAAAAGTTAAGAATATGAAACTTTGTTGACAAAAGGAAAAAATCCAAAAGTTATGTGGTGAAAAGTAAGGAATGAAACTTTTGTGACAAAAGTTAAAAAAACTGAAAATTATGTAGTAAAAATTGTTGACAAAAGAAACACAAAGTTATATGGTAAAAAGTAAATAAAATAAAACTTTGGTGACTGAACTTTATGTCAAAAGTTATGTGGTAAAAAGAAAAGAAAATGAAACATTCGTGTCAAAAGTTAGAAAAGAAAAAGTATAAAAAGTAAATAAAACAAAAATCTCGTGCCAAAAGTAAAAGAAATTAAAGTTATGTGATAAAAAGTAAAAGAATGAAGCTTTCGTGGCAAAAGTTAAAAAAACTGAAAATTATGTAGTAAAAATTGTTGACAAAAGTTATAAAAAAAAAATTATGTGGTAAAAAGTAAGAGAATGAAACTTTCCTGGCAAAAGTTGAAAAAATAAAAGTATAAAAAGTAAATAAAACAAAACTTTTGTGTGGAAAGTAGAAGAAACGAAAGTGATGTGACAAAAAGTAAAAGGACGAAAACTTTAGTAAATTTATGTGATAAAAAGTAAAGAGAATGAAACTTTCGTGACAAAAGTTAGAAAAACAAAAGTTTAAAAAGTAAATAAAACAAAAATTTCGTGCCAAAAGTAAAAGAAATTAAAGTTATGTGACAAAAAGTAAAAGTTTAAAAGTTTATGTGATAAAAAGTAAAGAGAATGAAACTTTCGTGGCAAAAGTTAGAAAAATGAAAGTTTAAAAACTAAATAAAACAAAAATCTCGTGCCAAAAGTAAAAGAAATTAAAGTTATGTGACAAAAAGTAAAAGTTTAAAAGTTTATGTGATAAAAAGTAAAGAGAATGAAACTTTCGTGGCAAAAGTTAGAAAAACAAAAGTTTAAAAACTAAATAAAACAAAACTTTCGTGCCAAAAGTAAAAGAAATTAAAGTTATGTGACAAAAAGTAAAAGTTAAAGTTATGTTAAAAAGTAAATAAAACAAAAATTTCGTGCCAAAAGTAAAAGAAATTAAAGTTATGTGATAAAAAGTAAAAGTTAAAAGTTATGTGATAAAAAGTAAAGAGAATGAAAGCTTTCGTGACAAAAGTTAAAAAAACTGAAAATTATGTAGTAAAAATTGTTGACAAAAGTTAAAAAAACTAAAATTATGTAGTAAAAATTGTTGACAAAAGTTAGAAAAATGAAAGTTCAAAAACCAAATAAGATGAAGCTTTCGTGGCAAAAGTTAAAAAAACTGAAAATTATGTAGTAAAAATTGTTGACAAAAGTTATATAAAAAAAAAATTATGTGGTAAAAAGTAAGAGAATGAAACTTTCCTGGCAAAAGTTGAAAAAATAAAAGTATAAAAAGTAAATAAAACAAAACTTTTGTGTGGAAAGTAGAAGAAACGAAAGTGATGTGACAAAAAGTAAAAGGACGAAAACTTTAGTAAATTTATGTGATAAAAAGTAAAGAGAATGAAACTTTCGTGACAAAAGTTAGAAAAACAAAAGTTTAAAAAGTAAATAACACAAAAAATTCGTGCAAGAAGTAAAAGAAATAAAAGTTATGTGACAAAAAGTAAAAGTTTAAAAGTTTATGTGATAAAAAGTAAAAAGAATGAAGTTTCGTGGCAAAAGTTAGAAAAATGAAAGTTTAAAAACTAAATAAAACAAAAATTTCGTGCCAAAAGTAAAAGAAATTAAGTTTATGTGACAAAAAGTAAAAAGTTAAAAGTTTCCGTGATATTAAGTAAAGAGAATGAAACTTTCGTGGCAAAAGTTAGGAAAACATATGTTTAAAAACTAAATAAAACCAAACTTTTGTGCTAAAAGTAAAAGAAATTAAAGTTATGTGATAAAAGTTAAAAGGTTAAAGTTATGTGGCAAAAATTAAGAAACCTAATATATTCTCTATTTTTATTAAAATGTAAAGAAAATGCAAGTTTGTGGTAAAAAAGCAAAGAAAAGAAGTTAAGTGGTAAATAAGAAAAAAGAAAAATATTACTCTAACTTTTTAAAAACTAAAAAAACAAAAATTTCGTGCCAAAAGTAAAAGAAATTAAGTTTATGTGACAAAAAGTAAAAAGTTAAAAGTTTCCGTGATATTAAGTAAAGAGAATGAAACTTTCGTGGCAAAAGTTAGGAAAACATATGTTTAAAAACTAAATAAAACCAAACTTTTATGCTAAAAGTAAAAGAAATTAAAGTTATGTGATAAAAGTTAAAAGGTTAAAATTATGTAGCAAAAATTAAGAAACCTAATATATTCTTTATTTTTATTAAAATGTAAAAAAAATGCAAGTTTGTGGTAAAAAACAAAGAAAAGAAGTTAAGTGGTAAATAAGAAAAAAGAAAAATATTACTGTAGCTTTTGCTACTTTAATTGTTCAAAGTATGTGCAAAAACCAAATAAGATGAAGCTTTCGTGGCAAAAGTTAAAAAAACTGAAAATTATGTAGTAAAAATTGTTGACAAAAGTTATAAAAAAAAAATTATGTGGTAAAAAGTAAGAGAATGAAACTTTCTGGCAAAAGTTGAAAAAATAAAAGTATAAAAAGTAAATAAAACAAAACTTTTGTGTGGAAAGTAGAAGAAACGAAAGTGATGTGACAAAAAGTAAAAGGACGAAAACTTTAGTAAATTTATGTGATAAAAAGTAAAGAGAATGAAACTTTCGTGACAAAAGTTAGAAAAACAAAAGTTTAAAAAGTAAATAACACAAAAAATTCGTGCAAGAAGTAAAAGAAATAAAAGTTATGTGACAAAAAGTAAAAGTTTAAAAGTTTATGTGATAAAAAGTAAAAAGAATGAAGTTTCGTGGCAAAAGTTAGAAAAATGAAAGTTTAAAAACTAAATAAAACAAAAATTTCGTGCCAAAAGTAAAAGAAATTAAGTTTATGTGACAAAAAGTAAAAAGTTAAAAGTTTCCGTGATATTAAGTAAAGAGAATGAAACTTTCGTGGCAAAAGTTAGGAAAACATATGTTTAAAAACTAAATAAAACCAAACTTTTGTGCTAAAAGTAAAAGAAATTAAAGTTATGTGATAAAAGTTAAAAGGTTAAAGTTATGTGGCAAAAATTAAGAAACCTAATATATTCTCTATTTTTATTAAAATGTAAAAGAAAATGCAAGTTTGTGGTAAAAAACAAAGAAAAGAAGTTAAGTGGTAAATAAGAAAAAAGAAAAATATTACTCTAACTTTTTAAAAACTAAAAAAACAAAAATTTCGTGCCAAAAGTAAAAGAAATTAAGTTTATGTGACAAAAAGTAAAAAGTTAAAAGTTTCCGTGATATTAAGTAAAGAGAATGAAACTTTCGTGGCAAAAGTTAGGAAAACATATGTTTAAAAACTAAATAAAACCAAACTTTTGTGCTAAAAGTAAAAGAAATTAAAGTTATGTGATAAAAAGTAAAAGGTTAAAGTTATGTGCTAAAAGTAAAAGAAATTAAAGTTATGTGATAAAAGTTAAAAGGTTAAAGTTATGTGGCAAAAATTAAGAAACCTAATATATTCTCTATTTTTATTAAAATGTAAAGAAAATGCAAGTTTGTGGTAAAAAAGCAAAGAAAATGCAAGTGTGTGATAAAAAACAAAGAAAAGAAGTTAAGTGGTAAATAAGAAAAAAGAAAAATATTACTCTAGCTTTTGCTACTTGTTATATTATAATAATAATTAAGTCGTTTAAGAGAGTCATCACCATTCTAAGATAGCCAATCGAATAAACCCTGTGAGCTAATCAAATAGCCGTCGTGAATGGCGACCAAAACACGGTTGCTCCTCCGTATCCCAATCTCAAAAACCAAAATCACTCATCACCACCGATCTCTATCCACCACCGCCGCCCCATCTCATCACAACGACCACCAACGCAACCATGAATACTTATCTCCTAGCAGTTACCTAAACAGTTGGGACCCACCAAAGGATCCAAAACAAGCCCAATGGAAACTTGATATGCTCCGGCGAGACTATGCGAAAAAGATGAAATCAGTCCGTAAACAATACATTCATGAAATGGAGTTACAAAGGATTGAGAAACAGAGGAAAGATGATATTAAGAAAGAAGCTTTGAGACTTGAAAGCGAGCAACGGAAAGCTGCTAAAACTGCTGAAAAGAAGGCGAAAGCCGCTCAACGACAGGTCGCCGAAGAGGAGTTTCGCCAGACTTTGGTATGGTGGTGCTTTTATTTTCTTCTTTTCGGTTTTAGTTTGTGTGTTTTATGAACATTGGATATGGAAACGAATAATAGTAAACCGAATATCTTGTTTTTAGAAGGAATTAGGAACCAGAAAAGGGTAGGAACTAGACCTCAAGCGCGGAGCTTAGTTGGTGTTGAAGGAGAGACTATGGCCATGTTTCTTTATAGTCAGCCATCGAGTAACTTAAGTATTGTGTGGACCGGACATGTGCAAGTTATCAACTTTTTTGGGATTAAGGACTTGGTTTGTCTAGTTATACAAGTAGGTTTTAGGGTTCTATTGGTAGCATACTTCATTAATCTAGTTTTGAAAGAGAAAATGGAAATGATACTGTGAACACCAATGTTCATTACTTATTAGGATTTGATGTTGTTAGTTGAATCATAAATTTAGGGTCAGAGTTTAGAGTTAAAGATTGTATTAGTGATGTACGTTAGTTGTTTCTCCAATGTATTTGTTACATAGTCAATGGGTGAATTGGCGACTACACCTGCCTAACCTACTTATACAAAATTTCCACTTACGTTATTGTAGATTGGTCATTATAATTGTGCTCTTTCTTCTATGCTGACTATTATAAATATGATATTTATCTTCCGTTTAGATGTGTTTGGATATATGATTGTTCATTTAATTGCCTAAGGAATAAGGCACAACTTTTGACCAAAAGTGATAAACATAGCCCAAAAAACATATCTCTAAATGAATGGATGTGGAAACATTCTTATAATGACCATATCAAAATAAAAGTTATTACAAGGATCCAGGTTGAACATATGTGCAAGTATGTTATTATCTTATGTCATCTGCCAATAACTCCATATCAAGAGAATTTTATTAGAAAATTAGTGTACCGTGCTCTGTATTTGATATTACACATCAATTGTGAACTTAAAGTTGAATCACTTTTCAGACTTGTAGACATTTTTTGGGCATAGACCATGCAACCTAGGTGCCAATGGTGGTAACCTAGATAATATCTTGGGATTGTATCCCTTGCCCTAGGAACCTTTGTGCCTTGGTGCTATATCGATAAGCTATGCTGCTACCTTTGTACGTAGTTTAGTTTTCAATGTAAATTCATTTACCTACTTTTGTATACAGTATGATGTAATATTTTAAGCGTACTGGTTGCATCAAGGTTTTGTCATTTGGGCTTCTATGTAACCTTATAGCTTTTGAATGCTCCTTGGTGTGACCTGTGAGTAATTTGGAAGCTCCTCAAATACATAAAATAATCAGTTGATGTGCATTGTTTAAAGAAAACCATGCACACCAGGGATATGATTTTCTTCTTTTAAGCATTGAATTCAGGCTAATTTCTACATGTCATACTTCCAGCATCCTAGAAATTTGTCTATTCATTTTCATAAGAGAACAATGAAGCAAGTCTAGCCGATGACACAGACGATAAGCCAATATCTTAACTGAAATACTTGATGTCACAATTCACAAGAGAAAAACACACACACATACACAAAATCGAATTACTGGAAGTTTGAGATGTACTTGACTCCCGCATCAAATTTACATGTACATCATAGATTCGTTATATTGTTACTCATTTTTTATGATGACTCCCGATAATTTGTGGCTGCAGTTAAAAGAAAGAGCTGAGAAACTTGAATATCACAAAAAGAGAGAGCAGAAGTTTATGGAGAAAAAGAAAGAGAAGAATGAGCTACTGCGTCGTCAAAGTTCCATGTGGATTGATGAAAATGAACTAGAGAAAAAGATTTCAGATGCCATGATTGATAGTAACTACCTATGAACGAGGCCTTGATCAGCCATGCTTACGAACTTTGTTTATTTTGATGGGTTGCAGTTGTTCCTGATTAGACACGTGCTTCCTTTTTCTCCCTATTTTATTTTTACTTTCACTCTTGTTAGAATCCGAGATGTTAGCTCATGTTGGTGCAAGACCAAGAGTCCCTTGTTTCAACAGTTGGCATGCAAGCAGAACTCTGATGCATAAAGAATAAGACTTGATATGTGATGGTTGTTTGGAAAGTCTTTTCGTTACTGATCTTGCTGTTCTCTAGGGTTGATCCTTGTTTAACCGAATGTGTTCATTCTTAAAGTTAGCTGCTTACTATGCTTTTAAATATTAGGCCTAATAATTACTTTAAATAGTCATCAGAAATTTCTTGCCATGTGTTCGAAATACTTCATTTTTAAGTTTATTCATGTCTTAGAAATTACTGTATCAAAGAGCTTCATAGATTAATCATTTTTAAAGACAGAAGTTTGTCGTTACAATATGTGACTTAGAATTTGTTGGTGTGCCACAAAATGCAAGGGAAATAGTAACAAAGTTTTGCGTTAGTTTGTTGTGCGAGTGTAAAGAGATTGCTGGTGCACTTCGCCCTCTTTTAGGTGGTGTGCCACAAAATACAAGGGAAAAAGTGTTAACAAAGTATAGCGTTGGTTTGTGTGAGTGTAAAGAGATTACAGGTACAATTCTCCCTCTTTTCTAAGATGATATTGAACGCGTTTTATAATTTTTCTTTTTGTTTTTAGAGATATTAAACTATTTTCATTTTCTTAAAAATTATAAATGAAAAGCTATAGAACATTTTTCACAACTAAACACATCCTTAGTTATTTTATTTAAACGGAAAAAAACAACCGGACTCTAGAGCTGGATTAGTACAATGTCTTAATAATGATGCATCATGCATCAATGTTTCTTTTCAGGTCAGAATAATCTGAAGTTGGATCTGAAAAACCTTGCACTGATTTCAACTCAAATTATGGCCTAAATCAGTAAATCCAACATCACCCACATTTCATATAAGAAATATCATAAATAGCAGTATTTTCTTTCAAACTACACCAGACTCTAGAGCTGTTCAAATGTTACATCTGATATGTGAAACGTCAAAAAAAGTGAAAAAAAACATTGATATTCGATGAAGAAGCAGTGACACAGAACGTATCTCATATACGTGTTCAGTGAATGGGTCCATCGGATATGGAAGACACCTTTCAAACACCAGCAGAAGTGGTAAATGGTAGATCTTTAAAGCAGGCGATAAGATCCTTGTCTGTATGTAAATCCACTTGCAGTGTCTCTCAAACCTTCTTCTTAGGGTTAAGAACATCATCAGGCGCACCATCAAACCCAGAAAAGACAACTCTCTCTCCAATAGCAGCAGACTCGGGTGGCTCCACCAATTCTACCTGAAATTATGATCGTGCAATTAGGCTCGCATGCATGTTCAGAATTTGGTGGTAATTGTAAAATACAACTTCATAGCAATATCAACTATATCACATTTGACATGAAAATCTCAGTCAACAGGTGGAGGAAAAGATGATAGAGGTTGTGATGTGAATATACAGCAGCAAACACCAGTAAAAGGAACAATGGATTGATGTTACCAGTGCTTACTAGTTACTACCAATATGGGTGGTTTGAGATGTGGGTCTAAACACTTTAACCCAGCTCGACCCGAAACACATAATGTCTAAAAGACTAAGAACTTTATTTTGATAAGATTAGTTGTTATGTTCAATAGAATAAAAGTTTAATATTATTTCAATAACATACTACACTTTGGGCAAACTTTGACCAGTTTGACCCAATTACTAGAATGATAATTTTTTTTAACATTTGGCCTGTTTTAAATAAAACATATAGCCCAAATCAAACCATGTACAAGTGGACTGAAACTGCCACCTCTTGGCTTTTTACATAAAAGAGGTTTTGGAATAAGTTGAGTCACTTTTAAGCTCTCTATCCTATCAGTTGAGCGCTTGTTCACCTAGTGACGCTACAATACTAATCAACTTCACGAACTTGGAATCAACCCAACAAATGTTATAAAGCTCGATTTAAAAATAAATTGCTTCTCAGATTCTGAAGGGTTATCAAGTATATTCCTCCGACAATTGTAGGTAGAGGATAGTAGCATCAACAGACAATGAACTAAGGATATGTGGACTGTGGTAATAACATTAGTACTGTGGCACCCTTTAATTAAAGTGGTCTTAACTGCAGTATTATGAAGTATTACCTTGGTGTGATCACTACTGTTGGCACAAAGAACCATCGCATGTGATTTAATACCACGCATGGTTGCTGGCTTTAGATTGCAAAGAACACAAACTTTTCGGTTCTGGGGGAAAAGAAAGAAATGTGAAGCTCAAGAATGATATCTATACACATTAAGTTACAGAGACCAGACAATATTCATACATGTGCAGATAATATATTAAAGGGACATAGGGATTAAAGTAAAAAGAACCTGCATCTCCTCAAGAGGAATATATTTGACGAGCCCACTAACAACAGTCCTAGGCTGATCTTCACCAACATCAATCTTTTCCACATACAACGAATCAGCATCAGGATGTTTTTGAACCTCCTTAATAACCCCAACACGAATATCAAGTCTACTGATAGTTATTTCCTGTTCAGTAGTAGACTTAGGTTTTTTGGATTCAGCTGCAGATTTAGCTGGGCGTTCTTTCTTTCCACTCTTTTCTGCAAATCATATTTACAGAAATACAATTTTTTGCAATGATTAGCAACTATAAGTAATCTTGGGCTCCAACCTCCCAGCAATCAGAATTAGAAGAGATATTACAAATAATCACTATAACATTCTTTGACTAGTAACATTAAGTCATTAAGAAATGACAATCACCAGAAATACTTGTGTTCTTCAACTTTTCAGCAATTTTCTTTGCCTCAGCTTCTTCCTTCACAGCCCGGTCTGCACGGTCAGCTTGACTTCCAGCAAACTTATTCCTAAAAAATTCCACTTCTTCATCTTTCTGCATGTCATGGAAAAACAAAAACAAATACAAGATGTTCAAGAAGGTGCAGCTGCTTGGCCACATGCAACAAGAAAAGAGAAGCAAAGAACACAGCAGAGATACAAACTTACCAATTCCTTGAATAAAGGCACAGGGGCCCCAATTTTGTGACCAGCAGGAATGATCTCCCAAGGACATTTGGCGTTTAAAACATCCCCTTTATCATCAGAAAGGGATAGTTCAAAGGGCAAGTTAAGCTGCTTGAGTACCTGTATCAATACATTCAAAAGATTTTTAAGCAAAAAAAAAAGATAACCTGTTGCATAAACATCATGCCTTAATTCCAAAAGCTTCAAAATATAAGCGCAAATTTACTTGCCTCAACCGAAAACGATGGCATAAAAGGTTCTAAAAGGAATGCAAGAAGATAAACCACTCCCACAGAAGTTCTCATGACAATGGAACATGAAGGGAAGTTGATGTGAAATTTTCAAAACACAGTGGAATGTAATAATTTTTTTATGAGGATTTTCTGATTTATAAGACAACAAAAACGAACAAGACAATAAAAAGCAAAGATAGATAAGAATCTAATAATAGAAACACTCCGCCCCACCACTACAACCGATAAAGGTCTAGCCACCACGATTATAGATAAAGGAAACCGAAGATTTAAGAGACCTCACCACAATATTTGATAAAGGACGAACCACCACAAATATTGATAAAGGGGTCACTCCTAACCACCAAGATCAAAGATCTATAAAGGTAAAAGAAGATTTGTAAGAAATAGAGGCTGCTCTATTAATTTTCATTCAATATCAACCACTTTACAATGAGAGATAAAACCAGTGTTTTCACGACCGGACCGGACCGGCCGGTCCAATCGGTTGGGCCGGGACCCGGCAACATCAACGGTCCGGTTATATGTGTTGGAACGGGCGTGCATCGGGCTGGCGGCTGAGCCGGAAAACCGGGGGTCAAACCGGAAACCGGCGATTGGAAGAACCGTGAAAGTGATAGTTTTCTTCTTCCATAAATCTCGATCTATCAACTTAAAGCTTTTCCGACGAATGGAGAAACTATGAACGTAATGTTTTTCCGGCTTGATCTAACTGATAGCTTTTCTTCTCCCATGAAACTCGATCCATCAACATCGCTAGCATTTTCCGGCCAGATCTTGAATATTTCGTACATATGTGTTTGATGGCGACATGATAGAGTTTTGCCATAGGATCTTCTCTTCATGGTTGATTATTATCGGATTTTGGTTTCATTGTGTAAGCAGAACAAGAATTGA
The DNA here is from genome assembly GCA_034093135.1 of Erigeron breviscapus. NCBI lineage: Eukaryota > Viridiplantae > Streptophyta > Magnoliopsida > Asterales > Asteraceae > Erigeron > Erigeron breviscapus. The sequence continues at coordinate 119,236,917 of CM067169.1, read as the reverse complement.
TTTGATTGAAAAGAGAAACAGTAGAAAGGGAAAGTTCATACATATGAGAGAATGGGTCAAAAGGATGAGACCGTAATGTCACTTTAAAGTCTGATAGTTGATGGGGTGTGAGGTCTAGTGGGGTCTAAATACTAGACATGATAATTAAATAAACATACATATATCTTGGTATTTTTTCCGAATTTTTTCCATATTTATTATTATATTTTTAATGTTTCCGGTTCTCTAATCCGGTCCGACCGATCCGACCAGTAAAAAGTAAGAGACCGGTTCGACATCCGGTCCGGTTATGAAAACATTGGATAAAACCTCTATTTATAGCCACATGCTCTACCTAGGAATTAACGACAAAATAATAAAATAATACATAAAAGCTGTCAAATGCTAGCCACTAATTGAATTTGGCCAATAGGAAATGGACAGCGTGGGCTTCTAAAAACATTTCCCTGCAAGTGGTCCCACAATACCGTTAGAAATGTCATTGTCACACGCGCCTTCCTTTACAGCTGTCATTTTTCTTTATTTGGCCCACAAACATGGGACTTCAGTGGATACTTTATTCTCATGCACACATCCTTATCCAAGACCTTATAGAACTGGTGACGTGACAGCCTTTTATTGAATAAAACAACTTCTTGACTGAACAAAACTTTGCTGAAGTATGCTGACTGGAGTTGCTCGCTGATGCTATTCGCTGATGACTTTCATTGATCAGGGAGGGACTTGCCACTGGAGTAAAGTAACAATTGGAGGTTGTTTGTCAGCGAAGGCTTGTCCATAATGGGCTATGGCTGGCAAGATGAGCATGGCTTGTTCTGGATGCATCTTCAGTCCAATGCTCGCTGCCAGTTGATTGCTGCCAGGTATTTCAGCGACTCCTTCAGCGACCCTTCTAGCTGACTGGAATTAGGACTTGTCAGCGAGTGGGATCATATTCGCATCACTCTCCCCCTCTAAAATATGACTTGTCCTCAAGTCCTCGAGATATTCATCTTCAAGGTAAGGCATCAAATCTCCAACATTAAAAGTGATTGAAACCGACATGCTTCCTGGTAACTCAACCTTGTAAGCGCTGTCACCGAACTTTTCCAGTATTCTGAATGGTCCTTCAGCTCTTGGCATCAGTTTGTTCTTTCTCTTGGAAGGAAATCTTTCTTTTCTGATATGCACCCAAACAAGATCGCCAGGTGCAAAACTAGGCTGCTGACGATGCTTATTAGCTTTGGCCTTGTATTCTTCATTTGCTTTCTTAATTTTTGCCTTTACTTGCTGGTGTATTTTTTTGATTTCCTTAGCTTTCTCTTCAGCATCAACACTTACTCTTGGCTCAATTGAAAAAGGAATTAAATCAATGGGAGTTAAAGGATTGGTACCATAACAAACTTCAAATGGAGTCTTGCTGGTTGAGTGGTTGGGGGCTCTATTAAAAGCGAACTCAGCATGAGCAAGCTTTAGATCCCAATCTTTCAGCGTCTTGTTCACCAGCGCCCTTAATAACATTCCAATGGTCCTATTAGTAACTTCAGTCTGGCCATCAGTTTGGGGGTGATGAGAAGTGCTGAACAGGAGCTTAGTTCCCATCAATCTCCACAAAGTTTTCCAGAAATAACTCAGAAATTTCGTATCCCTATCAGAAACAATGGTTTTGGGAATTCCATGAAGACGAAAAATTTCTTTGAAGAATAAATTTGCTACTGCTGAGGCATCATTAGTGGTGTTACAAGGAATGAAATGGGCCATTTTTGAGAATCTGTCAACCACCACCATGATAGAATCTTTTCCTCTCTGGGTTTTGGGTAAAGCAACAATGAAATCCATGCTCAGATCTTCCCACGGTTGACTTGGAACTGGAAGAGGAGTGTACAAACCTTTGTGAAAAATTGCCTTGGCCTGATGAAAGTTAAGCATCTGCTGATGATATTCTGGACGTCTTTCAGCAGACATGGCCAATAAAAATGTTCGCTGAGGATGTCAGCAATCTTAGTAATACCAAAATGACCAGCGAGTCCTCCGCCATGAGCTTCTCTTATCAGCAAGTCTCGAATTGAGCCCTTAGGGATACACAACCTTCCATTTTTAAATAAAAACCCATCTTGCACTAAATATGATCCTTTGGAGGGACCATCAGTGAAGTGACCAGCAAAATCTGTATCAGCAGCATACAAATCTTTGATAAAAGAGAACCCAAGAACCCTTGCTTCCAAAATGGAAAGTAATGAGTATCTTCTTGAGAGTGCATCAGCAACAACATTCTCTACCCCAGCTTTATGTTTAGACACAAATGAATAAGACTGCAAAAATTCCACCCATTTTGCATGCCTTGAATTTAACTTATGCTGACCATTGATGTACTTCAGAGCTTCATGATCAGAATATAAAACAAACTGCTTGGGCTTCAGATAGTGTGACCAGTGATTGACAGCCCTGATGATAGCATAGAATTCTTTGTCATACGTACTGTACTTCAGCTTCGAACCATTCAACTTTTCACTGAAGTATGTGACTGGTCTCTTTTCTTGAACAAGGACTGCACCAATACCAACTCCACTGGCGTCACACTCCAATTCGAATAATAACTCAAAATTTGGTAAGGACAGGACTGGTGCTGAGCTGAGCTTTTCTTTCAGCAATTCAAAGGCACTCTGAGCTGACTTAGGCCATTCAAATACACCTTTCTTTAGGCAATCAGTAATGGGAGCTACAACAGTTGAGAAATTTCTGATGAATCTTCTATAAAATGATGCCAGACCGTGAAAACTTCTTGCCTCTGTAATCGTTGTAGGAGCTGGCCAGGACTTAATTGCTTCAACCTTTGAAGGATCCATTGAAATTCCATTTTTAGATACAACGTAACCAAGAAATATCACACTCTCCACCAAGAAATCACATTTCTCCAGCTTCCCATACAACTGGTGCTTCCTCAGCAACATAAATACTTCTCTCAGATGATTAACATGCTCAGCTTCATTCTTCGAATATACTAGAATATCATCAAAATAAACTACCACAAAATGACCAATGAGTGGTCTGAGGACTTCATTCATCAGCCTCATGAAAGTACTTGGGGCATTCGATAAGCCAAAAGGCATTACTAGCCATTCAAATAGACCCCCTTTAATCTTAAATGCAGTTTTCCATTCATCTCCATCCTTCATTCGAATCTGGTGATAGCCACTCCTCAGATCGATTTTGGAAAATATACAGGAACCATGTAATTCATCAAGCATATCATCCAACCCGGGGATAGGATATCGATACTTGATAGTGATATTATTGATGGCTCTACTATCAACACACATACGCATTGAGCCATATTTCTTTGGAACTAAGAGAGCTGGTACAAAACATGGACTCATACTTGCTCTCACATAACCCTTAGCAATCACTTCATCGACTTGCCTTTGCAATTCTTTAGCTTCAGTGGGTGAACACCTATAAGCAGCTTTGTTAGGAAGGATTGATCCTGGAATTAGATCAATCTGGTGTTCAATACCCCTGATAGGAGGCAAACCAGAAGGCATTTCTTCAGGAAATACGTCAGCATATTCTTTTAGCAAGGGTTTGACTAAACTGGAAATGTCAGCGAGCCCCTTCTTATCAGCAAGTTCAACCATCAGCAACATCAATACTGAGGTGCCATCAGTGAGTTCTTTCTCAACTTCGGTTTGGGTCATGAACAAAGCCTTGTCTCGCTGATCCATTACCTTGGTTTTTGAGTGCTCATCGGGTTTCAAAGAAGTTAGGGTGATCTTTTTCCCATTTACAAATAATGAATAAGAGTTTAAACGGCCATTGTGGGATACATGCTTATCAAACAACCATGGCCTTCCCAACAACAAATGACACGCATCCATAGGGACAACATCACAAACAATCTCATCCTGATAAATAAGACCAATAGAAAATGGAATAGTAACTTGTTGAGTAACCTTTACCTCTGTTTCCTCGCTGAGCCATTGAAGCTTGTAAGGACGGGGATGCTTCAGTGTAGGTAACCCTAGTTTATCAACCATGTAAGTTGAAGCAGCATTAGCACAGCTGCCTCCATCAATGATAAGACTGCATACCTTTCCTTTGACGGTACATCTTGAGTGGAAGATATTCTCTCGCTGAGCTTTGTCAGCAGTTACTTCATCAGCGTGCATCATTCTTTTGACCACCAGCATCTCCCCAATATCAGCACCTACATATGTTTCTTCAGCGCCATCATCATCATCGTACACTGGTTCTTCTTCCTTAGTTTCAGCTTCTGGTAAACTTTCTATCTCCCTGATAGTCAGTGCTCGCTGATTGGGACACTGGGCCTGGAAATGACCAAATCCATGGCACTTGAAACATTTCTTCCCTACTGGCTCTTTTGATCCTCCAGTTTCTTTCTCCTTTCCTCTGAAGGGTTTCTGAACAGTTTCACTGGGCCTGGTAGCTGGTTGACTGGAGCTAGAAGTAATCTTAGTGAAAGGTTTGTACTGAACCTTCTTCTTCAGCTGCTTTTCAATCTGGAGGGCCAGTTTGCATGCACCTTCATAAGTCCAGATGGGCTGTAATTCCATCTTCTCAGCAATGATAGCATTCAACCCCCAAGGAATCTGGCGATAGTATGCTCTTCAGTTTCTTTGACACCAGTTCTTGTCTTCAGCTGCTCAAACTCCCTGATATATTCTACCACTTCTTTAGCACCTTGCTTTAGATTATTCATCAGTAGATACTGATCTTGCTTGTACGTCTGAGGAACAAATCTCTTCTGCATAACTTCCTTCAGTTTGGACCAAGTCTTGATTTTACTCTTACCCTTATATTCCCTTTCAGACTTCATATTATCAAACCAAGATGAAGCATACTTTTTAAGCTTAACAATGGCAACCTTAAAACTCTTTTTATCATCATAACATTTTATTTCCATAATTCTATCCATCACCTGAACCCATTCAAAATATTCTTCTAGGTTTGATGAACCAACAAAATCTGGTGGATCTATCTTAATATCCTTAGTATCGTCGACCTTATGTCTCCTTCGCCTTTCTCTGGGCTGTGGAACATCAGAATCACTAGAGTTTCTGGGCGTACTATCAGATCTCTCACTAGGACCTTGAGATTCAGAATCTCTTTCACTAGTAACAATATTTTCTCGATTAAATCTTAAACCACCATCTTCTAACATATGAACAACTCTACCAAGTGCCTCTTGTAGATCTTCAATCTGCTTATCTCTCCTAGCATTATGAGCTTCTTCTAATGTCATGTTTCTTCTAAAAGCCATTTATATTCAACAAACAATAGATCTATACCAGCAACAACTAGATCTAAAACAACCAACAAACAGATCTGACTAAATCGAAATGCGATCTAAACAAACAATACCCCAACGGACAAAAAGATTAAGAAACCTTTTTAAAACCTGGCTCTGATACCAAATTGATGTGAAATTTCCAAAACACAGCGGAATGTAATAATTTTTTTATGAGGATTTTCTGATTTATAAGACAACAAAAACGAACAAGACAATAAAAAGCAAAGATAGATAAGAATCTAATAATAGAAACACTCCGCCCCACCACTACAACCGATAAAGGTCTAGCCACCACGATTATAGATAAAGGAAACCGAAGATTTAAGAGATCTCACCACAATATTTGATAAAGGACGAACCACCACAAATATTGATAAAGGGGTCACTCCTAACCACCAAGATCAAAGATCTATAAAGGTAAAAGAAGATTTGTAAGAAATAGAGGCTGCTCTATTAATTTTCATTCAATATCAACCACTTTACAATGAGAGATAAAACCTCTATTTATAGCCACATGCCCTACCTAGGAATTAACGACAAAATAATAAAATAATACATAAAAGCTGTCAAATGCTAGCCACTAATTGAATTTGGCCAATAGGAAATGGACAGCGTGGGCTTCTAGAAACATTTCCCTGCAAGTGGTCCCACAATACCGTTAGAAATGTCATTGTCACACGCGCCTTCCTTTACAGCTGTCATTCTTCTTTATTTGGCCCACAAACATGGGACTTCAGTGGACACTTTATTCTCATGCACACATCCTTATCCAAGACCTTATAGAACTGGTGACGTGGCAGCCTTTTATTGAATAAAACAACTTCTTGACTGAACAAAACTCTGCTGAAGTATGCTGACTGGAGTTGCTCGCTGATGCTATTCGCTGATGACTTTCATTGATCAGGGAGGGACTTGCCACTGGAGTAAAGTAACAATTGGAGGTTGTTTGTCAGCGAAGGCTTGTACCAATCTTGTCTCCCAATGCTATTGTTAAGGCATGTGACTCTGCACCAGGAGCATCAGGAACTAGGTAACTGTATCCTGAACCCTTGCCAGTTCCCGACTCTGTCCATGAATTTAGATATCATCAGATGCAACACCAAAAGAAAAAAAATTCATCCCACAATACAATGATGAAGATATGCTACAATTGGAATATGTTAAGTTCCACAGACAATCTACTAACCTGGGTCTTTAGCAATAAAGCTTAAGACACGGTTGATGAAATTGCCTAAATTATTTAGCAATTCGCTGTTTAACTTCACCTGCAAATCCGCCCATGTAAATAACGTGTCTGATACCTAGACAAGCAAACACATTTGAAATATAAAGAATTCAGCAACAACTTAAAAATAATAGAGAATGAAGGCCCCATTATTGATCAAATATTAAACAAACTTCCAACCTCTGGTCGATTGGTTAAGAGATAATATCTCCATACTTCTACAGGAATGTCAGTATCCTTGGCGTCATTTCCGAAGACACCCACACCCTTACTCTTTGAAAACTTCCCTAGACACGGTATGGAAACATAAATACTAACATACGCATCCATAACCAAGGCTGAACAGACAGAATTTCGGTAACAGTTCTAAAGCAAAAACCATAAAGGGATAGCATTGAACACACCTGCCTCATAATTTAAGTACTCTGTAACACTAATAGTCTTCATCATAGTCCAGCTCTCTGCAGTCCCAATAAGTGTAGAAGGAAACATTACCTGGAACCAATTTTTCATCACTTAGAAAGCAGATAACAAAGCCAAAACTGACATAAGAAAGATGTAAGATCCTCATCATTTCACATCTTAGACAAAAGATTTGCAGTAAACAAAAAGAATATACATGTCACCAGATCAACGCTGCAAACGTGTCTAGCCTACCAATACAGCTAGTAGCACTCAGTTGACTTTCATCCTTGTGTATGTATATAGGATTACACGTTTGATGTAACCAGAAGTTCTAAATATAAATATACATATGCTCTTTAAACGGAACCCCTATTTTCTACATATGTTCAAAGTGTAGTAAATTCAAAATCCAATTGACCCTATGCTATCAGCGCATTTGGTATTACAACACATATGATAATCACTGTTTCAAGTTGCCAAGAAGATTCTCAAGACACTCAAGGTGGAGAAACTAAAAGGATTAATAGTCAAAACTGATCAACCTAGCCTATTTCCAATTTCACAGAAAATTTGTTGGAACTGACAGTAACTTGTGCAAGAAATCACTCATGGCAGGCCTAGAATCCAGTCACAAAATACAGACTATAACTAGAAACATCTCCAAAAAAGACATCATCTCATTGATAGATTTACCAACAGGAGGACCAAAAATCAATACAGTGACATACAATGCCTAAACTTTCATTATATCAACCATCTTCAATTTAAAAGTAGCTACAACTGTGTACTTTTATTAATAATCCATGAATGACTGAAGTTAAAGGTTGTTACTGCCACTATACGAAAATGTACTGATAAGCATTCAGATTACATGGTCATTGAACCTTTCCTCATGTTCTTACCAGTGACTTGATCGGTTCATAAAATCATCTGGTTATGATTGTTGCTTTGTTCTTAGCATTTTGGTTAGCTTATCCAGTAAAGTTTTTGGAGATCAAAATTATACCAGTATATTCATGGGTAGAACAGTGGACTATGAAATCAATATAAAACACCCACTTAATGTCTTAATCTCTGCCCACTTTAGGAGTCTCAAGATACATCATCATCTAAACTTGAAACCAGGATTAGTCATACCATATGTATTAATGCAAAAAGCTACCGAGTGATTTAAAGAGAATGAGAGAATACCTAAGTAAGGTTTTTGATATGCACATTAAGAAACTCTGGTTACATTAGCATTGACATCAACAAATATACATAGCACAAGAGGAAATGCTGACTGAATTAACTAGTTGTATGGAAATTCGAAAAGCTGAACTTGGCATCTGTTGATTCAACTAAGTGTAAATCAAGAGCGGAAAGGAATATCTTCAGATGTAGTGTAGGCATGGTGTACCATGTATGTGCAGGTAGACACATTTGCAACTTTGTAATAATGGTGTGTACCAGTATTTAAGAAGGTGGAACTACATCAGCATTTCCCAACATGACTTTTAGGATATTAAATTACTATTTTGCACGGTCGAGCTACAAATACTATTAGAAAAACAAAGAAAAGAAGAAGAAACAAAAACACTTACAGTGTGAAATGGAACATTATCCTTGCCCATAAACTGATATAGCTCCACATTTTCAGGATTCTTCCACCAAGCCTCCCACTCAGGCGTGTAGCACTTAGTAATCGAAACGTACCCAATAGGTGCATCAAACCATACATAGAAAACCTAATTAATGTAAAAACCACAATAGAAATACGTTAAGCCATGAAAGACTAGTTAAAGACTCACTTTAACACTTAAAATTATGCTACTAACCATATCCAATATAGATAATGCCAGTATACAATCAACTTGCTTACCTTCTCTTTATATTTCTCAAGAGGAACAGGAACACCCCACTTCAAATCTCTAGTGATACAACGTTGCCTCAATCCTTCTTTTAGCCAGGCATTTGTTGCATGAATGGCATTTGCACTCCACGAGCCAGCCACTGACATTGTGCTAATATATTCACGCAGTTTACCTTCCAACAAAGGAAGTTCAAGAAACATGTGGTCTGTATCACGAATTCGAGGACTGGTTGAACAAACCTATTTGCAGAACATAATGCCATTATGACAAGCAGAAAGTTTATTTGTTATTTATAGACCAATTTTATATATATATGTCTAACTGTATAGATTGAATGTTGAACTTCACCTAAACAGAGAGGTAAGTTTACCTTGCATCTAGGATTAATAAGTTCTGTTGGATTTAACAGCTTGCCACACTTTTCACATTGATCTCCTCGTGTAGAATCATAGTTACAGCCTGGTGTAGGGCAGGAGCCCTCAACTAGCCGGTCGGCTAAAAACTTGCTGCATGTATCACAGTAAAGCTGCATTGCAGAAAGAACATCCATGATTCATTGACTTAAGGTAATCCAGAATTCATTCCAAACTTTAGAAAAACTTGAATATAACACACACCTGTTGCATCGTATTCTCCGAAAGCCAATTATTTTCCAATAACTTGTTGAAAATTGCCTGGCAAACTTCAGTCTGTTGAGGTGTTGATGTTCGTCCAAAGTGATCAAAACTTATATTGAACCAATTATACACGTCTCTATGAATCGCATGATACCTAAGTACACAAACAAAAAAATCATTTCACTAATCACAAACTAATCATAAAAATCAAACAGCACAAAAATTCGATGATTACTTATCACAAATTTCTTTAGGAGTACAATTTTCCTCCAACGCTTTTGTCTCAGTGGCAGTTCCGTACTCATCAGTACCACATATATATATCGCATTGTATCCTCTCAACCGACAATACCTAGCATACACATCCGCACTCAACACACCTACATATATCAACATAAAATTCAAATTCAAGACTATACAACAACAACAACGGTACTCAATCCCGGCGAGTGCCGGAGTTTGAGGGAGGTATAACTTAAACAGCCTTACCCTTACCCAATGGTAAAGAGGCTGCTTCCTAAGGACCTCCGACCTAGGGTATTACCCTTGAAAAAATAGTCTCGATGGCTAACCGGAGCAAAGCCGAAAGAGAAGAGGAGATCTCAATATCAGATCTAGAGAGAAGCCAGAGAAAACACTCAACGGCTTCAAATTTTAGACTATCCTAACTGAAAATCAAACTCTAGTATACAGAAGCATCATCAAGTTAACTATAAACTTAATGTACAAATATATCTAAGTTGAAAAATGATATAGTTCAGCAAACTCTGTGTGTGTATATATATAGATGTAATGATGTACTTACATCCAATAATGTTTCCGAGATGAGGTACGTTGTTGACGTAAGGTAACACACTCGTAATAAGGATGTTTCTTTTGCCTGGAACCGGAAGTTTAATTGGTTTCTGACCGTCGCCGGCGCCGGTTGTAACATCGCCCATTTTTGCCGCCGGTGAATTATTAGGTGTTGGATTCAGAGAGACACAAGAAGGAGATGTGTTGATAATTGTGTTAAGAGTAATGATAAAATTATGGTTATGTATAGCCAGAAGAGAAAGGAGGTTATGACTTTATATAGTGGTGGAAGCATATTAGGGTAAAAGTTGCAATAACTCTTGATAATTGATAAAGTTAGCATCAAACTTTGAAATTTTGATGCTTTTGTCATATAATTTTTTTTTTCTCATTTAAGGTTTAGACTTTAAAAAGTATAGAGTTAATTTCAGAAATCGTCCCTGTCGTGGACCTCTACTTGCAGCTTTCGTCCCTAAGTTTCATAAATTACAGTTTTAGTCCATAAAACTTTGCTCCGTCAACACTTTTGGTCCTGACCATAAACGTCCGTTAAAAAGAGGTCACGTGTCTGGCACGTGATGGGTAATCTCGTAATTTGGCTTCGAGTTATTTACAGAAATCGTCCCTATCGTGAACCACCACTTTCAGCTTTGGTCCCTAGCTTTTAATAATTAATTCTAAACCAAATTAGTTAAACTAAATCTAAAAATCCAAAATCCTATAAACATATATTAAACTAAATCTTATATACACTTTTAGAAATGACATACACAAACTTTTAAAAATCACACAAACTGCTCGTGAGCCACGACAAATGAAAAGGGAATGAGATGTGACTATGTAAATGCTACTATAAATACATGTGTGCGTGAGGAAATTAGGAAAGCATGAAACAAATTGAAGCTCGTGTCTCCTAATAACTTCGAAAGCGGATTCAAGTGAGTGATGGGGTTACTATGGAAGCTACGACAGATTCCGGTGACTGACAACCACCGTCATCTCCGGTGACTCCAAACCCGGTAACTCCTCCTTCCCCTCCAAACCCGGTAACTGTAATTTATTAAAAATTTGTGTGATTTATTAAAAGTTTGTATATATTATTTCTAGAAGTTTGTATATAAGATTTAGTTTAATATATGTTGATAAGATTTAGGGTTTTAAGATTTAGATTAACTAATTTGGCTTAAAGTTAATTATTAAAAGTTAGGAAACAAAGCTAATAACTCGAAGCCAAATTACGAGATTACCCATCACGTGCTAGACACGTGACCTCCATTTAACGGACGTTTATGGTCAGGACCAAAAGTGTTGACGGAGCAAAGTTTTTTGGACTAAAACTGTAATTTATTAAACTTAGGGACGAAAGCTGCAAGTAGAGGTCCACGACAGGGACGATTTCTGTAATTAACTCAAAAGTATATTATTCTACTAGAGGGAAAACCGCACGTCGCGATGGTGTTAACAAAATACAACCCATTTATTCGCTTTCTGTTAGTTTTCTTATTTGTAGCCTCGGTCTAGACTCTAGAGTATACAAGCCACCATTAAAGAAATAAAAAATATCAAAACAAAGAGCTACATGTTTATATCATAATAATATCCATATAACATTAACAGGGCTTTAAAATCTTAAACAATGTATTATTTCCTATGGATTAAGACTATATTAAACAATTAATCCTCCTTGGTTAATAAATTAAAAAACCTCTTAATTCTTAAAAACTATGATTAGTAGTAAATTGCAGATGATACAATGAGATCTAACTCCATTTGTATAAAACTTCACAAAATTGAGATCTAACCCCACTTTGTATAAAACTTCACAACTTAAATAGTCGACAATTTAACAATGACATCGCCCCTTGTCTTTCCCCCATTTGACTTATCGTGACCATCTGTATCATACATCTTCCATTGCAACATCAGTATTTGTAGTCCCATTGGCTGGACCGACTTCATGTTGAAGTGGACTCCAACTTGCCACATTATATTTCTTTTCTCATTTTCAATTTTCACATGGGTGAGAATTTTGTAGCACCTTCATGGTGAATCCTTTCTAGTGGTTGAATATTCATTTTCCAGTCAAAAGTTGGCCATATGTGACTCTACTGAATCAAGTGCATTTTCTCCTACAATCTTGCACATCTACAATTGTCAGAGTACAGGGTAAGTTTTACAACATGTCAAGTTGATGATTTTTGTTTGTCTTCCTAAAACGATTACAAAACCCATATATAGCCATATATATAACAACAATCCAATTTTACCACGATTGTATATTAATTGTTACCTCATTATAAATATGATTTAGCATACTAAATGGTTACCTTTATTATAATTAAGAGATAGTGCCCGCGCGTTGCGGCGGTGAGATGGTGGGGTGATAGGTCATATGAGGTGATAAGTCATAGAGTGTGATAGCCAAATGCTTTAGCCGTACGGGCTCCGCCGTCGGATTTAAAAATTCGTCGAAAGTATATCGAATGACATCTCTAATGAAAGAGCATGAAATTTTAAGAACACCCATACAATTTTTATAATTTATCGATATACGGTTTTTGAGATAAAAGATTTTGAATGAATTAGAGAAATAAAATGATTTATGGAGGAGAGGGAAAAAAATGAGTGGTTGAGATTTGAGGAGAGAGAAAAAAATGAGTGGTTGAGATTCAAGGTTATTATAGGTATATTAGGTAGAGATGTTTAAATTAGTGAATAAGGAATAGGGGTATTTTGTGTAGTTCAAATCATCTTTTCTTAAAAAAAAGGGCAAAATGCTTTATAAGATAGTATTAGATAATATGTCATGTTATTTAAAAAAAAAAAGAAGACAAAATCAATTTAATTATATTTGGACACTTACAAACTGAAGACTTCAAACAACATATTGATAGGTAACATAATGCCGAGCAAGTTGCACTTGGTCAAATAATTTTTGAAAGTTGACCTTGCTTTAGCCCATAGTGACGTCCTATTGGATATTCACATCAAAAACTTGAATTCAAGGTAGCTGTGTATAATCAATATAATTTACCTTTTACATCAAAATCGACTGTTATCGGGTTTTCCCCCATGATGGTGGCGCTGATGGTGTTGGTGTCCGGTGATGATAACCCCAAAGCTTTTTGGTTAATGGGTATACCCCTGTAAATTTTATACCATCACCAAAAGCATTACAAAACAAGTAGTATGGCTAAATGTCATTCTAATTCATATGCATGACATGCCATGTATACGTAATCAAGCTAAACAGCAAACCACAAATATGAACTAACGTGTAAGAAAAAGAAAAAACTAGAACAGGTGCGCCATTTTATCTTGGGTGGATGACCATGTCTCGTGGCACCTTCCACACTTGAAGCAATCTCTCAACAACCTTAGTACTCTTGAACTTGAGCGTTACCAACTTAAGTCTTATAGTCGAGGCTATTAATTCCACAAGCTGCTCCTTTGGTCTCGAACTGGTTGTAAACAATCTATTATTTCTTTCTTGCTAGATGAAGTAAGCTGTGGCTGCTACAAGTAGTCTACCAACAACATTCTTAGTTGATCTTGACTTTGATTTCGTAGTGAGCCATTGGATAATGTCTTTCCACGAATCAGACACCCAAACTTCAACAAGAATTTTAACTTCCTTCCAAACCTGTGAAAAGAACGAACATTCAGAAAACATATGTGAGTGTGAATCCGGGCCTCTCTTGCATAACGAACAGAAATAGAGGTTGTAAGTAGGTTTCCATTGCATAAGTTTGTCTTGAGTCACCAATCGTTGCCTAATTATCAACCAAACCAGGAATGAATGCCTTGGGATGCAATGTGAGAACCAAATAGCTTTAGCCCAATCCACCTCATTATTCCTAGAACGGATACAATTCCACACTAATCCAGAAGAATACAACTGATTGCTACCAGCTAAGTCTCTCCAAACAATAGAATCACACTGAGAAGACTGAAGAACTGGTCTTGGTAACGTGATTAACACAGGGAATAAGTCCAACCACGTTTGTGGCAAAATCCATTCCCCATTTACCGTATTTCCTTTAGATCCCAGAATTTTCTATCTCTTAATCTATAGGAGTGTATCCACCCATAACGACCCTGTGAGTAAGAATGCTCCAAATATGATAGACCATTAAGGATTTATTAACCTCAGTTATACGACGGATGTCCAGTCCACCTTCAGACTTAGGCAAACAAACTGAACTCCAAGAGACTTTGGCCTTACCTTTTTCCATCGGTCCTTGGCTCCAAAGAAATGCCTGCATCTTCTTCTCTAAATCTTTAATGACAGTAGCAGGTAGAATAAAAATCGATGCCCAATAGATATGAAACGATGATAAAACTGACCGAATTAGTTGGAGACGACCAGGAAAGGATAAGCATTTATTTCTCCAGTCACTAATTCTACTTTCCATCTTTTCTACCAGCACTTTACAATCTTTGTGTAGTAGTCTCGTCGATATCAATGGAACCCCAAGATAACGTAATGGTAATTGTTCTTCCTCAAATGGCATAACCCTAAGAATAACCTGCTTTACCTAAGTCGGTACATTGCAGAAGAAATCTTTACTTTTCGGCATACTCAGAACCAAACCAGATATTTCTTTGAACTCATTAAAGGCCTTCATAATTACTTTAGCTGAATTGGTTTCCCCCTAGCAAACAAGAACAAATCATCTGCAAAACAAATGTTAATAATACGCTCCTTTTCACACTTGTTGTGGAATCTAAAACTACAGGTGGATATAACATTATGTTGTAACATCAGAGTTAAGACTTCCATAACAAGTGTGAAAAGATATGGAGACATGGGATCCCCCTGACGTAGTCCACGCCTTCCTTTAAAATAGCCATGAATGTTACCATGTTAGAAATAAACTTTGTAGTAGTTGATTTGTATCTTTCATGTAATTTGTACTTAATATGTAAAGTTCTAAGTGTGGAAGGGGACAAAGTGTAAATTGTATAGATAGTATATAAACCCCTTCCAACACAATATTTTGTAACCTTTTACCATTTCATGCAATCCAATCATTCCATTACACATACTTTCTCTCTCAAATTCACACACACTTACACACACCTAAAACCGCCATTAACACACACTAAAAACACACTTAAGCTCAATTTGATACTTATTGTTTGGTATCAGAGAACAATCAGTGAATCTGAACGATCCAGAAGCTGAAATTGTGCTTAATTTGATCAAATTTGAGTTTTTGTGAAACTGCCATTTGCCGAATAAAACTGTTTTCTTTAATTATTCATTTCTAGTGTTAATTCTGTTAATCTTTGTTCGTAATTAGGTTTTATAATCAAAAATCAAAAACATACTTCAATTTTAGAGTTTAATTTCATCTTTTGTTCAGTTTTCGATCGAGGTCGGCAAATAGCACTTTCAGTGGGTTTTGATTCTAGTTGAAATTGAGGATTAATTCCGGTTAGGATTTGTGCGCAATAGTTTTCTGAGCATTTTGATATAAATTTTGTGTTTTAATTCCCAAAATTGAGTGAGAAATTGAAGTTTTAAATTCTGTTCTGCAAATGAGGTGTTTCTCAATGAAGAAGATGAAGTGCAATCGACTATTTTGTCGTTTTGTGGTTTACTAGTATTTGCCAAAGTCGCTGGTGTGTTCTCGTTCATCTTTGTGCCATTTGCAGAAGTTTCTGTTCTGCAAATACGTGTTTCAGTGGACTTGGTTAAGTGTGGCTCGTTTTGTGCCATTTGCAGAAGTTTTTGTTCTGCAAATACGTGGTTCAGTGAAATTTTGGCTAAGTGTTGAACGAATTGTATTGTTTGCAGACGTTTTTGTTCGGCAAATACATATTTCAACAAAATTTGGTTAAGTGTTGGGTGAATTGTGCATTTGCAGAAGTTTGTGTTATGCAAATACGAATTTCATCAAAATTTGGTTAAGTGTTGGACGAATTGTACATTTGCAGACGTTTTTGTTCTGCAAATAAGAGTTTCGGTTTACTTGGTCAAGGATTGGGCGAATTATAGCATTTGCAGAAGTTTGTGTTATGCAAATACGAATTTCATCAAAATTTGGTTAAGTGTTGGACGAATTGTACATTTGCAGACGTTTTTGTTCTGCAAATAAGAGTTTCGGTTTACTTGGTCAAGGATTGGGCGAATTATAGCATTTGCAGAAGTTTTTGTTCTGCAAACACGAGTTTTGGTTTGTGACTTGTATTCTGGTCAACTGAATTGTAGTATTTGCCGAAGTATTTGGCTTATCAACTAAGTGTTGGTGATTTGTGAACTAGCCATTTGCAGAGCTTTTTGTTCGGCAAATCAACATTTGGTGACTTGTGTTCAACTGAAATAGCCATTTGCAGACATTTTTGTTCGGCAAATCAACATTTCGTCTCAATCTGAATTGTGCATTTGCAGAAGTTTGTGTTATGCAAATACGAATTTCATCAAAATTTGGTTAAGTGTTGGACGAATTGTACATTTGCAGAAGTTTTTGTTCTGCAAACACGAGTTTTGGTTTGTGACTTGTATTCTGGTCAACTGAATTGTAGTATTTGCCGAAGTATTTGGCTTATCAACTAAGTGTTGGTGATTTGTGAACTAGCCATTTGCAGAAGTTTTTGTTCTGCAAACACGAGTTTTGGTTTGTGACTTGTATTCTGGTCAACTGAATTGTAGTATTTGCCGAAGTATTTGGCTTATCAACTAAGTGTTGGTGATTTGTGAACTAGCCATTTGCAGAGCTTTTTGTTCGGCAAATCAACATTTGGTGACTTGTGTTCAGCGATCAACTGAAATAGCCATTTGCAGACATTTTTGTTCGACAAATCAACATTTCGTAATACAAAGACTT
The DNA here is from genome assembly GCA_034093135.1 of Erigeron breviscapus. Taxonomy (NCBI): domain Eukaryota; kingdom Viridiplantae; phylum Streptophyta; class Magnoliopsida; order Asterales; family Asteraceae; genus Erigeron; species Erigeron breviscapus. The sequence goes on along the minus strand of CM067169.1, from coordinate 119,219,902 downwards.
GTGTTGTGATTGTGATCAGTGTTCAAGTGAAATAGCCATTAGCAGAACTTTCTGTTCGGCAAATCGACATTTCGTCTCAATCTGAACTAGCCATTTGCCGACGTTTTTGTTCGGCAAATCATCATTTTCAAGAAATCTGTTCCAAAATCATTTTTGAACAATAACCAATCACTGTGCAAAGTTTTGAAAATTTTGAAAATTTTTGGGTCATTTGCAGAACATTCTGTTCGGCAAATCAACATTTCAGATTCAAAATTTTTCTAAGTGTTTTTCAACCTCATATCTTGACAATATGTCTTCAAGGGAAGCTTTAGCCCTTGGTTCTGAAACAAGACCTCATGTTTTGTATCGTGGTTCATATCCCCAATGGAAAAAGAGGTTTATGGATTGGGTGGATAGACACATACAGGGTGATGACATTAAGGATTCATATAAGAATGGTCCTGCAGTTCACAAGAATCCAGTAACTAATGAAATTCTTCCAAACGAAAGTTGGAACACTGCTCAAAAAGATCGTTCTTATGCTGACAAGCTCTCAAGATCGTTTCTCTACCAAGCTCTTCCTAATGATATCTACTGTAATGTTGATTCCTATGAGACTGGGAAGGAAATTTGGGATGAAGTTGAGAGACAAATGGAGGGTTCTGATGTTTCTTCTACCATAAGATTGTCAAATGTTCTTCACTTGTATGAGACCTTTAAGCAACAAAAGGGTGAATCTTTGCTTGAGGTGTACACAAGGTTCTGTAATGTGATTAATGAGTTGAGAAAGAATGATATCAAGAAGACCAACATGGAATTGAATATCAAGTTTCTTAAGAACCTTGAAGAAGAATGGCAGATCTATGGTACTCAAATCAATCAACATGGAAATTTGGAGAAACTCACTATTCATACTCTTTATGAATCATTGAAGTTGAATGTTGATGCTGTTCTAAAGGAACAAAAGAAGAAAGAAGAAGTTGTTACTTTTGATCCACTGGCTTTGGTTGTTGAAAAGAAGACTTCTAGATCTTCAAGAAAGAGTGTTGTTGAAGTTGTGTCTGACTCAGATTCAAGTGAAATAAGTGATCCCGAGATGGATGAACAAGACTTGGAAATGTACAAGGCTCTAGCTTATTTCACTAAGTCTTTCGAGAAGAAGTTCTTCAAAAAGAAGCCAACCAATAATCAACTTAGGACTTCATCGGTTTCATCTTATGCTAAGAATATTCAAGCCCCTAAGTTTGATAATAAGAATGAGAATGTTGGTGGGGAAAAGAAGTTTGAGAACCCGAAGAAGTTTGAAAAGAAAGTCATGTAAAAGAGGAATGATGATAAGAAGTGTTACAATTGTGGGACTCCTGGTCACTTTGCCATTGATTGTAAGAAACCTCGTCAAAAGAACTCCGATTACTACAAGTACAAGCTCATGCTAGCAAAGCAACAAGAAGGTGGTATTGCTCTCCTTGCAGAGGATGACAAATGGCTACACCTCACTGATGATGAGATTGAAGAGCTTTCAGCAAATGTGTGCTTCCTGACTAAGATCAAGAGATCAAAGGAGTTAGATGAAGATTCTTCCTCAGAGGATGATGATGAGGTAGTCAAAATTCCTCGTTGTGATCTTGCATGGTATAAGGATAGATGGACTGAAGCTTTCACTTCAACTAAATCTTTGAAAAAACAAGTGTCAAAACTAACAGAAGATTTGAAAAGATCTTTGAAAAAACAAGTGTCAAAACTAACAGAAGATTTGAAAGTAAAAGAAAATGTTTTGCATGAGTTTCATATCAAATGTGACTCACTTCAAAAGGATTTTGATGAACTCAAATCAAACAAAGCTTCAGTTTCATTTACTCCAACCTCCGAGTTGCATCTTGAAAAACAAGAACTTGAGACCAAAGTTTTTGAACTCAATAAGACCATTAAAGAGGTGCAACTTGAAAAGACCAATGGGATGCTTAGAGCAAAAGCTTTGTCGGATGATCTTGCTGTTTTGAAACTGAAATTAGAAGAACCCAAACCTGATTTGAAAGAATTTGAAGACAAAATTTCTGATTTAAATTATGCCTGTTGTATCAAAGATTCTTATAATCAACAACTTGATAAGAAAAATGATGAGCTTAAAGAAGAAGTCAAATTTTATCAAGAAAAGTTATATAAGATCAACCGATCATATCAACAAATCTTTTTAAACAGGCCAAGAAGTTTTGAAACTGAATTTACTCAAGGGTTAGGTTATGTGAACCCGAAGTATTTGCTCAAAGCACAACAAGAGGTTCCGCCTTTGTATGATGCCAATTTGATGCAATATGGCATGACTACTCAGTTTGTTAGACCAAGTTACGGTGATTATGAGGCTGATGATTATCTAGAGAAATGTCCAAAGTTTTATTTCAACAATGAACTAATCAATGGGACATATGATTTCTTAAATCTTTCTCCCGTTCGAAATAGAAAACCTCATTCGGTTGAAATTGTTGAAATTGATGAATGTTTTACTGAAAAACCACTTGTTGTTTCTTCAAATGAGTTTGATTCGGAGGAAGAAATTCCAGTTCCAAAACCTGCTCTTATAAGACCTTATGTTCCACAAAGTGTTTTGGAAAAACAAATTGAAGATTTGAAAAGATCTCTTGAAGAAAAACAACAACTCATAGATAAGCTGATGTCTTAAAATCATTGTTCTGTCTCTCACGACCTACCCAAAGTTTTTGTTGATGTTTGCACTTAAACTACTTGTTCTATGTTTGTGAATTCTTCCATGCAAACTGAGTGTGATACTGATGAGACCATTAAGACCTCCACCCAAATTGATCTTGAACAGGATATTACTCGGAAAAAGATTGAGTTTGCACAAAAGTTTTTTGACTCATTTGAGAAAATTAATAAGAAAATCATGTCAATGAAAAAGAAAACAAATGAGTTTGTCAAAAACAATTCCTGTCCTGTGCAAATCAATGAACCAAGTGTGAAATTGGAGTCAAAACCAACTTTCAAAAGGACAATTGTTGTTTCACAACTTTCTCCTCTTATAACTCCAAAGTCACACATACCAAAGACTCCCCAATTCCCAAAGACTTCCAATCTACCAAAGACCAAGGCAAATGACTTAAGTGTGAATTTGGAGTTTAGTACAAAGGATAAAAATGTCAAAAAGGATTTGTCAAAACTTCCTAATCTTAACATCTTTTTAGAAGAAGATCATAAGTTTGATCCTGAATTTGAAAAGCTTTTTGAGAAAAAGGAAGTCAAATCTGAATTTTCATCAAAGACAACTCCAAAAACACACTTATCAAAGATTCCCTCCCAAAGACCAAAGAAATCCACTGTGGATAAGACTCTCAAAGGACCTAAAACGGCACAAACACCCAAGAAGACTAAGGTTAAGTCTGAGTCTAAGTCTCCCCAAGAATTCAAGACTCCTGTAGTTCAAAAATATGTTAAGAAAGTGATGCGTAAATCACGCGACAAACGACAGCGGAAGACTATTTTTGGTATTTTCTGGATTTTAATATGAAACAAACAATAGAACAAGACAATAAAATAAAATGATAGATAAAAGAATCCACCACCAAGATTCGTAAAGGTCAAGCCACCGAAATTTAGGATAAAAGAAACACTCCGCCGCACCACTATAATTGATAAAGGTCTAGCCACCACGATTACAGATAAAGGAAACCGAAGATTTAGACCTCACCACAATATTTGATAAAGGACGAACCACCACAAATATTGATAAAGGACGAACCACCACAAATATTGATAAAGGGGTCACTCCTAACCACCAAGATCAAAGATCTCTAAAGGTAAAAGAAGATTTTTAAGAAATAGAGGCTGCTCTATTAATTTCATTCAATTCAACATAACATAATTTTTACAATGAAAAAGAGCCCTTATTTATAGCCACATGCTATTACCTAGGAATTAACGAAATACAATTAAATAATCAAAAAGCTGTCATGTGCTAAGGACAACCACTAATTTATCAACCAAAGGGAAATGGACAGACAAAGCTTCTAGAAAGATTCCTTCTGCACAAGGGCTCACAAACCGTTAGAAATAACGTTGTCACACGCTCCTCCATTATCTTCTTTGACAGCTGTCATTCCTTCTTTATTGGGTCCCCAAACACGTGACTGGAACAAACTTTATTACTGAAACTGGAACGTGAATCTGGAGTTTTCACTGGAGACTTAAATCTGGAGACTAGACTGGAGCTGGTCACTGGAGTGCTTCAGTGGAGAACTTCACTGGTGGATCACTACTGGTTGTCACTGAAGACTCTTTCCACTGGAGAAGTGTTACCACTGGTGACTGGACTGGTTCAGTGAACACTTGTCTGAAATGGGCTATTGCTGGCAGAATTAGCATGGCTTGCTCAGATGGTATTATCTGTTCAGTTCTACCCTTCAGTTCAGTAGACTTCTCCAGTTCACTGGCGTCATTCAGTTCAGTGAACCTGGACATTTCCACATCAATCTCCTCCTCTAAGAAAGGACTTGTCCTCAAGTCCTCGAGGTATTCATCTTCTAGATAAGGCATCAGATCTCCAACATTAAAAATACTTGAAACTGACATATCTCCAGGTAGCTCAACTTTATAAGCATTATCACCATACCTTTCCAGAATTTTGAATGGTCCTTCAGCTCTGGGCATCAACTTGTTCTTCCTTTTTGCTGGAAATCTTTCTTTTCTGAGGTATACCCAAACTAGATCACCTGGAGCAAAACTGGACTGCTTCCTATTCTTGTTTGCCCTGGCCTTGTAACTCGCATTTGCCTTCTCTATTCTGGCCTTCACTTGTTCATGAATTTTCTTTATTTCTTTTGCTCAGGCTTCAGCTTCAATACTTGCTTTTGGTTCAATTGAAATTGGAATTAAATCGATGGGAGTGTCAGTGGATTGATACCATAACAAACTTCAAACGGGGATTTACTGGTTGAATAATTTGGAGCTCTGCTGAAAGCAAACTCAGCATGAGCAAGCTTCAGATCCCAATCTTTCAGTGTCTTCTTCACCAGTGTTCTTAATAACATACCAATTGTTCTGTTTGTGACTTCAGTCTGTCCATCAGTCTGAGGATGGTGAGACGTACTGAACATTAATCTGGTACCCATCAGTCTCCATAAGGTCTTCCAGAAATAACTCATAAACTTCACATCTCTATCTGAAACAATTGTTTTTGGAATCCCATGCAAACGAACAATTTCTTTGAAAAATAGATTTGCAACTGCTGAAGCATCATTTGTGGTGTTGCAGGGAACAAAATGTGCCATTTTTGAAATCGATCAACAACCACCATTATTGAGTCTTTTCCTCTCTGAGTTCTGGGCAGTGCAACAATGAAATCCATACTGAGATCTTCCCATGGCTGGTTTGGAACTGGAAGGGGAGTATACAGTCCTTTGTGAAAAGTAGCCTTCGCCTGGTGACAAGTTGGACAGCGACTGATGATATTCTGAACATCCTTCAGTAAACTTTGCCAGTAGAAGTGTTCAGTGAGAATCTCTCCAGTTTTGTTAATGCCAAAATGGCCAGCCAGACCTCCTCCCTGTGCTTCCCTTATCAGTAAATCTCTAATAGAACCCTTTGGAATACACAACTTTCCATTCTTGAATAAGAAACCATCTTGAACAACAAATGGTCCTTTCTGATTAGCTTCAGTGAGGCGATCAGCGAAGTCTGGATCAGCAGCATACAACTCTTTAATGAAAGAAAATCCCAGAACTTTTGCTTCCAGAATTGATAACAACGAATATCATCTGGAAAGTGCATCAGCAATAACATTAGCCACTCCAGCTTTGTGCTTAGAAACAAAAGAATAAGACTGCAAAAATTCCACCCATTTTGCATGTCTGGCATTAAGCTTATGCTTGACCATTAATGAACTTCAGTGCTTCATGGTCAGAAAATAAGACAAACTGCTTTGGCTTCAGATAATGTGACCAGTGAGTGATAGCACGAATAATTGCATAAAATTCTTTGTCATAAGTGCTATACTTTAGTTTAGAGCCATTGAGCTTTTCACTGAAATAGGAAACTGGACGCCCTGCTTGTACCAGAACTGCACCAATACCTACTCCACTGGCGTCACACTCTAACTCAAACAACTGATCAAAATCTGGCAAGGATAGAACTGGAGCTGAACTGAGTTTTTACTTCAGTGACTCGAAGGCCAACTGGGCTGAATTAGGCTAGTCAAATACACCTTTCTTCAGACAATCAGTGATTGGAGCCACAACTGTAGAGAAATTTTTGATAAATCTTCTATAAAAAGAGGCCAGTCCATGAAAACTCCTGACTTTAGTGATTGTAGTTGGAACTGGCCATGATCTGATGGCTTCTACCTTTGAAGGATCCATGGAAATACCTTCTTTTGAAACAACATATCCCAGAAATATTACACTTTCAACCATGAAATCACATTTCTCCAGTTTCCCATACAACTGGTGCCTTCTCAGTAATTCAAACACTTTTCTTAAATGGTTAACATGTTCAGCTTCAGTTTTCGAATATACAAGAATATCATCAAAATAAACAACGACAAACTGACCAATAAGTGGCCTGAGGACTTCATTCATTAATCTCATGAAAGTACTAGGAGCATTAGATAAACCAAAAGGCATTACTAACCATTCATAAAGGCCTCCTTTAATTTTGAATGCAGTCTTCCACTCATCTCCATCTTTCATTCTGATCTGGTGATAACCACTTCTGAGATCAATTTTAGAGAACACACTGGAGCCATGTAACTCATCAAGCATATCATCAAATCTGGGAATGGGATATCTATACTTAATAGTTATATTATTTATGGCTCTGCTATCAACACACATTCTCATCGAACCATCTTTCTTTAGGACCAGGAGAGCTGGGACGGAACAAGGACTCATACTGGCTCTGACATAACCTTTGGCAACCAACTCATCTACTTGCCTTTGCAACTCCTTTGCTTCAGTAGGTGAACATCTATAAGCAGCTTTGTTTGGAAGAACTGAACCTGGAACCAGGTCAATCTGGTGTTCAAGTCCTCTTACTAGTGGCAAATCTTCAGGTAGGTCTTCTGGGAAAACATCAGTGAATTCCTTCAGTAGAGACTTCAGGAGACTAGGGACTCCAGTGAACTCCTTCTCTTCAGTACGCTCAAGCACCAGTAACATCATAACTGGAGAACCTCCAGTTAACTCTTCTTCAACTTCAGTTTGAGACATAAACAAAGACTTGCTGGGCTGGTCTTTCTTATTAATTTTCAGTAACTCATTGGGTTTCAGAGAAGTCAAAGTGACCTTCTTCCCACTTACAAATAACGAATAAGAATTCATACGACCATTATGAAATACATATTTATCAAATAACCAAGGTCTACCCAGTAATATATGACAAGCATCCATAGGAACAACATCACAAACAATTTTATCTTGATAAACAGATCCAATGGAAAAAGGAATAGTAACTTGTCGATTAACTTTTACCTCAGATCCTTCACTGAGCCATTGCAATTTGTAAGGACGGGGATGCTTTACTGTAGGCAGTTCCAGTTTCTCTACCATGTAAGTTGAAGCAGCATTAGCACAACTCCCATCGTCAATGATCAGATCACATACCTTTCCTTTAACAGTACATCTGGAATGGAAGATATTTTCTCTCTAGGCAGTATCAGTTGCAACTTCATCAGTGTGCATCACTCTTCTTACCACTAGCATCTCTCCAACATCGCACCTACATATGCTTCTTCACTTTCTTCTTCGTCATATACTGGTTCACCTTCTTCAGTATCAACATATGGTAAGCTTTCAATCTCTTTGGCAGTTAGTACTCGCTGGTTGGGACAATGCGCCTGGAAGTGACCAAAACCATGACACTTAAAACATTTTCTTCCAACTGGTTCTTTTGATCCTCCAGGCTTAACTAGTAGGAGTAAATGGATTCCTGAAGATAGATACTTACATGCTTCTAGGAAAGTCAACCTTGATGGATTTTCTACTTCTGTGAAACAAGTTTGGATAGTTTGTAGACCAAGTACTCTAGAGAATTCTAAAGCATCTAGCACTAGTCCATCTTGTACTCGTACTTGTGTTTAGTTTGTTTTCTTAATGCTTGTAATTCGTATTTCCTTTTGAACTAGTTTGTGTGCTTGTTTGTTTAAATAATAAAATGTTTGTTTGTGTGCTAAATTGTTTCTTTAGTAAGTTTATTATGTTTGTTTAGTTTTAATGTGTGCTTGCATGTTGAACATCTAACCTGCAAGGACCCAGTTTATGTGGGTACCTAAAATAAATTTCATGTTCTTGCAGGAATATCTCATATGTGTTTGGTATGTTGATACGGGATGTTCTAGACACATGACTGGTAACAAATCGTTACTCAAGAACTTTGTTGAAAGATTCATGGGAACAGTGAGATTTGGAAATGATCATATTGCTCCTATCCTTGGATATGGTGACATTGTTCAAAATGGGATAACCATTAAGCGAGTCTCCTATGTTGAAGGATTAGGACACAATCTTTTCAGTGTCGGTCAATTTTGTGACAATGATCTTCAAGTTCTTTTCCGAGATATGAATGCAAAGTTCAAACTGAAGAGGGTGTTGATATTCTTACCGGTTCAAGAGATAATAATTTGTTTACCATTGATCATAATAATGTTCCAACTCCTTCTTAGAAAATTTGTCTTCTATCAAAAGCCTCGGCTCAGAATTCTTGGTTATGGCATCGTCGACTTTCTCATCTTAATTTTCAAACAATCAATGCTCTCGTTGATAGACAACTTGTTGATGGTCTTCCTGATTTCAAATATGAAAGTGAGCATGTTTGTCCTGCTTGTGCAATTGGAAAGATGAAGAAAGCTTCACACAAACCGAAGAAGCATCTTAATACCGAAGGTCCTTTACATCTTCTTCATATGGATTTGTGTGGTCCGATGCGAGTTCAAAGTATCCACGGAAAGCGATACATTCTTGTGATTGTTGATGATTATTCTCGTTATACTTGGGTATTCTTTCTTCATGCTAAAAGTGATGCTCCAAATGTCATTATTGATTTCATCAAGAAGACCCAAGTAAATCTTCAAACATCAGTTCGCATTGTTCGATCCGATAATGGTACAGAATTCAAGAATGCTACTCTTGATTCTTTCTTTAAGTCCGTGGGTATTACTCATCAATTTTCTGCCACCCGAACACCTCAACAAAATGGAGTAGTTGAAAGAAGAAATCGTACTCTTGTTGAAGCAGCTCGAACTATGCTTGCCTATTCTAAGTTGCCTCCATTTCTATGGGCTGAAGCTGTAGCAACTGCTTGCTTTACTCAGAATAGATCTATCATCAACAAGAGATTCGACAAAACTCCATATGAGGTGATTAACAAGAGAAAGCCCAATGTGAACTTCTTACACATATTTGGATGTGTTTGCTATGTTCTGAATGATTGTGATAATCTGGGCAAGTTTGAACCAAAGGGTGATGAGGCATATTTTATCGGTTATTCAAGAGAATCGATTGCATATCGTGTGTATAACCGAAGAACCAAGAAGATAGAAGAGAGTATGAATGTTAGATTTGATGAACTCTCAGGAATGGTTCTTGAACAACACAGTTCAAGACCCGAACTTCAAAGTCCACAAGCTTCCGCATCAAAGACCAATTCTGTCATCAAACCTTCATTTCCTACTCCAACAACTGAAGATTTAGATATGTTGTTTGAAGAATTCTATCATGATCATTCCAAAGTTTCTGAACCTGGATTGGATGAAACTGAAGCTACCAATTCCAATGTCACTGAATCAGAGAATTCAAATGTCGAACATAGTTCTTAACCATCTCCCGATGATACTTCTCCATCACAATCATCAGACGCTTCTTCGTCTTCGTCTGATTCTCCCCCTCCTACTAATAATTCTACTTCGCAAGTTCAACCTCAACATATTACTCAAGTGACAAACCCGAGCACCAATCCTGAATTGTAAAAAAAAGGGTAATTGGATGGAAACCCCCTGATCCCATGTACCATTTGGTACCCACTAATTCCCCAGCAGGCTAGTGTCCAGGTGATTCTCAACCACTTAATAATCCCCTGATTATCTCAAGTTTTCCTTTGGCAAGACTTGAACCCAAGACCTCCCCTGGAAAGTGACGGCTGGTGGCCACTGGGCTATTACCCAATGGTTACCAATCCTGAATTGTATGAAGCTGATAACTTTGTTGAGCCAATTAAACCTACTTTTGAACAAGTAGCTGCACAACACTCTCCTGGTTTTATTGATCCTAAAGAATCTAATGATCCTGTTGATCCTCTTCTACATTCTAGCAGATGGACTCGTGATCATCCTACTTCTCAGATTATTGGTGATCCGACTGCCAGAATTCAGACACGCTCTGCTTCAGTAAATGAATGTTTGTTTGCTAATTTCTTGAGCATTGTTGAACCAAAAACAGTTAGTGATGCTCTTCGAGATCCTGATTGGGTAAAAGCAATGCAAGAGGAGTTAAACCAATTTGAGCGTCTCAAAGTGTGGAAATTAGTTCCTAATCCTTACAAGAACAAAGAACCAATTGGAACTAAGTGGATTTTCAAGAATAAGAAGGATGAAAATGGAGTTGTTGTTTGCAACAAAGCACGTTTGGTTGCTAAGGGATACTGTCAACAAGATGGCATTAATTATGATGAGACATTTGCACATGTTGCTCGTATTGAGGCCATTCGTATGTTTCTTGCTTATGTTGCCTACAAGAACTTCACTGTTTATCAGATGGATGTGAAGACAACATTTTTGAATGGTGTTCTCAAAGAAGAGGTGTATGTTGATCAACCAGAGGGCTTTGTAGATCCTAAACGCCCGGATTATGTTTACAGGTTAGACAAGGCGTTATATGGTCTAAAGCAAGCTCCTCGTGCATGGTATGATGCTCTCACTTCCTATCTTTTGCATTATGGATTCAGTAAGGGTTCCATTGACACTACTTTGTTTATCAAACGACAAGGTAGTGACATCATTTTAATCCAGATTTATGTAGATGACATAATTTTCGGGTCAACTAATCCTAAGTACTGCAAAAACTTTTCTGCTTTGATGGTCAAGAATTTTGAAATGAGCATGATGGGTGAATTAAACTTTTTCCTTGGTTTACAAGTCAAACAATTGTCGAATGGTATTTTTATTTGTCAAAATAAATACATTCTTGACATGTTGAAAAAGTTTGATATGACTAATTGTCAACCTATTGGTACACCCATGGAAGCTCGAACCAAAATTAATGCAGATCTTAATGGTAAACCTTACAATCAGAAACAATATCGCAGTATGATAGGTCTCTCATGTATTTGACTGCTAGTCGCCCGGATATTATGTTTGCTAAATGCATGTGTGCTAGGTACCAGGCCAATCCTAAGGGTTGAAAAGGCCATTTGCAGAACTTTCTGTTCGGCAAATGCACATTTCGTTTGATAATTTTTTTATGTCATCAAGATTAAATCTCAATGATCATCTTTCAAATAATATTATTCAGCAAATCATTTAATTTGTTTCTTTTGATTAATAATTGTGGTAAATGATTTGTTTTGTTAAGAACTTTGGGCGATCATGGCGACTTCCTTTTTCTTGTCTTCATTCTATCAATTTCGTCCTTGATTTCCTTGTTAATGTGTCCCTCTCATTAGTTCTTCAATTCGTTTGGATTGCGGAATTGGTTGAAGTGCATGTTAGAGGAGATTAGGTCGATTTTTTTAGGATTTCTTTTATTTTCGCTTTTGATCGTTTTAAAACCCTAGCTTTCGCTCTTCTCTGATTAATTAGTAGGCTGCCCGATCACGGCTAATTGTTTAGTTCAGTTAGATCATTGGCTACTTGTTAACTGATTAAGATTAAGAGTTGTTAGTTTAGGGTTTTTAGGGTTAGGGTTTCTGCTGCGTTTTTTGTTGTTCTTCTGAATTGTGGTCGTAATCTGCTTGCATGGGGTAGTTGGTAAATGAAGAGAGTTGTTTCTGATATAGATATTAATAATTTACGTGCAACGCTTGATAGAATTCGTACTGTGTCTTCTTCATCTAAGTTTTCGGCTGTTAGAAACCCTAAGATGAGTGGGGTTTCTGATTCTGGGCAGAATTCCGATATGCCACCACCTCCTGGTGGTATACCACCGGCTCCTGGTGATTTGAACGATGGTATTGAAGGTATATGATTGAATGAGGGTAATAAGGAGCAATGTAGTAATCCTGGGGTGACGGAGCCGTTTCCAAAAAACCCTAATTCTGAATTGAAGGAGCCGATTCCTTCAGAGCCTAATGTTACTGGTGTTAATAAGGTTAATTGTAGTGATGGAATGACATATGCTTATGCGTTAAAGAAAGATAATGTTCAAAAGAAAGTGAACTTCCGTAAGATGGACGTTGTTTCAAATATTGAGAGTGTTGACTTGGTGATTCCTCTTGCATCTGTGGTGGAGGTGAATAATCGGTTTAGTAATTCTTTATATGGCTATTTCCTTGGGGATCGCTTGGCATATCCAGTTGTGGAAGCCTATGTCAAGAATGCATGGGCTAAATTCGGGTTGAAGAAAGTCATGATGAATGGTGTTGGCTTTTTCTTTTTTCAATTTGAGTCTAAAAGCGGTATGAACCAAGTATTAGAGAAGGGACCTTGGATGATCAGGTCGACTCCTATATTTCTGAATGAATGGTCTCCTAATGCTTGTTTGACGAAACAGGATCTAACTTCAGTCTCGGTGTGGGTGAAGTTATATGATGTACCATTGGCAGCTTATACGGAAGATGGATTGATTATGCTTGCATCTCAATTGGAAAACCAGTTTTACTTGACTCGTATACTGGCCAAACGTGTTTGAGTTCTTGGGGTAGGCATACTTATGCAAGGGCGTTGATAGAGTTAGATGCAACTAAGAAATGGAAGGACGAGCTGATTGTTGGTATTCCAAACTTGAATGGGGTTGGGTTTACGAAGGAGGTAGTTGGGGTTGAGCTAGAATGGGAGCCACCTCACTGTAATCATTGCAATATATTTGGACATGATAACAAAGTGTGTCCTTTACAGGTTAAAAAAACAAATGTAGTGGTGAATAAGGAGAATAATTAGGATGATGGGTTTACTAAAGTTATTCGTAAGAAGAGTAAAGGGAAGTCTACAAGTGAGGTGCAAGGTGTTAAACTGAATAAGCCTAAGGCGAATTGGAAATATCAAAAGAAGCAGCTGGCACAACCTGCTACTAAAGGACAGAATACTACCTCGAATGCCTCAAAGGAGCCTGGACCTAGTTCTTCAAGTGCCAATCCTAAAGATTCAGGCCCAAGTATTTCAAATATTTATACTCATAATCCGTATTCAGTTTTGGGGGACGATTATGGGGATGTTCCTTATGGCCTCCATCGAAAAGACCATAAAGCTTCGATGTCAGATCATGATAGTGATGATGAGGATATAGAGGATGTGTATGATGAAAATTTCAAATTCAAAAATCAGATGGGTTCCACAGGGGCAAGCACTCCTGATTCAATGGTTCCCAATGTATAACATTGCTGCTTGGAATATTCGGGGAATGAACCAACCCCCGAAACAAAAAGAGGTTCGGCAGGTACTTACGGATAGTCAATTATCTGTTTGTGCTATTTTAGAGTCGCATGTTTCGTCTTTTAAATTGGAAAAGCTTTGTTCTAAAGTCTTTAATAATTGGAGTTGGATGTCGAATGGGTGTATGTGTGCTAGAAGTCCTCGTATTATTCTTGGATGGAACCCAAACGATATAGATCTTATGGTTTTGACTCAATCTGATCAAGTGATTCATACTCAGATTATTTTTAAAGCTGATAAGAAAGTGTTGTTTTGTTCGTTTATATATGCTCATAATAGATATATTCAGAGAAGAGCATTGTGGCACGATTTAGATATGCATAAGCTGTTTGTTGGAAATAGTCCTTGGTGCCTAATGGGTGATTTTAATGCAACGCTTAGTCTTGAAGATAATGCTAGTGGGACCTCAACAATGGATATTTCTATGCGAGAATTTAATGAATGTGTTACGAATATTGAAGTTTCTGATGTGAACCGGGTGGGCTTACAATTTACATGGAATCAAAAGCCACAGGGGGACCATGGTATTCTAAAGAGGTTGGATCGGATTTTGGGTAATGCTCAGTTTGAGAGGCTGCTTGTTGGTGCTATAGCTATGTTTCAACCTTATCGAATATCTGACCATTCGCCGACTATTCTTAGGCTGCCTAGGACTACAAAATTTCGACCAAAGCCATTTAAGTTTGCTAATCTCCTCGTCCATCATGTAAAATTTAAAGATGTGGTGTCTGAAGGCTGGTCTTATAATGTTACAGGGCATCCCATGTATTGTGTCGTGCAGAAATTAAAAGCTCTTAAAAAGCCTTTAAGGAAACTTTTATATGAAAAAGGCAATCTACATGACAAGGTTATCAAGTTGAGAGCTGAGTTAGATGAAGTGCAATGTGCATTGGATCGGGAACCATTTAACAGTCAAATCAGATTTGAAGCGGATGTGTACTTACAAGCATATAATGAGGCTGTTCTAGATGAGGAGAGGTTTCTCAAACATAAGGCGAAAGTAGAATGGCTACGGGTTGGTGATTCTAATTCTGCTTTTTTCCACAAGGTGGTTTCATCTCGTGCTGCTAGAAGTAGAATTGACATGGTTATGGATTCGAATGGAGTGATTAGTGATAGTAATCAAGTTGGTTCGGCTTTTCTTGGTCATTACCTCCAGGTTCTTGGGCAATCAGACTCGGTTTGTCCTATTAATGTTACTAATCTTTATTTAACTAAACTTTCACAGGAGCAGGTGCTAGCTATGGTTAGCCCGACTGCTGAGAATGAGATTAAGGAGGTTGTTTTTTCTATGGGTGATGACAAGTCCCCAGGACCCGACGGATACTCTGTTTGTTTCTTCAAGAATGCGTGGGATGTTGTGGGACCTGATGTGATTCGTGCTGTACATGACTTTTTTAATAGTGGTAAACTATTAAATGAGGTAAATCACACTGTTATTGCTCTTATTCCAAAGGTTCCTAATGCTTCAAGAGTCACTGATTATAAACCGATATCTTTATGCAATGTTCTCTTTAAATGTATTACAAAGATCATAGTTAACAAGATTAAAGGAGCACTTGTAAAGCTGATTAGTTCTAATCAATCGGCTTTTGTACCGGGAAGAAGTATTTCAGATAATATTCTTTTGACACAGGAGCTTATGCAAAATTATTATTTAGATAGGGGTCCTCCTAGGTGTGCACTTAAGGTGGATATTCAAAAGGCTTATGATACAGTGAATTGGGAGTTTTTGAAAAACATACTGACTGGTTTTGGATTTCATGAAATGATCTCTTGGATTATGGAATGTGTTACGACTACCTCATTTTCTCTCAATATTAATGGAAACCTCCATGGTTTTTTAAAGGTAAAAGAGGGCTTCGTCAAGGTGATCCTCTGTCTCCCTATCTATTTACTTTGGTAATGGAGATGTTAACTCTTATCTTGAAAAAGAAAGTTAGAGATTCTTTGGCCTTTTCCTATCACCATAATTGTGATGAACATCAGGTAATTAATCTATGTTTTGCTGACGATTTGTTTATCTTTTTGCGGGGTGATGTGGGATCGGCTGGGGTTATTATGGAAGCACTCGAGGAGTTCAAATAGGTTTCGGGCTTAGCTCCTAGTTTGCCTAAAAGTACTGCATTTTTTTTGCAATGTACTCAATCATGTGAAGCTAGGTATTCTTGGTATTTTGCCGTTTGAAGAAGGTAAGTTACCAGTTAAGTATCTCGGTGTACCTCTCATCTTATCGAGGCTTATGATCCGTGATTGCAAAATTCTGGTGTAGCGAGTTAAGAAAAGAGTTAATGACTGTAAAACAAGTTTCTATCATTTGCAGGGCGACTTCAATTAATCTCATCAGTACTTTCTTCCATGCATGTTTATTGGTCGTCGGTTTTTATGCTTCCTTCTAGTACCCTGCTAGATATTGAGCAGATTTTACGAGGTTTTCTTTGGTGTCAAGGTGAATTACAGAAAGGCAAGGCGAAGGTCGCATGGAATGTTGTTTGCTTACCTAAGGAGGAGAGAGGGTTGGGGCTTCGTCGTCTAGAGGAATTCAATACTGCGCTCCTGACTACTCATGTTTATAACTTGTTAACCAGGAAGGATTCCCTCTGGGTTAAATGGATGCACACCTATAGGATTCGGGGGAAGAGCTTTTGGGAAATCTCATGTCAAGGTAATCTAACTTGGAGATGGCGTAAACTTTTGCAGCTTCGTCCTATTATTAGACAGTTCTTATGGTTCCAGCTTGGGGATGGGAAAACAACATCAGCATGGTATGACAATTGGAGTGATTTTGGGTGCCTTGCGACTCACCTAACTCCTCGAATGATATCCACGGCTGGTCTTGGTTTTAATGATAAAATTTGTGATATTATAGAGAATGGTACCTGGAAGTGGCCTTCATCATGGAACAGAAAGTTTCCAAATCTTAATGCTCCGATTCTAAATTCTTCTTTGCAGGATAAACTACTTTGGAAAGATTTGTCGAGTAATGTATGAAATCTCTGTTGCTCGAGTATGGGAAAGCATTCGCACTTCAGCTCCTAAGGTTGCATGGTATCCGATGGTGTGGTATAACCATTTTATTCCTAAACACGACTTCATCTTATGGCTTGTGTTTATGAGGAAACTGAAGACACAAGATGTTCTGAGTACATGGGATGTTCATGCTCAGTCGTCGACTCCTTTAGTGTGCGCCTTTTGCGGGGTGCAACCTGATTCTCATAACCATTTGTTCTTTGAATGTTCTTTTTCGTTACAGGTTTGGCAACGAATAAGCACTAAAGCAGGTTTATCAAATCAGAACGGGAGATGGGAGGATATTGTGAGTGAGCAGCTTCCATTTGCATCGAAAAAGTCCCCCCGTTGGGTTGCGGCCAAGCTCCTTCTTGCAGCATCAGTTTATTACATATGGACAGAAAGGAATTCGAGACTCTTTAGAAAGACAAAAAGAGGAGCACATCAGGTTGGAGACGATATTATCTCCAATGTTAGACTCAAGTTGGCGACATGTAGATTCAAGAAGACAAGAAGAATGGAACATTTCTTGACATCTTAGGATCTTCTTGTTTCATTAATTAAATAATGTAATTGTCGACTGTTAGGTCTTTTATTTCGCTAGTTCTGCTTACTTGGAGTGGCATGTCACTCTTTTTGAATGGTGCATGTAGTGCATGGGTTGTAAGTCGCCTTGACATCTCTGTCAAGCGCCTGTTTTATTCGTGATTTATAAAATCTAACCAGGGGTGACGGCCTTTTACCGAAAAATTTTGAAATTGCCATTTGCAAACTTTCTGTTCGGCAAATGCATGTTTGGTGAAAATTTTTCTAAGTCTTTGAACTCAAAATCTTGAAAGTGCCATTTGCAGAACATTTTGTTCGGCAAATGCATGATTTCATTAAAAAAGACTTTGTTACAAAGATTCATTGTTTCTGTGCCATTTGCAGAAGTTTTACTTCGGCAAATGCACCATTTCTTTCAAATGATCTTGCAACCAGTACTTCAAATTTCAAAAGTGCCATTTGCAGAACATTTTGTTCGGCAAATGCACATTTTTCCATTGAATGATCCTTTAATCTTGTCAATATTCTTGTTCGGCAAACAAAGGATTTATCATACATTTAAGTGAAGTGAATTCTGAAAAGCTCATTTGCAGAACTTTTTGTTCGGCATCATCGAGTATTCACTTCGTACACTGGTCGCAGCGATCTGGCCCCAAACCTCGTGTTTGCCGACCTTTTTGTTCGGCAAATCACACTTTTCACAAAATTTTTGTCAAAATCATTTTTCTTCCTTGATTATTTTGTGTGTCAAGTTTTTTGTGAAAATAAGTCATTTGCATAACATTTTGTTCGGCAAATGAGTGTTTCAGACTTAGAAAATTTTTCTAAGTGTTTCATTTTCTTTAAGTATTCAAAATTTTTCTAAGTGTTTCATTTTCTTTAAGTATTCAAAATTTTTCTAAGTCTTTTATCTTTTGTGTATTGAATAAATGTGTATGTGTATGTATGTCTTGTGTTATAGTTTTTCATAAGTGTTAGGGTAAGAAGCAAAGGTATTGCACGCCTTTGTGTACTACCTTCGTTGTCTTATCTTTTAATACTTATGCAATTCTATATGTTGTCATGTTTCTTATATATATATTAGGGTGAGAAACAAGGTATCGAATGCCTTTGTGTACTACCTTTGTTGTCTCATTTTTAATATATGTGCGAAACATTGTCGGTTGTGCAAAATGTGATGAATAAATTGAGTATGTCTTAATTGTGTCTTTGTAAAATTTTTATAAATTTTCAGAAAAAGATAATAATGGCTCTATTTGAAGAAGGTGCATCCATGAAAATAAAAGTCAACCATGCCCTTCAATTCCCATTCCAATCTAAATTCCCCATTATCACCGAAATCCTCCGTCGCCATCCGATAAATGTTGCCTTAACCTCTGGAGCAATTGTGCCAGAATCATATGTGTTTGATCTATCGGAAACCATTGAGTTTGTCAAAGCAAGCAAGAGAAGGCACACTGAAGAACATTTTACTTTTTCTCTTCGATCTTCTGAAGAATCATATGAGTGTATCAAATATCTAGAAGATTTCAGAAGAATTATTTTCCTGATGTACACTCAAGGCCAAATGCAACTGAGTTTGAAGAGTTGCCTTCTATTGAAGAGATGCTTACCGGTATTCATGCTCTCGGTTATGATGGTGAACTTACTACAATGAGAGATTTCAAGAGGATGAATGTTGCATCCCTATGGCATACTTTATATATTGTGATCAGTCACTGCTTGACGCCTTCTCAGAAGGGAAATGATGCTATGAGAAAGCATTCCCTTGCTTTCTATCATGCCATTACTCATAATGTGCATTGTGATTATGCGAAGATAGCTTGGGAGAAGATGATTCAAGTAGTTAAAGGGAAAGATTTACAAGATAGAAAGTACATTCCCTACATCAGATGTTAGAAGATGCTTTCACTTGCCAGATTGCTATTAGTCTAATTTGAGAAGCACTGGAAGTGAAAGAGTTCGTGCTTTCCCGATTCCACCATTTCTATTGAGACTTGTGCCTGATGATAATCCCCATTTAGGTGCTTATAGAGAGTGGTTAGCCACAGTTACGAGATCTGCAAGCCGACAGATTCCTACCCAAACTATGCATAGGTCTCCTAGTGAGGGTCCTAGGATGTCTAAAAGAAAAGGAGGGGTTAGTGATGAGGGGACATCAGTGCACAGAAGGAAATCAAGAAGGAAAACAAAAAGAGTTGTTGATGAAGAAGAAGAAAATGTTGCAGCAGTACATGATTGTACACCACCATCACCAACTACTACACCATCCACTCAACCTTCATCTGACATTCCATTAAACCAATCGACACCAGAAATCCCTTCAACTCAATCTACACCAACAATACAAATAACTCAAACAACTTCATCCACACCACTTCCATCTGTTATATCTCCTGTTCCACCAACACTTTCTCCACCACAATCTACACCAATTCTTTCTCCATCTCCTCTTGCCACAGCTTTACCAAATGAACCGGCTCCTATCTCTGGTAGAAGATTTAAAATGAGAGGTAGAAACAGTTGAAAAGGAAAACCGAGTCTACCAGCTTTGTACAAACAAGAGTTCAGCCGGGTACTGCTGAATTTGATGAAGTGTTTGGCAATCTTAATGATGAATCTGTTGATCTTGGAACTTCTGATATTCAAGCTGATATTGCTAAGAATGTTCCTGAAAATTTAGGCACTAGAGATGTGGATGTGCCGGAGTTACAAGGTGGGAATGAGGGAGTTGTTGAAAATGTAAGAGAGGATGAGAGGTCCGGGCTAGGGCAAGGGCAAAAAGAAAACGATGGCCCTCCGATAGATAAAACCAATGAGTCTAGCCGGGATGAAAACCTTAGAGTAGAAGTCGGGAGCTCCCCACTCTTGCATGCACAAACCTCCCCTCGCCATTCTGACTCCTCAAAACAGGAGTTAGTCTCAGAAACACACGGGGATTTGCCACGTACACCACACTCATCTCATTTGGACGCTGAGAGTGTTGAAATTAGGGAGGATCAGCCCCGTCCTCCGCCTTCATTTGACGCACTTGAGTCTAGATCTTCTATGTACACGGACGAGCAAGCACAGCTGTGTACTGTTGCCGGAACAAGCAGAGAGGGATCCACTTTGTGTGCCCCTCAAAGACAGCTTGGAAGTCCTACCTTAGCTAACATCACGCCAGCTTTAGCCGTAGGCCCCAGTCCTCAAACCGAGACTGAGGGACAATATGAACGCCAAGGTGACACTGCTGTTCCTCGGGATCAACCTGAGACTGGATTAACGGGCATTCTCAGTGACCCCGGTGTTATTAGTGGTGTTGCCCAACAACAAATCCAGGACAGTGATTTATCATAGTCTAGGACACAAGATTCAGGTTGCAAAGCCAATGAATCATCAACGACTGATGAGGGTTTAACCCGAGGATCCGTAGGAAATCCCGAGTCAGTTCTGATGACTTTAGGTCACACTTCAAGTGTGCCAAGAACCTCCGGGTTGGATGATCTTAACACATTGGTGAGCTCAAAAGAAAATCAATTGGCAGTGTTGAGAAAGATTGAAATAAGAAAGGTTGCGGGAAAGGTAAAAGTTTATGAGACCCCCAAGAGTGATGCCTTTCCCCAAGCACCAAAAGTTATTCACCTTGTTATGCTACCATTTGCCTCTGACTTTCCTGAACCAACAATTTCACCACAACCATCTTCACCTTCATCATCATCTTCACATTCTTCATCACAATCACCACCTCAACTTCCACCTACAACAACACAAAGAACACCAACACCATCCAAAATACCTTCAACAAATCAAACCCAAAACAAAGATGAAGTCTGTCAACTCCTTCTGGTCATCTTACTCTCCGAAGCTGATACGTTAAATGTCTATGATAGGGGGTGCTCAATGCCTTAGAATTGAGGAATAAGCAGCTTGAGCGTGAAAATGAAGTGAATGAATTGAATGAACAGTTAGAAGCTCAAAAGCTTGAGAGTGAAGCCAAGCTTGCTGATTTAGAAAGGAGATTGATTGCTTTAGAGTTCTGTTGACCGGCCTCGGTTTCTACCAGACGGGATGATCCTGATTCTGATGATCACCCTGAGGGGGAGAACCAAGGAGATGGTCAAGTGAATATTGAAGATACAACGGCAAGAGTTGAAGGAAATGTGGTTGAAAATGTTGATAGTCAAAGAGAAGTGAATGAAGGTGGACAACAAGAGAATATTGAGATTGTTGAAGATCAAGCTGAAACTGAAAGAATTGCAGGAATTAGAGAAAGATTTAATGAAGTTTTTGGTAATGAAGAAGAATAAGAGGATGAGGAAAGAGGAGAAGAGGTTGAGGTTGAAAATGAAACTGAGAATGTGGAAAATGAAAATGAGTCGATGTTTGAAGTTTTTGAAGATTTAGGTGGACCGAAAGTAGTTCCTGAAGTTGTAAGAACTGAAGTTGGTGGACCATCATCTACACCAGTTGCTGGTACATCAGAAAAGTATTCATTTGAGAACTTCCGAAGTTTTGAAGAATTGAGAAAGACACCTGAAGCAGCTGCTCAAAACTTCAAGAAATCAACTTATAAACAGATTCTGAGTGATGTATGCAATTCTGAAGAAGTGTTTCCTGATAATTTTCCAACCGAATGGACCGAGGAACAGTTAAGGTTCATCAATCGAGGGTACTTCTTTGCAGACAAAGAAAGAATGGTAGAGTTGGGAGTAAAACCAAAAGAAGCTGCTCTGAAAGCTAGATTTTTAGAAGAACGTGCTTATCCTATCTTCTGGGGAGCAACAAAAGTCTCCAAAGTTGAGAAACCTGAAATATTGTCAATGTATAAGTTCAAGGAGGCACGTCAAGCTGATGAATACAAAGAGCTTCTTAAAATGACAAAGAAAATAAATCCAACTCTCCTTCAACCACATTGAGAATTCAGAATTCTGGTTTTACTTGAAGTAAAGTTGATTAAGAAGAGTTATATCTCAGTTCCTACTTTTGTTGTGAAAAGATCAAACAACAAAAAGTACAGATTTAGTGAAGCTCACTTCAGACTGCTACCAGTTGAAGACATTATCTTTTTGTACTCCCACTTTCTCAATGCTATCCAAAGATATCATGAAGACCTAGTGGCATTTGACGCTGTTAAGAGATTCATCTCTAGCTGCATTCAGTATGCATCATTGGAAGACTTTCAGATCGGATTTGAAGTGACGAAAAGAAAGATCAATGTACCTTATC
The DNA here is from genome assembly GCA_034093135.1 of Erigeron breviscapus. Classification (NCBI taxonomy): domain Eukaryota; kingdom Viridiplantae; phylum Streptophyta; class Magnoliopsida; order Asterales; family Asteraceae; genus Erigeron; species Erigeron breviscapus. Next base: position 119,197,575 of record CM067169.1, on the reverse strand, counting down.
CAGATCAGAGTCTTTACACTGCAGATATTGAACAACTAAGAATAGGTCAAGTGATAAAGAAGCCATCATATGGGATTGTCTTCATCAACAGTCAGAGAAAGAAGATTTTTATACGCTTCAGTGACCTTGCAGCTTATTCTGATGGTACATTAGTATACTGCAAGAATGTTTTGACATTTTTGAAGGATGATGAAGTAGATGCTGATCAGAAAGAGTTATTTGATTATGTTATCACCAGAATCAATAGAAGACTTGTTCTCAGAGAAGATATAAGGAAGTTGAGAAGAGCTAAAAATCTGAAACAATCTGAGAACATAGTTCGTTATAAAGGTGGTTGCTGGATCAAATATGCTCCAAGCAATGTATTGGGTCCACATAACATACCTCCACCAGATTATGCAGACAACATGGTTGTTCCTAATAATAAACCTCCTGGAGATAATTGGTTTTGGCATCCAAACAAAGAAAGACTTCATCCAAACCCTTGAAGATCTTCAGATGATGTGCATTTTTGACAAATTACTACTAAGGGGGAGATTGTTAGAAATAAACACGGTAGTAGTTGATTTGTATCTTTCATGTAATTTGTACTTAATATGTAATGTTCTAAGTGTGGAAGGGGACAAAGTGTAAATTGTATAGATAGTATATAAACCCCTTCCAACACAATATTTTGTAACATTTTACCATTTCATGCAATCCAATCATTCCATTACACATACTTTCTCTCTTAAATTCACACACACTTACACACTACAACCGCCATTAACACACACTAAAACACACACTTAAGCTCAATTTGATACTTATCATACCATTTATAGCCAATGAAAACGAAATAGAACGAACACAAACCATAATCCAGGTAAACATTTTACCATGAAAACCAAACCCATGAGGAATCGCTTCCAAAAATCTCCAGTCTACCGTATCATATGCTTTCTGAATATCTATCTTAAAAGCGCATCTCGGTGGACCAGAATTCCTATGGTAGTTATGCATAAGTTCTTGTGTGAGAAGAATATTATCAGAGATCCGACGCCCCGGAACAAATGCTGATTGATTAATACTAATCAGGTCATGTAATCCCTCTTTAATTCTATCAGTGAGGATCTTACTAATACACTTATAAAGGGTATTACAGCATGAAATAAGACAATAATCAGTAACACAAGCAGGAGTAGCAACTTTAGGAACAAGTGCAATCAAATTATGGTTTACCTGTTGCAACAGTTTACCATTTCTAAAAAATTCCTGAATAGCGAGACAAACATCATGGCCCACCACATCCCACGCCCCCTAAAAGAAAGCAGAAGTATACCCATCGGGTCCAGGCGCTTTATTTTCACCAATTGAGAACATTGCCATCTTGATTTCTTCATTCGTGACCGATACAACCATATTATCCGCTTTCTATGGTGTGAGCTTCTTAGTAAAGATGGAAGAAGTTGGAAATCCAAAAGTTATCCCCTCCTGTCCCAGAAAGTTTTTGTAGTGGTGCACAAAAGCTAGCCGAGCTGCACCACCCTCATGAAGCATCCCATTTGTGTCCCTAATAACCTCAATTCTGCTCCGGTGATTTTTACCTTTAACATAATTGTGAAAAAATGCAGAGTTAGAGTCGCCAACAGCTAACCACTTCACTTTAGACTTTTGCTTAAGGAAACGTTCTTCATCAAGCTGAGCAAGTTTGAAATCCTTTAGACAAGAAGCCTCTTTTACTAACAGATCAGAATTCGTTGGATCCTTATCAATCTCAGCTTGCAAATCATCTAGCATCACCCTTAAATTCGAGACTTTGGCATGAAGGTTACCCTGTTCTTGAAACAATCTGCGCATAGGACCCTTAGTAGCTTTTAGCTTTTTTAGATCCCTATAGAAATGGTGACCTTCAACTTGAAGCTTCCAAGCCTTATCAACAGCATCAAGGAATCCCTGTTTAAGTACAAGAAAATTTGGAAATTTAAAAGGTTTAGGACGATTTCGTACCACATAAGGAAGCTTTAAAATGCAAGGGGAATGGTCAGAAACTCTATACAGCTGAAATAGAGCACATGCAGCAGGAAACTCATCAATAAAGCTCAAGTTACCCATAATCCTGTCAATTTTCTTAAAAACTCCCCCTCCCTTTTTCGGTTTCTGATTCCAGGTATAGTGTAACCCTAAACTATTAATATCAAACACTTCAATCTGATCAACACATTCCTTGAACTCCCTCATGCTAATCGTAATGGTGGAAGAACCAGAAAAACAATCTTCTAGATTAAGAGCAGAATTAAAATCCCCCATAGTAACCCATGGCAGCTGCTGAGTAAACTGCTTATGCAAACATAAATTCTGCCACAAAGCTCTTCTGTTTTGGTAATGATTCAGCATATACAAACGAGCAAAAAATGGATTTATTATCCTCTTTAAAAACCACTTGGGTGTGGATAACTTGATCAGTTTGTGAGAGGACCATGACGTCCAAAACCTCAGTATTCCACCCAAGGATGATTCTCGTGCCTTTTGTACACGGGTTACCATTTGAAGTCCAATCCCACGTTCTACAAATCTTCTTACAAGTATTAAATAAATTAGAAACATCAACATGCGATTCAATAATAGCACACAAATTCAAATAGTTATCAGAAACAACCTGCCGAACCTCCTTTTGTTTAAGCAAGCGGTTCAGCCCCCTTATATTCCAAGATGCTAAATTACCCATTAAAACTGGTGTCACCGGGAGTGCTTGCCCCCTCAGAATGTCCCTTCCTTTCATTATCCATTGACATGAAGCCTGCTGTTTCCTCAAACACTACTTCAACTTCATCATCATTCGAATCTTCCACTGCAACCCTGTAAGTACACGTCTATCTCAATAGCAGTCTAGATTGTTTGGTCTTATATAGTAATATGTCTTTGTAAGTGATTGTCATTAATGAACTTCATATTATGCATATAATACTAGATAAAGTTTAAGTATTAAATGTATATGTATGAATTGCGACCTCGCAATTCATAGAGGAAATACGACGTCGTAATTGCAGGGCCAATTACGATGCTTGACAAGAATTGCGACCTCGCATTTGTGTCGAGCTGGGCCTGAAATGCGACCCCGAGTCGTTGAAGCCCATGTCGTGTGTTCTCTATATATATCGAACCCTAACAGAGATTAGGGTTGAACATTTGTCGAAATATCAAGCATATTTGCAGGTTATAGTCGTCATTAGCTGTTCCATATGGCCTAGAGAAGATTTGCGAGCCATCAAATAATCTGAAGGCATTTTCTTTTGTTGGAGTCAAGTTGCTCAGACATTACAAGATTTAAAGATGACAAACAATTCAGAAAGTTAAGTCTTTGGTTCTGGAGCTGAGTCAGCTTGGACTGATCCAAGCTGAGTCAGCCTGAACATCTTCACTGGAAGATGGTATCATTCAAGCTGCATCAAATGAAGAATAAGCACATGGCCTGAGTCAAAGATAAAGAACAAGGATAGAAGGCCAAGCTGATGGGTGGAAATCATCTTGGTTCTTGCAGTCAGCTTAGAAGGTACAAGTTCAGCCTGGAGTATTGTAAGTGCTCAAGTGTTGTTGTTTAACTTTGTATAATAATCAAACAACTGAATAAGCATCATAAAGGACATTCTAGAGTGCCAGTTGTTGATTGTAAATATTCTATGAGGTGTCCATTGTATTGTTGTTGCACGATCATTCTTCGAGAGCATATGGGGAACAAAAAGTACAATGTCACTATCACCAGGTATTGATCATGCAGAGGCCATTAGATCAAGACGCGTGGAAGATAATGGATGACATCTAAGGCATGGTTGATACCTATATAAACCAACCTTAGAGTCTCAAAAATGTGTGCATCCATTACATTAACTCCCACAATGATTAAAGCTATCAGTTTAGATCCGTGTTGTACTCAGCTTAGGCTAGTAGAGTTAATATACAAAGTTGTAACTTGCTATTCAACCAAGTAGTTAGATTTGTAGGCTAATTTGTTCCACAACTACTTGTAATTCTTTTTATTCATCAATAAAAGAATGAGTTGAAATCAGCTTGCACTTTGTTCTTGGACTGCACTTTACTTTACTGTCTTTATATTCTGTTATTTATCTTTACTGTTTCAATTAATATGTTATCTCAAGCTGATTATGGACAAATACATTAAGATAATTTATATTCCGCATTAAAAGTATTTTAGAGTTGTATTAAGTTTAAAAGTTGTATTCACCCCCCTACAACTCTTTGAGACATCTTAAACCATCCTGTTATCTCCTTGGGACCTATCAGGTGGTATCAGAGCAGGGGTTTTGTAATACACTTAACTTGATCCCTCTCATTTTAAATATTTTTGTTTAAAGTTGGTTTAAAACATGTCTCAACCCTTGTATACTGATAATGGTTCTTCTACCCGACCACCTCTGTTTGATAAGAGTGATTTCAGTGGGTGGAAAGGAAAAATGTCCCTTTTTCTTGAATCAATTGATAATGACATGCCTGACATACTTGTTGATGGACCTTATGTTCCAAGGGATACAGTTATTACACCAAGGCCAGCTTCTACTGAAGGAGCTGAGCCTGGTTCACCAGATGTCAGAGTTGTTATCAAACCCAAAGCTGATTGGGGTGATGAGGATAGAAGAATGGTAAACTTGGATGTAAGGGCTAGGAACTTTATTGTCCAAGTTGTACCTAAGGACATTTATAGAGCCATTAGACATTGTCCTAGTGCTAAAAAGATGTGGGATACATTGATTGTCATGTTTGAGGGCTGTGCAACTTCTATGGAGTCTACCAAGACTACCTTGACTAGAAGGTATGAAAGATTCTTTGCACATAAGAATGAATCCCTCACAGACACTCATACCCGATTCAATGCACTTGTAAATGACTTAATTGCTATTGACATAATTAAAGATGATGATGTACTTAAAAGCAAATTTTTAGATTCATTACCTTTAAAATGGAACAATTATGTTGCTAGTGTCAAGCTGAGTCCAGTGTACAAAGAACTTGACTTACCAGGTCTCTATGGGTTGCTTCACAACCATGAATGCACTGAAGCTGAGAAGCTGATTGCCATGGGTGATGTTGTGGGAAGCTCTAGCTCTGCACTTGTTGCATCTTTAACTGAGCATCCCAGCCCAATGAGTAATGAACCTGTTCCAAGTCAGTCTGTGTGTGATAATGTTGAAACTGATAAACAATGTGAACCTGGAACTGAATATTATTCAAGTGATGAAACTGAGAGTTTAGCTAATGAGGTTGCCATGTTGGCTGAAAGATTGAGGAGAAGGAATTTTTCAAAATTTAAAGGAAAAGGAAAAGGAACTTTTAAAAATGACAAACCCAAAAAGCCTTTGGACATGTCAAAAGTAACTTGTTACAAATGTGGTAAAACTGGTCATATGGCTAATGATTGTAAATCAAAACCCACTCAACAAGCTGATAACTCTAAATCTAAAAGTGGTGCAAAAGATGAAAAATACTCAAAACTCAAGCTGAAATATAAGAAATTAAAAGCACAAGTTGCCAAGCTGAGTGAAAAGAGTCTTATTGCAAAAGATTGGGCTGAGAGTGCAACTTCCTTTGATGATGAGACCTATGAAGATGCTCAATGCTTCATGGTCAAAGAGCACTCAGCCAAGTGTCAAGATCAATATGTGTGATGCTGGCTATGAAGTGAGATTTCGAGCTGATAGAGGGATTGTTTGTGATTTGGAAGGAAATGTTGTCTTGATTGCTAAAAGAGATGAATCTCTTTACACTTTTGATATGAGCAAGCCTACTGTTTTGAAAGAAGTGTGTTTCTTGTCTAAAACTCAGGATGAGTTGAATTGGTTGTGGCACAAAAGACTATCTCATATGAATTTTAAAGATATTAATAAATTAAGCAAAAATGAGTTAGTTTCTGGTCTTCCTGCTATCAAGTATGAGAAAGACAAGTTGTGCAGTGCTTGTGAGAAAGGGAAACAACACAAGGCTTCATTCAAATCTAGAACATGTTCAGCTATTGAATCTTGTTTAGACTTACTGCACATGGATCTGTTTGGTCCAGTTAGTACACCTTCCTTAAGCGGAAAAAGGTACTCTCTGGTTATTGTGGATGAATATTCAAAGTTTACATGAGTCTTCTTTCTAAAAGCCACAACTGAATGTTAATACTAGTAACTCATTTGGAGTCCTTGTTAAGGAACCTGATCAGGTTGTGGAACAGCAGATAAAATAGATATAGCCATCGGCTAGTCAAGGAAATACTTTTAATATGACAATAGATTCTGATGGTGAAGAAGTAATTGAAGTCATTGAAAATGAGACTGCTGCTTTCATGTCATCTGGTAAAAATCTAGCGGAAACTAATACAGGGGCAAGCACTCCTGCACCGGGGGTTTCCAATGGGTAGTATAGCCTCATGGAATATTAGGGGGTTGAACCGCCCTCTGAAACAAAATGAGGTTCGACAGGTGGTTAAGGAGAATGGACTCAATGTATGTGCTATTTTGGAGTCTCATGTAGATGTTTCCCGATTGTTTTCTGTTTGTAAGAAGGTTTTTAGAGCTTGGGATTGGACCTCGAATGGTGGTGTATGCAGTAAAGGTACCCGCATCATTTTGGGCTGGAATTCAGAACTAGTCAATGTTATGGTTTTAACTCAATCTGATCAGGTTTTGCACTCCCAGATAAGCTTCAAAAGTCTGAATTAAACGATTTTCTGTTCTTTTATTTACGCTGCTAATGACTATAAGAGTAGGCGTGAGCTTTGGAGTAACCTTTGTATGCATAAGTTATTCGTGAATGATAGACCATGGGTTATCTTGGGAGACTTTAATTCATCCCTTAATCTAGAAGATAATTCTTCGGGTTCCTCAACGATCACTATTGGAATGAGGGAATTTAAAGAGTGTGTATAATTTGGAGGTTTTTGACATTAATAGCACTGGTTTGCATTATACATGGAATCAAAAACCAAAGCAAGCTGCGTGGTTATTAAAGAATATTGATCGTGTTATGGGCAACATTGCTTTTACTGATTTGTTTCCTGCTTCCTGCGCTATTTTTCAACCTTACAGGATTTCAGATCATACTCCATGTATTCTAAAGCTACCTAAAGTAGCTAGAGCTCGACCACGACCTTTTAAGTTTGCTAACTTTTTAGTGCATAAAGCTGATTTTTTGGGTATTGTTAAGGAAGCATGGGCTACAGATGTTGTGGGGGTTAACCAATTTCGTGTTGTTAAGAAACTAAAAGGCTTGAAATCTCCTATTCGATCTTTATTGTACAAGCAGGGTAATCTTCATAGCCGAGTAACTAGATTGAGGACTGATTTAGATGATCTACAAAAGGCAATTGATATTGATCCTACAAACATAGCACTTCGTGATTCAGAAAGAGCTTGTTTGAAGCTATTTCAGGAAGCTATATTGGATGAGGAAAGATTTCTGAAACAAAAAGCAAAGGTGGAATGGCTCGCTGTTGGTGATGCTAATACATCTTTTTTTCATAGATCTCTGAAATGCAGGACACATAGAAATCGCATTGATATGATAAAGGATTCTGATGGGTTATCCATGAAGGTAGCAACGTTCCTTCTTGCTTTGTTCAACACTATGAAAAATTCCTGGGCAATGCGGGTATAATAAGTGACTCAACCGCCTCCTGATTTGTTCTCTAACACTTTAGACTCGCAATTGGCTGTAAACATGATTCGCATGGTCACCAATGAGGAAATCAAAAGCGCTATGTTCTCCATAGGTGATAACAAGGCCCCTGGCCCAAATGGTTTTACTTCAGCTTTCTTTAAAGCCTCATGGTCTATCGTTGGAACTGATGTGATGAAAGTTGTCCATGATTTTTTCAGCAAGGGCAAGCTGCTTCGAGAGTTGAACAATACATTGATTGCTCTTGTTCCTAAGGTTACTACTCCCTCTTCTGTTTCTGATTTTAGATCAATTTCATGTTCTAATGTCTTATATAAATGTATTAGCAAAATTCTTGCTAACCTTTTACAAGAAGGTCTAAAAGGAGTGGTTAGTATTAACCAATCTGCATTTGTGCCAGAAAGGAAGATTTCGGATAATATTTTATTAACGCAAGAACTGATGTATAACTATCATCATGATTTTGGCCCTCCGAGATGTGCATTTAAAGTAGACATTCAGAAGGCATATGATACGGTAGATTGGGGGTTCTTAAATGTTGTGTTGCTGGGTTTCGGTCTTCATCAAAGAATGGTGGAATGGATAATGTTGTATGTTACCACTACTTCATTCTCTTTGTGCATAAATGGTAACATCTACGGATTCTGTAAAGGTAAAAGAGGGCTTAGACAGGGTGATCCCTTATCTCCCTATCTTTTTACTTTGGTTATGGAGGTGTTAACTTGTATTTTACTTCGAGCTACTCGGTTAGATTCTTCATTCAGGTTCCATAACAGATGTGAGAAGCAAAGTATTGTCAATTTGTGCTTTGCAGATGATTTGTTCCTGTTTGCTAGAGGAGACATCAGGTCGGCTAAATGTATAATGGATTCCCTGGTTTTGTTTAAAATATGTCCGGTCTGGTCCCAAGTCCTCAGAAAATCACAGCATATTTTTGTAATGTACCTGAGCATATAAAGGCTTCTATTCTAGATATTATGCCTTTTGAAGAGGGGAAGCTTCCTGTCAGGTATTTGGGTGTTCCACTAATCTCCTCTAGATTGCTATATAAAGACTGTAAGGTTCTTGTTGAGCACATGGAGAATAGAATTACTAATTGGAGGAACAAAGCTCTTTCGTTTGCTGGAAGAGTACAACTTATTATATCTGTGTTATCCTCAATGCATGTATATTGGTCTTCAGTCTTTGTTTTACCTGCAAGAATTGTTAAGGATCTTGAAGCCTTAAGTTCCTAAGTAGGGGAGTTGGGCATAAGAAGAATTGCTGAGATGAATAAGGCATTAATGTCGACTCATGTATGGAGTATCCTCACAAAAAGGGAGTCTCTTTGGGTAAATTGGATCTATGATTATAAACTTAAGGGACGTAGCTTTTGGGATGTGCCTCTCAAGTCAGTGAGTAGTTGGGGATGGAGAAAGATACTTCAATTACGCCCTGTGATTAGACCCTTTATTTGGTGTAGTTGGGGATGGAGAAAGATACTTCAATTATGCCCTGTGATTAGACCCTTTATTTGGTCGAACATTGGCAATGGTCGACATACTTCAGCATGGTATGATACTTGGTCAAATGTGGGATCGCTTGATCAGCTTGTCACGCCAAGGGACATCAAACGAGCTAGTTTTTCACTTTCTTCTAAGGTTGCTGATTTAATTGAAGATGGGGAGTGGATCTGGCCTGTGGCGTGGTTTGATTTGTTTCCTGTTCTAAATAATATACCACGTATATCTTTATCTTTGTCCAGGAATGATGAGCTTGTGTGGAAAGACTCGGCTAGTGAAGCTCACTTCTCGTCGAGTACTGCTTGGAACTCTCTTCGAAGTAAAGAACAAGAAGTGGCTTGGGTTGATGGTGTTTGGTTTTCACAATGTATCCCAAGACATGCCTTTATTATGTGGCTGGTTGTTCGAGGAAAACTACTGACTCAAGATAAAATACTTCAATGGAGTCCAACTAGAAGGAGAAATATGGATGTGATGTGCTGCTCACTTTGTATTGCAGATTACGATTCTCATAAACACTTGTTCTTTTAATGTAAGTATTATTCGCAAGTCTGGTGTTCCATTAAAGATGTTGCTGAAATGCATAACATTCCACCCAAATGGAATGATGTTCTAGACTGCTTAGTCACTCGATCAAAATCAAAAACAGTTACTAGTATCATTACTCGACTTATTGTGGCGTTGCAGTTTATTATATCTGGCAGGAGCGTAATAAGAGGTTGTTCGACTCTCATGCAAGACCTCCTAATATCCTTGCGAAATCCATCATTGCTACTGTTAGGTTGAAACTTATGGGACTAAAGTTCAAGAAAACAGCTCTTGTGTTAGAGTGCTTGAAGATGGATGTCGAATAGTGACTACAATGTTTATTTCTTGCCTATTATTAGTGTTCACTGTTAGCATTGTGGTAGGCTAGTTTTTTATTAGATGATCTTGTTTTAAATTGTTAAACTTTGCTTACATATATGGAGTATGTCCTATATATGAACTAGTGTAGTATTCTGCTACACTACTTGTACTTTTTGATTTGGGTGTTGTTATAAAGTCAACGGGGTTTCAATTCCCCTTTACCCATTCTTTCTAAAAGCCAAGAGTGAAGCTGCTGAAGTAGTTATTAATTTCATCAAAAATGCTGAAGTCCTTTACAAGAAGCCAGTCAGACAGCTTAGAAGTGATAATGGGGCTGAGTTCAGAAATCAAACTCTGCACTCTTTGCATTATGTGACGTTATTGTTTCACATACATATGGCATGTCATATGTATGAATTAGTTTTGGTTCTTTGCCAAGCTACTTGTATAATCTTCTCTTTGGGTGATTTATAAAAGCTTACCGGGGTTTAAATTCCCCTTTACCCAAAAAAATAAAGGTATCTCTCAATGCTATTCAGCTGCAAGAACTCCACAACAAAATGGAGTTGCTGAAAGAAGAAACAGAACCCTGATTGAAGCTGCAAGATCCATGTTAGCTCAAAATGGTGTGAAGGTTCATTTCTGGGCTGAAGCTATTCACACAGCTTGCTTCACCCAAAATAGATCATTAATTGTGAAAAGGCATCAAAAGACAGCATATGAAGTACTGAAGGGCAGAAGACCTGAAATAGGGTTCTTAAGAATGTTTGGAAGTCCTTGCTTCATTCTAAATCAAAGAGATCATCTTGGCAAATTTGATGCCAAATCTGATGAAGGAATTTTTTCTTGGTTATTCTACACTCATGAAAGCCTACAGAGTGTACAACAAAAGAACAAGAGTTATTGAAGACACAGTTCATGTAAAAATAGATGAATCAAACTCAATCAGCTCAGCTCAAGAAGATGGTGATTTTGACTTTGAAGAGCTTGTTGTTCCTGATTGTGATCCTCCTACTGATCCTATTATTGAAGATAGTGATTCACCTGTTGAGGGGGAGATTCCTATTTTTCATGATCTTTATGAAGAGCTGAATCAGCCTCATGTTTCTACTCAACCTCAGAAATCAAATGAAGTTATTTTACCCATTTGTGAGCAAGTTCAAGCTGATAATCCTATCAGCTCAGCAAATTCAGTTGTTCAAGATCTTAACAGTGATCAAGCTGAGTTTGTGCCTCAAGCTGATTCTCAAACTATTGAGAATGAAGCTGATCAAGAAGTACAGAATGTTGCAGTTCATGCTACTAAGTGGACAAGAAGTCACCCAATTGATAAATTATTGGTGATCCCACTTCCAAAGTTTAGACAAGAAGAAATCATAGGAAATTTATTCTTTATGTTTGCAAATTTTGTTAGCAAGACTGAACCAACTGAAGTTGAAGAAGCTCTAAGTGATCCATCATGGGTGAGTGCCATGCAAGAAGAACTCACTCAGTTTGAAAGGAACAAGGTGTGGAAACTGGTTCCTAGACCAGCTGATAAGACTATTATTGGCACAAGGTGAGTCTTTAGAAACAAGATGGATGAAAGAGGTATTGTGACAAGAAACAAGGCAAGATTGGTGGCTCAAGGTTACAGTCAAGAAGAAGGAATAGATTATGATGAGACCTTTGCTCTTGTTGCTAGGCTTGAAGCAATAAGAATGTTTCTAGCATACTCAGCCTACAAAGGATTCAAAGTGTATCAGATGGATGTGAAAAGTGCCTTTCTTAATGGCAAACTTGATGAAGAAGTTTTTGTACATCAGCCTCCTGGTTTTGAAAGTTCTAAGTATCCAAACCATGTCTACAAGTTGGACAAAGCTCTCTATAGATTGAAGCAAGCTCCAAGAGCATGGTATGATACACTGTCCAAATTCTTACTTAAGAACAAGTTTGAAAGAGGTAATGTTGATAAAACTTTGTTTGTGAGAAAGATAGAAAAGGATATTCTGTTAGTACAAATTTATGTGGATGACATTATTTTTGGTTCTACTAATGATAAATTATGCAAAAGATTTTTTGAGTTAATGTCCAAAAATTATGAAATGAGTATGATGGGTGAGTTAACTTATTTTCTTGGTCTTCAAATTAAACAGTCCAAAACTGGTATTTTTATTAATCAAGGAAAATATGTTAAAGATTTACTCAAAAAATTTGGTTTTGATAATTGCTCACCAATGAAAACACCTATGGGTGCTGCCACCAAGCTGAGTGAAGATATCAGTGGGAAACCAGTTGATATTACAGCTTATAGGGGCATGATAGGTTCTTTATTGTACTTAACTGCTAGTAGACCAGATATTATGTTTGCCACATGTCTTTGTGCTAGATATCAAGCTTGTCCCAAAGAATCTCATCTTCAAGCTGTGAAACGAATTTTTAGGTACCTTAAAGGTACCCAATCTGGGTCTTTGGTATCCCAAAGACTCAGGGTTGATCTAATTGGCACTCCAGTAAAGTACCAGTGAAAACCATATTTGAAAGACTGGTAACCTCAAATGTGCACGTCAACTAATACAGACAAATGAGAGGGACACATTTACAAGGAGACATAAGTCACCTCAAACACGCACTTCAACCTGTCCAGTTTACCAGTGAGAGGGACACATTTACAAAGCACCAGTAATATTTTCTGAAGAGTTTGTCCAGTGAGAAAATAAATTAATAAATTCTCCCTGAACTTAACATTTTTAAGAACAAAAATATCTTTCAAAAGTCTTTCCCCCTGGAATGTTGATCCAGAAATAAATTTATGAATCTTTAAATCAAAGATCCTTAGTAGTACACAATGGCGTTCAATACCAGGGTTCCAGATTTAAGGGTTTAACATTCCCAACTCACCAACAAGATATTCAAAAGTTTTGACATCCAAAGGTTTGGTAAAAATGTCAGCGAGTTGTTTGTCAGTGGGAATAAAATGGAGTTCAATGTTGTTTTTCATAATATGATCACGAATGAAATGATACCTGAGATCAATGTGCTTCGTTCTGGAGTGCATGATTGGATTGTTTGAGATAGCAATGGCACTGGTATTATCACAAAAGATTGGGGTCTTTGAATACTTAATACCATAATCAAGCAACTGGTTCTTCATCCAGAGTATCTGAGTACAACAACTGGCTGCAGACACATATTCAGCTTCAGCAGTGGACAATGAAACTGA
>CM067169.1:119135481-119183372 GCA_034093135.1 Erigeron breviscapus | reverse complement strand
TTGCTGTTTTGTATGTATGTTGTTCATATACATGGATCCTTATTGTTTGGGTTTTCTTTTATAAGTTAAACTTTGGTTTTTAACTATATACACATATTGAAAATTCAATTTTTCCGCTGCGTTTTTAATATTATAAGGATAATATTGCTTTGATAAAACCCAACAAAACCCAACACTTTTTACTTTACATACCTTTACCCAGTTAATAGATTTATCTATTAATAAAAGGTACAAGGTAAAAGTATGGGTTTGAACATAGTACTATAAGTCACATCAACTGACTTATATACTCTTCCTAGTATGAGCATGCAAGGAATTAGGTTTAATTCCTTAAATGCTCACAACCACATTTGTACGATATTGTCCACATCATCATGGACTTGGTCTATAAATACAAAGTCTTCTCACAACTTGCAAACAGCTTGAAACTTTAGCATTGCAACTTGTGAGAAATACTCTAAGTAAACTTACGAGTATTTCCAAGTTATTTAGATCACTTGTTTTTCAGGATTGTTTAGATACTTACACTTGGGTGTTTATCTTTGTTCCACAACAATCCTTGTATTTGTTTATATATCAATAAATCAAATACATTAGAAAGGAAACAACGTGTCTCAATGCTACATACTTGATTATACATATATATATCTTATATAGTTTCAGCCATTTAGTACTTATTATTTACTTTAAGTCAATTGCTTCTTGTTATCCATATCTGGATCGTAAACTTAACTTGTCCATCAAGATTAGTTGTACTTGCCAGTCGGTTTAGTTAATCATCTATATTTGGGACTCACAATTTGAATATGAAAGGTTGTCAAATATGTGTTTTTGAAGCCTTAGATATAGAAACGTATTTATGAATGTGAAAGGTTTTTGAAATAAATATTGATTATTTAAATCATGTAGTTATGAAACATTTTTATAAGAATATGAAGTTGTAATCAATTGTGTGACTTGTTTGAAATTTGTATGACATAAGGTGTTTTTGTGTTCATAACAATTTTTGTATATTTTTGTTAAGTCATAGTTATGCATCCCAGTCATAAATTGAGGGGGAGTGCATAAGAATGATTGTTTTATGTTGATTAGTCATAGTTATGCATCCTAGTCATAAATTGAGGGGGAGTGCATAAAAATGAGTAATCTGTTTTGTTATATTTGTTAAGTTTTTACATATGGGTTAGTTCGGTTCGAGATTGTTTTGGAAAGATTGATCATGGAAAAGTTAAAGATATTTTGTAAGTTCATTAACTTTTCAGGTTTAAGACGAAGATCGGGAAAAGATAAAAATTTAATGACTACAGGTTTATTCATTTAATTTTTCATATTTCCAGGAAGTTCGTTATAATCGTTGATCAATTATTCAGAAACTTTGACGAAATTTTGATTTTAAAGTGTGCAGGAGGAATTACGACCTCGTAATTGGCAGAAAGCAGAATACGACCTCGTATCTGGTCGATTGGGCCAAGTGTAATTACGACCTCGTAATTGGGCCGGTTTGACCCGAAGCCCATTCGGGTCAAATGGGTATAAAAACCCAATTTACCCATTCACTACCTCACATATTAAAAATCAAAATTAAGGCATTACGACCCCGAAAAAGGACTTTGCTACCCTGATTTAGATCTTTAGTGTACATCTCGTTTCAGAGTTTTTCGATTATATCTTTGTGTTCATCGTCAAAAACTGAATCTAGGTATACTATCTGATCGTAATATAGTTATCCATGCAACAAGAAAATCAAGAAAATAGAGTTCGAAATTTTCGAACTAGGTTTTTCTATTTTACTGATTTTGATGTTTTTGGGTAAAAATAAGGGTTAGGGTATGTTTGTTGTTTGAATACGAGTGTATAGAAACAACTTTTACAAGTTTTGGTTGGGTAAATCGTTGAATCGCGATGAAGAAGATGAACAGTGCGTCGACCTCGTATTTAGGGTTTTGCTAGCCCAGATTTACGACCTCGCAAATGTCAATTTATTTTGACTTAGTTGACTTCTAGATTGCGATGTGGATTTAAGACCTGGACCAAATACGATGCCAAATTGGAAAATACGACCTCGTATTTTAGAATTTGGTTGACCTAATTTTGACCATGATTTACGACCTCGTTTTGGACTACGACCTCGTAAAAGAGTAACAGATTTTCAAAAGTGAGTTAATTTTGGTTAAATTTGTGTATGAATTTTTATGTCATATTGAGTAATCAATAGTTTGTTATTAATTACAGAAATGGCAAGAAATTTCATTGTTGGTCACAACTACGTGATGAACTTCGATGATAATCAGGAAGGAACTGCATATTATCACGAGATATTCGCATTCTTCAGAAGATCAAGGATTCATCATGCTTTAACTCACTCACCAGTCATCTACCTGAAATATTTGAGAGATTTTTGGAATAATGCTGACTGTGTGAAGGCAAGAGACCGTATATCTTTCACACCATTGTTGCTGGGTAGCAGATACAGTTCACAGCTGCTGATCTCATTGATATCTTACATCTAGGCACAGTTAAACAGGAAGGTGGTGCAGCTAGTGTCACCAAGTTCCGTCATGAGTTGATTCAAGGTGCTTTCAGAAGAATGGGGTTTGCTACTGATCTGACAAGTAAAACTCTGTTCAAGAAGGGTTTTTATGGCAGATGGAGGTATCTCGCTCATGTGTTGCTGGTTAGTTTGAGCAACAAGAAGATTGGTTATGATACGTTGAACCAGGAAGCCTAAGCACAGATGGTGGGCTTAGTATTTAACAGGCCATACAGTTTCTCGAACTTTTTCTTCAATGGGTTCAGAAAACAGATCAGAGCCGCGGGAACAAGGAGATTTTTGATGTATCCTAGGTTCGTGATGATGATCATCAATGCTCGCCTCCCAAATTTGGCTGCTGGGAGAGAAGTGAAGCAAGTGAGCACGATCATCAGACGTGGTTATGATGAGTTTAGGCAGAGGTATCCAAATGATCCAAATGCTCAAGATGTAGCATTATTTGGTGCAATAGTGAATGCCAACTATGTGGCACCTTCTGATGAGGTCATATCAGCATATGAAGGACCTCTACCTGAAGATGGTGATGCTGTTGAGGATGAATTTTATCCTGATCAGCTTCATGATGTTGTAGTTGAAGGTGATGCACCAAATGAGCCTGAAAACTTTGTGCATGTTGCAGATGATGTGATAAACCATCCAGGTGCTAATCCAGAGCTTGTTGAGCAAGTGCTTGAGGATTATGTTGATCCAGGATCTATGAGGGATCAAGAGAAGAGAAGGTTGGGTATTACTCATACTCCTTCAGAGTCAGAATCAGAGTCAGATTTTGAGACTGAAGCGAAGCAGAGCAAGAGCAAGAAGAAGCAGAAGAAGTAGATTGATGACAAAGACTAGACAAAAACATAATTTTTATTTTAACGTCTAGAAGATATTGCCAAGGAGGAGTCTGTAAGTACACGTCTATGTCAATAGCAGTCTAGATTGTTTGGTCTTATATTGTAATATGTCTTTGTAAGTGATTGTCATTAATGAACTTCATATTATGCATAGAATACTAGATTAAATTTAAGTATTGAATGTATGAAATGTGCTTAAGGATGAATTACAACCTCATAATTCATAAGAGAAATGCGACCTCGTATTTGCAGGGTCAAATATGTGGCAGGACAAGAATTGCGACCTCGCAATTGTGTCGAGCTAGGCTTTAAGTGCGAGGCTACTGCGCTGAAGCTCAAGTCGTGTGTTTCTCTATAAATAGCGAACCCTAACAGAGATTAGGGTTGAACATTTGTCGAAATATCAAACATATTTTATTTTAACGTCTAGAAGCTATTGCCAAGGGGGAGTCTGTAAGTACACGTCTATGTCAATAGCAGTCTAGATTGTTTGGTCTTATATTGTAATATGTCTTTGTAAGTGATTGTCATTAATGAACTTCATATTATGCATAGAATACTAGATTAAATTTAAGTATTGAATGTATGAAATGTGCTTAAGGATGAATTACAACCTCATAATTCATAAGAGAAATGCGACCTCGTATTTGCAGGGTCAAATATGTGGCAGGACAAGAATTGCGACCTCGCAATTGTGTCGAGCTAGGCTTTAAGTGCGAGGCTACTGCGCTGAAGCTCAAGTCGTGTGTTTCTCTATAAATAGCGAACCCTAACAGAGATTAGGGTTGAACATTTGTCGAAATATCAAACATATTTGCAGGTTAAGTCGTCCATTGTGTTCCGTGAGGCCTAGAGAAGATCTGCGAGGCAGTAGATAATCTGAAGGCTTGTTTTTCATAGTTGTGAATCACCAAGTTATAGTGAGGGATTCCGCACCTCAAGATAACTAGAGCAAACTATTAACGATCCAATTTCAGGGGACTTACACAACTCATCAATGTATCCTCTCATAATCTTCACGTGATCCGATACCGATTTTCCCTTGTCCTTAAGGTACTCTCTTGCTTCATTAAGAGTTCCACTCGCAATGACATTCACTGCATGTTGATTCTCTTTAACAATCATTCCAAATAGGTGATAAACATTGCCACAACGTAAGTGATCAGCATAGCTATCATCAATGGAATTAATGACTGCACCCAGTGTATCATTATGAGCAAAGTAACTTGTGTAAGCCTTATCAGAAAGCCCACCAAGCTCATCAATATCCTCAACAATCACGGAACGATCCTCAATGAGTTGGTTAAAAAGTCCCTTGTACATAAGGTAGTTTTTCAACGCTTCATAACAAGTTGCAAAGCATCCCGGTATTAGCTACTTTTGCATCAAGATATTCTTAAACCATGTAGCAATATCAGGCTCAATCATATCATTTAAAAGAACAAACTACAAAATAACGAAAACACAATTAATATCATCGACATTTATCCCTAATCATTAACTACCCACGTTTTAATCATAAAATCAAAACATATTAATGAATTAAGGCTAAGACTCATTTAGACCCAACGACATATATATCCGGTGCGGGGCTCGCGGCTACAGGGAATTAGTATAGTCAATAAATGAGTAAGAACGATTCTCTACCAATTAAGGCTATTAGATCTTTATGAGATTCAAAAGAGATAGGGAGTTCTCTATTTACAGGTATATTTAATCTCATCCTTGCCAGTTAGTACCTAGGCAACGGTCCACGGCAACCTAGCTTAGTCGTACAAGGATGCCTGTGGCTGTCCGTATCCGGTAACTGGGATGGGCAGATAAGTAACAACACCCTACGGCTAAACACTATGGCTTAGCTTAGGCAACGGTCCAGTGCAACAGGGAGTGTAGCATCTATGTGCTTCGACTTATAGGATGGCACGACTACTTCAGTGGGGTATTTATAATTATTTGTTAGTCCAAATAATGCGCTATCAACATCAAAAAGTGAATGGATTGAAATTACTAGCATTCCTATTCGTGTTTTAAACTATTTAAAAGACAGTTTATTTTCAACTTAGAAATGTTAATAAATTAGCATCTCGTTAAACCACTTTTAACTTAGTCGAAAAATAGTATCCATCTAAATAATTAGGGCATGTCATTTAATATCGTAATTCTAATCTAACTTTAGAAACCCTAATATTAAATTCATTTAATAAATGATTTATTCAATTATCTAGATTTCCACTAACAAGTCTCTAACTTTCTATTTTACGTAAAGGCACATGCAATTAATGTTCTAATTCGTTAAACGGCTAAGGCATCTAACAAGGCAATATTATTGTCCTAATTAAAACTTAATGCATGTCCTTAATTAATTAAAATCACTTTTAATTTTCGTAAAATATAATTCTTTTTGAGTTCTTCTAAAAATCCGATTTCAAAAACTCAATGAGTTTTATTTAAACAAAACTCTTTCCTTTTCGTATTTTAATTTTCAAATATATATTTTAGAGACATGCATTAAACCCTAATGCAAATATATATACAACTAAAATACATGCAATAAATAGTCCATGTAATCTAACAATTAAATCCACATGCAATATATAAACACTTATATAAATCTATTTATCGCATATAAGGAAACTATTTTAAATCCTTAAACAAATACAAAATATTTATATGGATATATATATAAACTCAAATTTTCAAAATTTTATATATAAAACATATATATATCCACATCTCATATATTTGTATTTATTCCAAGATTCAATTATTTCAACTAAATAATTAACGACTAGTTTAATTTAAAAGTATAAATGGACTTATCACTTCATTCATACTATATGGATATTGTTTTATAAAAACTTTTATTAAAATTAAAATATCCATATCATAAACAAATGAAGTTTCCATTTATGTAATTCCTTCTTGATTTCTCTTATTAATAAAATCACTTTCTCTTATTAATAATAATCATTTCCTTATTAATAAAATCATTTCTCTTATTAATAAAATCACTTTCTCTTATTAATAAAATCACTTTCTCTTATTAATAAAATCACTTTCTCTTATTAATAAAATCACTTTCTCTTATTAATAAAATCACTTTCTCTTATTAATAAAATCACTTTCTCTTATTAATAAAATCACTTTCTCTTATTAATAAAATCACTTTCTCTTATTAATAAAATCACTTTCTCTTATTAATAAAATCACTTTCTCTTATTAATAAAATCACTTTCTCTTATTAATAAAATCACTTTCTCTTATTAATAAAATCACTTTCTCTTATTAATAAAATCACTTTCTCTTATTAATAAAATCACTTTCTCTTATTAATAAAATCACTTTCTCTTATTAATAAAATCACTTTCTCTTATTAATAAAATCACTTTCTCTTATTAATAAAATCACTTTCTCTTATTAATAAAATCACTTTCTCTTATTAATAAAATCACTTTCTCTTATTAATAAAATCACTTTCTCTTATTAATAAAATCACTTTCTCTTATTAATAAAATCACTTTCTCTTATTAATAAAATCACTTTCTCTTATTAATAAAATCACTTTCTCTTATTAATAAAATCACTTTCTCTTATTAATAAAATCACTTTCTCTTATTAATAAAATCACTTTCTCTTATTAATAAAATCACTTTCTCTTATTAATAAAATCACTTTCTCTTATTAATAAAATCACTTTCTCTTATTAATAAAATCACTTTCTCTTATTAATAAAATCACTTTCTTTATTAATAAAATCCTTTAATTTCAAAACTTATAACATATTGGATAGATTTGATACGGGGTTGGGTTTGGGGTTCTTTTATTATTGTTGTGGTGGTTGTTTGAAAAATTGAGTGTGAGTAAAAAATATGCTGTAATGATTGCATTTTTCTTAAACCGTGTGTTTGATTCTCGGCAAATATCTACGGTTGCGCATAGAAGCTGATGCTTGTACTTTTCTAACCATTCTTTGTGCTATGATGGTAGCTATTTTTGCACATGGCTGGTAATTTCTCGTGACATGCATGTAACCTTACTCATAATTTCACTAAAATTTCATAAATGTTAGTCACAAATTGTGTATTATGTCATATATTTGATTATTTTATGTTTATATGTGCTCTGTCTTTGCGGTAGTAGACTGTCTTTGCTCTCTTTTCCTTTTAACTTGACACACTTTTGCACTTACTGTACTTTTTTCATAGGTTAAATTATAAGTAGACCTATAGTATTGTCATATGCCAAGTCCACACATTCTAAAATGGTTGATACAAGTCTTTGAATTGGAACTTGCAAGACCATAGTACTACTACATATAACTGTTGCATCCCCCCCTTATCCCCTGCACAATTATATGTTGACTCCCTAATTTGTGTACAAACACTGGAAGTTTGTTCTTTCCCTGATAACGTATCGTAATGCACTCAAAAACTCATTTTGAGACCAGACCTCTTGTGAGGAAACTGGACTCCTTGCCACTAGACCATTTGGTGATGGTTTTATGTGTCCCTTTTTAACTAATTTACTCTTAGGGAGCAATTGAAGTATTGAACGATTAAAATCTGACCATTTCTAACCTCGACCTACCGATATGTTTTATAAAAAATGCATCGGGATGCTTATGCACATTTTTTTATGGCATGTCTATCGCAACCTTTAATTTCAAAACTTATAACATATTGGATAGATTTGATACGGGGTTGGGTTTGGGGTTCTTTTATTATTGTTGTGGTGGTTGTTTGAAAAATTGAGTGTGAGTAAAAAATATGCTGTAATGATTGCATTTTTCTTAAACCGTGTGTTTGATTCTCGGCAAATATCTACGGTTGCGCATAGAAGCTGATGCTTGTACTTTTCTAACCATTCTTTGTGCTATGATGGTAGCTATTTTTGCACATGGCTGGTAATTTCTCGTGACATGCATGTAACCTTACTCATAATTTCACTAAAATTTCATAAATGTTAGTCACAAATTGTGTATTATGTCATATATTTGATTATTTTATGTTTATATGTGCTCTGTCTTTGCGGTAGTAGACTGTCTTTGCTCTCTTTTCCTTTTAACTTGACACACTTTTGCACTTACTGTACTTTTTTCATAGGTTAAATTATAAGTAGACCTATAGTATTGTCATATGCCAAGTCCACACATTCTAAAATGGTTGATACAAGTCTTTGAATTGGAACTTGCAAGACCATAGTACTACTACATATAACTGTTGCATCCCCCCCTTATCCCCTGCACAATTATATGTTGACTCCCTAATTTGTGTACAAACACTGGAAGTTTGTTCTTTCCCTGATAACGTATCGTAATGCACTCAAAAACTCATTTTGAGACCAGACCTCTTGTGAGGAAACTGGACTCCTTGCCACTAGACCATTTGGTGATGGTTTTATGTGTCCCTTTTTAACTAATTTACTCTTAGGGAGCAATTGAAGTATTGAACGATTAAAATCTGACCATTTCTAACCTCGACCTACCGATATGTTTTATAAAAAATGCATCGGGATGCTTATGCACATTTTTTTATGGCATGTCTATCGCAACCTTTAATTTCAAAACTTATAACATATTGGATAGATTTGATACGGGGTTGGGTTTGGGGTTCTTTTATTATTGTTGTGGTGGTTGTTTGAAAAATTGAGTGTGAGTAAAAAATATGCTGTAATGATTGCATTTTTCTTAAACCGTGTGTTTGATTCTCGGCAAATATCTACGGTTGCGCATAGAAGCTGATGCTTGTACTTTTCTAACCATTCTTTGTGCTATGATGGTAGCTATTTTTGCACATGGCTGGTAATTTCTCGTGACATGCATGTAACCTTACTCATAATTTCACTAAAATTTCATAAATGTTAGTCACAAATTGTGTATTATGTCATATATTTGATTATTTTATGTTTATATGTGCTCTGTCTTTGCGGTAGTAGACTGTCTTTGCTCTCTTTTCCTTTTAACTTGACACACTTTTGCACTTACTGTACTTTTTTGCGGTAGTAGACTGTCTTTGCTCTCTTTTCCTTTTAACTTGACACACTTTTGCACTTACTGTACTTTTTTCATAGGTTAAATTATAAGTAGACCTATAGTATTGTCATATGCCAAGTCCACACATTCTAAAATGGTTGATACAAGTCTTTGAATTGGAACTTGCAAGACCATAGTACTACTACATATAACTGTTGCATCCCCCCCTTATCCCCTGCACAATTATATGTTGACTCCCTAATTTGTGTACAAACACTGGAAGTTTGTTCTTTCCCTGATAACGTATCGTAATGCACTCAAAAACTCATTTTGAGACCAGACCTCTTGTGAGGAAACTGGACTCCTTGCCACTAGACCATTTGGTGATGGTTTTATGTGTCCCTTTTTAACTAATTTACTCTTAGGGAGCAATTGAAGTATTGAACGATTAAAATCTGACCATTTCTAACCTCGACCTACCGATATGTTTTATGGTAAAATTATACCAGCAATCAAGGAGAAAGGCATTAGAAGAGTGATCTCTCGAAAAGACTGGACTCATGAAGTCAAGCGAAAAAGTTCTTTTGGAACTTATGTAGGAGACTCCTAAACAGCTTCTTTAGCAAGAAGTTTGGTGTCTAAAATAGCTTAAAAATGAAGAGGATATTCATATTAACTAAAATAGCTTTTCCTTGTATGACTCTGAAAAATTGGATCTTGACCACTGAAACAGGAAAATTTAATCTGGTCTGGACTGGTACTGGCTTATTCGATCCGGCTCTTGGTTCTAGATTTACTAAAAACACCGGAAACCGGTTTAGGTCGATCTGATAACCAGCTCTTAAGTTCTCTATCTTTATAACCAAAACAACTTCGTTTTGTATTTTTTTCTTTTCAAAATTATAAAGCTCGAAGCTTGTGTTTGTTTCTTGTTTGGAATTGCACTGGTTTTAAACGGTATCCTGGTCTGTTTAGGTTAGTCCTATCATCGGTTCGATTGTTTGTCCTGTTTTGCCACGGTAAGCACCCTGTAATTGATATCTGCCTGTACAATCACCTAGCAATCAACTAACATATTTGCATAGGATAAGTACCGAGGTATGGATTGTTATGCTGTTTCTTGGCTAAACCTTTTTTCTCTTCAGGTATTCTGGAAGCGTAGCAGCCATGAGCATGGTAGGCTACATATTGGATCTTGGAGACCGGCATCTCAATAATATTCTTTTGGACTTCCATAGTGGTGATATTGTTCACATTGATTATAATGTGTGCTTTGACAAAGGACAAAGGATAAAGGTCCCTGAAATTGTTCCTTCCGTCTGGCGCAAACACTTGAGGCAGCTTTAGGATTAATGGGCACGGAAGGCTCCTTCAGAAAAAACTGTGAATCAGTTCTTGGTATCTTCAAGAAGAACAAAGATGTACTCCTTATGTTACTGGAGGTTTTTGTCTGGGATCCTCTAGTGGAGTGAACACGTGGAGATTTCCATGATGATGCTGCAATTGTGGGTGAAGAAGGAAAAGGCATGGGGCTGGCAGTTAGCTTAAGTCTATTTTCTTCTCGTGTGCAAGAAATTCGTGTTGCTTTGCAGGTATTATTACTGCGGTGGTTCTGGCATTTGCAGGTTAGTAAACTATGTGCATAAAGATTTCATTATCTCTGTTTAGTTCTTTATTGGTTCGTCCAATAACGAAAATTTTTAGCAAGATAATTGGTGTTCTTTATGTCTCATCCTAGTTCTATACATTTTTGTTATTCAGAGTTGGTGGTGGTGAAAACTTTTTCCATTTTTAGCAAGATAATTGGTGTTCTTTATGTCTCATCCTAGTTCTATACATTTTTGTTATTCAGAGTTGGTGGTGGTGAAAACTTTTTCCATTTTTAGCAAGAAATGTGGTATGGATCACCTTGAACAACCCGGGTTTGATCAATTTAATTTCATAGGGGCTTGAACCATACATTAAGGCATTGTTGGCACTTGCAATAGCTCATTTATTTCCGCATATGACCTACCCATCAATACAAGTCTACATTTGACTTTTGGGTGAAAACTAAATCCATTTTGCAAATTGCCATCAAACTATATCACCCAGGCATGTTTTTTGTAGTACATAATGAAATTTATCTCAGAATCTTTATCTTTTAATACTGTTTGATTATCAGGATTGTGCTATACTTTAAGTCTGTGTAACAATCATTCTTGTGTTGAAAACTCTATGCAGCATCACTGTCCTATATGTTATGAGGTTTTTTGCCATCAATCTTGTCAAAATGATCCGTTAAATTTATACTAGTACAGTAGTACATGGGTATATCCAATTGTCTTCCAAGGCTACTACAAAGATGAAGTGCAAACGTATGATGAGCCTTGCTACCCTCTTTTGCATGTTGTTTGTAATTATAAATTGGCTAGATATTGTTTTGAGTGGATTTTTTATGTTTAGTTAAAATCAACCTAATTTGATCAGGAGAGAAGTAATCGATGAAGAAGGATGGCTTCATACCGGAGACATAGGATTGTGGTGGCCTGGAGGCCGCTTAAAGATTATTGATAGGTAAGATGCAGGAAAATATTAGTTAGTGATTATCAGTGCCTCTAGTTTCTTGTGAGATAATAGTGAAGGATATTGATGGAGGTATCAAACATGAGGTTCAGGCAGGTTGAGTAACAGGTTAAAACCGGTTCTAGCTAAAATGAATAGTTTTATTTTTTGGAATCCGTCGGGTTGACCTTTTTTTGTAACTGAATTTTTGAGATGTAATAATCAATCAGTGTCAATACTGATTACTATTTCAAAAATCACATAATTTTTTTGGGGATAAGATAAGTTATGAAGTTACACTTTTGGCTACATTTGGCCTGTTTCCTCTGCAACTAACTTTCTGATATATCTATTTGATCCATTGGAAATAAATAGTTACCAACATCAAAATTTCCATGAATATGGGCTACCATATTTAAGTGAGGCATTTATGAGCTGTTAATATTTGTAAAGGGGTCTAAGCGTATTAATTTGTTCATCTTCTT
Organism: Erigeron breviscapus; assembly: GCA_034093135.1. Classification (NCBI taxonomy): domain Eukaryota; kingdom Viridiplantae; phylum Streptophyta; class Magnoliopsida; order Asterales; family Asteraceae; genus Erigeron; species Erigeron breviscapus. Next base: position 119,170,985 of record CM067169.1, on the reverse strand, counting down.
CCAGTTAGGAAAAAGAACATTTTTAAACTTGCGCAAGGAGAGTACATAGCCCAAGTCTAATAGTTTCAATAATTGGTGGCCCTTCTGGAGCCGGAAGACTTATTGTCATAGCATCGGTTTGTATCATATGTCTTTCAATATATTAGTATATTTTTGCATCTATTATAAGTACTGGAACTTAACATAGCAGTTGACCAGCCCAACCCTAAAATGGTTTCACTGTTGAAATATCGTTATTTTGGAATGGGTGAACTGGGAATATCCAAATTTTGCAACATGTTTTGACCATTTAAAAAGTTAAAATTTCAACAAGACCACATTGTCCCTTAGTATTTGCAACTGAATTTTCAGACAAAACTGATGTTTTTGGTTTTGGAATCTTGCTTCTTGAACTAATTATTAGACAAAAAGCTTTGGACTTTGGAAGGGCTGCCCAGAAAGGTATAATGCTAGAGTGGGTACTCTTCAAGTCTAAAACCTCAGTTATTACTAGAGTTGACATAATGGATAAGTATTGATCTACAATTATATTCAGGGTTTAGAAAGGATTGATCTACAATTATATTCAGATTACATAGATTGATCTACAATTATATTCAGGTTTAGAAAGATTGATCTACAATTATATTCAGGGTTTAGAAAGATTGATCTACAATTATATTCAGGGTTTAGAAAGTATTGATCTACAATTATATTCAGGGTTTAGAAAGGATTGATCTACAATTATATTCAGTTACATAGATAAGTATTGATCTACAATTATATTCAGGGTTTAGAAAGGATTGATCTACAATTATATTCAGATTACATCGAAGAAACTTCACTTGTAGCCGAAACAATGGAGCTTTCTGGTCCAAGATGACATGTTATTTTCTTGAATTGCGAAGGAGGCGGAACCTATGAGCAGCAAGGCCTGATAAAAGAAAACATATTTGATGTACTTAATAGGAGTTTTCTGTAATACATAGTGCTTATCCCTGGAGCTTCTTATAGAGAATATGTAGTATAAACGTATCAATATTTTTATAAAAATGTATCAGGAATTCATCATATATATTAGGTTTTGTTTATTAATCATGGTTAATACTATGAATCATTGTTTTGTTTGTTGCAGTAAAAACTCAAAAAGTAACCCATTTACTAGGTGCACATTTTTGTAAGACCCATTAACCAATGACATACATCATGGGGGTTTTGCTCCATTGTAGGGTGCTAGTAGCAGCCCCTTTTGTGCTAGTACCAATGCCAGGTTCACTTGGTTACGAGGAACAAGATGCCAAAACATTTGCTTCTTGGGTATGATTTTAGCTGTTGTTTTCTCAACTGAACGCTGCACATTGACTTTTTGGGTCAAACATATAGTTGGACCGATATATATTGCATGTGCTGTTTAATTATTTGTAGTAAGGCGATTATTGCCTTTGTGTGCAGGGAATAGACTACCTAAAGTATGATAACTGTAACAACAAAGAGATAAAACCAACTATTCGGTAACTCGCTGTGTCTTTAATCTTATAAAATCATGCCTATGGTTTATGGTATATTATTCTAACATGATGATCTGTCTGAACTTATAGATACCCGATAATGAATAAAGCTATCATGAACGATAGCCGTCCTATCTTCTTGTCACTATGTGAATGATAATATTCTTATTTCAACTAATTACATCACTTGCTATCAATACTTATTTTCGGTTCTTAAATGGTTTGCCAGCGGAGACATGCATCCTGCTCTATGGGGTTCTAAAGTAGGAAATAGTTGGAGAACTACAAATGACATTAAAGATAAGATACACGGGATAGGTACTTTCATATGCTTGTTTCTCTTTTTCTCACGGTATTTTATGTAAAATCATGTTAAACTAAAGTTTGTTTATTTTATTTTTTGGAATCCGTCGGGTTGACCTTTTTTTGTAACTGAATTTTTGAGATGTAATAATCAATCAGTGTCAATACTGATTACTATTTCAAAAATCACATAATTTTTTTGGGGATAAGATAAGTTATGAAGTTACACTTTTGGCTACATTTGGCCTGTTTCCTCTGCAACTAACTTTCTGATATATCTATTTGATCCATTGGAAATAAATAGTTACCAACATCAAAATTTCCATGAATATGGGCTACCATATTTAAGTGAGGCATTTATGAGCTGTTAATATTTGTAAAGGGGTCTAAGCGTATTAATTTGTTCATCTTCTTCCAGTTAGGAAAAAGAACATTTTTAAACTTGCGCAAGGAGAGTACATAGCCCAAGTCTAATAGTTTCAATAATTGGTGGCCCTTCTGGAGCCGGAAGACTTATTGTCATAGCATCGGTTTGTATCATATGTCTTTCAATATATTAGTATATTTTTGCATCTATTATAAGTACTGGAACTTAACATAGCAGTTGACCAGCCCAACCCTAAAATGGTTTCACTGTTGAAATATCGTTATTTTGGAATGGGTGAACTGGGAATATCCAAATTTTGCAACATGTTTTGACCATTTAAAAAGTTAAAATTTCAACAAGACCACATTGTCCCTTAGTATTTGCAACTGAATTTTCAGACAAAACTGATGTTTTTGGTTTTGGAATCTTGCTTCTTGAACTAATTATTAGACAAAAAGCTTTGGACTTTGGAAGGGCTGCCCAGAAAGGTATAATGCTAGAGTGGGTACTCTTCAAGTCTAAAACCTCAGTTATTACTAGAGTTGACATAATGGATAAGTATTGATCTACAATTATATTCAGGGTTTAGAAAGGATTGATCTACAATTATATTCAGATTACATCGAAGAAACTTCACTTGTAGCCGAAACAATGGAGCTTTCTGGTCCAAGATGACATGTTATTTTCTTGAATTGCGAAGGAGGCGGAACCTATGAGCAGCAAGGCCTGATAAAAGAAAACATATTTGATGTACTTAATAGGAGTTTTCTGTAATACATAGTGCTTATCCCTGGAGCTTCTTATAGAGAATATGTAGTATAAACGTATCAATATTTTTATAAAAATGTATCAGGAATTCATCATATATATTAGGTTTTGTTTATTAATCATGGTTAATACTATGAATCATTGTTTTGTTTGTTGCAGTAAAAACTCAAAAAGTAACCCATTTACTAGGTGCACATTTTTGTAAGACCCATTAACCAATGACATACATCATGGGGGTTTTGCTCCATTGTAGGGTGCTAGTAGCAGCCCCTTTTGTGCTAGTACCAATGCCAGGTTCACTTGGTTACGAGGAACAAGATGCCAAAACATTTGCTTCTTGGGTATGATTTTAGCTGTTGTTTTCTCAACTGAACGCTGCACATTGACTTTTTGGGTCAAACATATAGTTGGACCGATATATATTGCATGTGCTGTTTAATTATTTGTAGTAAGGCGATTATTGCCTTTGTGTGCAGGGAATAGACTACCTAAAGTATGATAACTGTAACAACAAAGAGATAAAACCAACTATTCGGTAACTCGCTGTGTCTTTAATCTTATAAAATCATGCCTATGGTTTATGGTATATTATTCTAACATGATGATCTGTCTGAACTTATAGATACCCGATAATGAATAAAGCTATCATGAACGATAGCCGTCCTATCTTCTTGTCACTATGTGAATGATAATATTCTTATTTCAACTAATTACATCACTTGCTATCAATACTTATTTTCGGTTCTTAAATGGTTTGCCAGCGGAGACATGCATCCTGCTCTATGGGGTTCTAAAGTAGGAAATAGTTGGAGAACTACAAATGACATTAAAGATAAGATACACGGGATAGGTACTTTCATATGCTTGTTTCTCTTTTTCTCACGGTATTTTATGTAAAATCATGTTAAACTAAAGTTTGTTTATTTCGATGATGTTGTTGAAATTCCTACAGCATGATGTATATAGCAGATATGAATGAGTATTATGCACATTATGCAAGACCTGGTGGTTGGAATGGTTTGTTTTTTTCTTCTCTTCATATGTGAATACGCTTTATGCCAGTTCGTTTTGAGATTGAACCAAACTGATCAGATTCAGACATTTGTTACTCACAGATCCAGACATGCTTGAAGTTAGGAATGGAGGGATGACAAAAGATGAATACATTGTTCTTTTTAGCATATGGGCTATTTCCAAAGTATATACATTTTCCCATTTATTCATTTTAAGCTAAAGGCAAAGTTTTTCACAAGCTTACATTCTCGAGTCCTTGCAGGCTCCCCTTCTTATCGGCCATGATGTTAGAGATGTCCCAAAAGAGACTCTCGATATCCTAGGAAACAGGGAGGTCATTGCTGTCAACCAAGGTGTGCTACTTTGATTTTAAAATTTGCACTAATCGAACTCTAAGCTTAAAAACCCCGAACATCTAGTCATGTTTAACGCACAAAAACGTTTTATGATTGAAATATTCTAGGTTTTTTTGTATAAACTGTTCACATTCATGCTGATTTACAAGAACATCTATTCGTCAGTTATTTTGAGAATTTAACATCATATTTTGACTCTTTCTATCATTTTGCATGAATCAAATGCTTATATCTCCACAGAAAGACTAGGTGTTCAGGCCAGAAAGGTTAGAATGGAAGGTGACTCGAGGTACTTAACTACTCCCATCTTCAAGTTAAGTCATATACTTTTTTTTTGCACCAAGATGACATTTATATTTGTTCATTTGGCAGATTTGGGCAGGGCCCCTTTCCAGATACAGAGTAGTTGTGCTCCTGGTGAACCGTGGTCCTGTAACTGCCCTGATCACAGCCCACTCGGATGACATAGGGCTTCCTCAGAATACCGTCGTGGTTGCCAGAGATCTTTGGCTTGTAAGTCACAAATCACAATTACCTTTCCATGATCATCATCATTGTTAAAGGTGACAAAATGGACAGGTTGGGTAACATGTCAATCTGTTGTGGGTCAAAATGGTAACTTTTCAGTAGGGTCCAGATGTCAGGTTGATCTAAAGTAGTTGATATTCTTTTAAGAGTAAATTACAAATTTGGTCCCTGTCGTGGGTCAAAAATTACCGTTTTCGTCCCTACCTTTCATATATTACCGTTTTGGTCCAAAAAACTTTGGTCCGTCAACGCTTTTGGTCCAATTCTCTAAACGGACGTTAAACACCCATCACGTGATCTGCACGTGATGGGTATTTTAGTCTTTTCATTAGCACAAGGACGAAAACGGTAATTTTTGACCCACTACAGGGACCAAAATTGTAATTTACTCTTTATTTTATTTTTTGTTTTCAATCAATATCTATATCTATCAGTATATAAATCTATATCCATATAAATATTTCTATGTTCTTATTTCTTTTCCAAAATTCTTCAAATCTCTTTTATCTTCAAACAATTGGGGATAAACATTTATGCACAGTTTATTATTATTGTTTAAATATTTCTGGATTCCATCTTAGGGTATGTTTTAGGTGTCAATGTGCATATTTTTGGATTCCTCTTTTATATAGTCTTTTGAAGTCCTTATATATATATATAGTCACATGTCCACTTTATGCCGATATTATGACAATTAAGATTATATATATATATATATATATATATATATATATTATATATATATATATATATATATATATATATATATATATATATATATATATATATATATATATATATATATATATATATATATATATATATATATATATATATATATATATATATATATATATATATATATATATATATATATATATATATATATATATATATATATATATATATATATATATATATATATATATATATATATATATATATATATATATATATATATATATATATATATATATATATATATATATATATATATATATATATATATATATATATATATATATATATATATATATATATATATATATATATATATATATATATATATATATATATATATATATATATATATATATATATATATATATATATATATATATATATATATATATATATATATATATATATATATATATATATATATATATATATATATATATATATATATATATATATATATATATATATATATATATATATATATATATATATATATATATATATATATATATATATATATATATATATATATATATATATATATATATATATATATATATATATATATATATATATATATATATATATATATATATATATATATATATATATATATATATATATATATATATATATATATATATATATATATATATATATATATATATATATATATATATATATATATATATATATATATATATATATATATATATATATATATATATATATATATATATATATATATATATATATATATATATATATATATATATATATATATATATATATATATATATATATATATATATATATATATATATATATATATATATATATATATATATATATATATATATATATATATATATATATATATATATATATATATATATATATATATATATATATATATATATATATATATATATATATATATATATATATATATATATATATATAGTCACATGTCCACTTTATGCCGATATTATGACAATTAAGATTCGATTTTGTACATAATCCGATTTGACTAGATCATAATTTAACTTTGACCAAGAAACCTTAATTTTTACCTTGACCAGAAACCCTAATTTTGACTTTGTCAAATCTTAAATCAATTTTGACCACCAAAAATCCAAATTAAACCCAAATACCCTAAAAACCTAATTTTGACAAAAAATATCATTTGAATCTGCCATTGACCGGCGTTGACCAACTTTGACCGACGAAGACACGACTCCCAAAACTAGATCCAAACACAATTCCAAACTGAAATCGATTTTAGAAGCCAAAAATGTATATTTCGGTCGGTTTGGCCGGCGTTGACTGACCCAAATCCAAGGACAAATCTAGATCCGGTTACAAGGATGAAGTTACAGCACGATTTCAAAGTCATACACACGAATACATCTCGGATCTAGGCTAGATCTAACCGAAAACAACCAAAAAATCACCTTTATTCCCGTTTGTTTTAATATTTCGGTTTGTATATACATCAACAAGAACCAAAAATCAAATAACAACATCAATCTTACCAAGAATAAAGATTTCGGACCAAAAGGTTTCGGATTTAGAGGATTTCGGACTCATTGTTTCCGGATTTCATGGATTTCGGTTCATTATTCTCGGATTCAGAGATATCGGGCATAAACATACACTTACACACTTAGACAACCGAAATACATATATATTTATGAAAAGATTTCGGATCTTAAAGGTTTTTGGCTCAAACATCTCGGATCTAAAGGATTTCGCATATATACATATACATATACTCATATACAACCGAAAACATATGTATTTTGTCAAAGAATTCGGATTTAAAGATATATATACTCAAACACAATCCGAAAATATATATATATGAGCAAATCTCAAGAAAAACGGGTTTAAATACATATATTTGTAAAGATTTTCGGATCTATATATATATATATATACATAGCCGAGATTTATAAGAAAATATGAAAGAAGATTCGTGATTTTGATGATCAACAATCAATACTTACCCAAATGTAAAAGAATAAGAAGAAAAGATGAAGAATTATGAAGGTAGATGGTGGTTTGTGGCGGCGGCCGGTTGGTGGTTGATGGTGGTTGTTCTTGGCCGAAATTAGAGAGAAAAAGGGGAAGGGGGCGGCTGCCAAAGAGAGGGAGGAGGGAGGAGTGTGAGAAATGAGATTAGGGTTAGGTTTATTTTTGTTTTTTTTAAAAAGTTATTATGTGTTTTGAGTTTTTTTTGTTAATATGGTCAAAAAACTTGGACTTGATAAATTTTGGTAATTTTAACTTTCATAATGTGATATAATGTAAAATCTTTAGACAATCGTTAAATATTTATAAAATGGCCCGATGCATATTTATGGATATGTTTTTCCTTTTAATTATTTTTAAAAAATGTATAAGAATATATATATATATATATATATATATATATATATATATATATATATATATATATATATATATATATATATATATATATATATATATATATATATATATATATATATATATATATATATATATATATATATATATATATATATATATATATATATATATATATATATATATATATATATATATATATATATATATATATATATATATATATATATATATATATATATATATATATATATATATATATATATATATATATATATATATATATATATATATATATATATATATATATATATATATATATATATATATATATATATATATATATATATATATATATATATATATATATATATATATATATATATATATATATATATATATATATATATATATATATATATATATATATATATATATATATATATATATATATATATATATATATATATATATATATATATATATATATATATATATATATATATATATATATATATATATATATATATATATATATATATATATATATATATATATATATATATATATATATATATATATATATATATATATATATATATATATATATATATATATATATATATATATATATATATATATATATATATATATATATATATATATATATATATATATATATATATATATATATATATATATATATATATATATATATATATATATATATATATATATATATATATATATATATATATATATATATATATATATATATATATATATATATATATATATATATATATATATATATATATATATATATATATATATATATATATATATATATATATATATATATATATATATATATATATATATATATATATATATATATATATATATATATATATATATATATATATATATATATATATATATATATATATATATATATATATATATATATATATATATATATATATATATATATATATATATATATATATATATATATATATATATATATATATATATATATATATATATATATATATATATATATATATATATATATATATATATATATATATATATATATATATATATATATATATATATACATATTTATATATATAATATTTATATATAAGTATTCATTTTGAAATATGCGTCTTAAAAAAAAAAGGTAATGGGAGGACCCTAGCCCCGGTACCACAATTCCAAATATTTGTGTACAATTACATTCATTGGTCGAATGAGTGGCTACTCTTATAGTATGACTAGTTGGAATTTATTGTGGCAACTTTAACTTTATTTTCATTTGAGAACAAAAATCTTTAGTGATATCATGGAGTTTTAAGATCAAGGAAATGTATCTGTGCACACACAAAATGACACGTCATTTTGGCAACTCATTGTTCATCAAGAATAAAACGTCGTCTTTTAATGAAGTATTTGATTTTTACTACATGCTTCTAAATCATTTGCTTAATATTAGAGTTGGTTACATAAAATGTATATGTAGTAGCAGCCCCTTTTGTGGCAGTCTCGTTGACTATGTAAATTGACAAGTCTATGGCAGTTGCTCACATCAATGAGTATCGGTGTAGGTACTGGTGCTGCTGACTTTGGTCACAATTATAGGGACGAACACTCGAGTACTAGAAAAATGGGTATTAGTCTATGCTACTAATTTTAATTAGACATGTGGCAGCAATCACTCAATCAGGTTGCGTTGGTAGTTCATTAGTTAGTTCATTAATCGTCATGTAAAAATCGTCAAAACTATTATTTGTTTTTTTTAAAAAGTTATTATGTGTTTTGAGTTTTTTTTGTTAATATGGTCAAAAAACTTGGACTTGATAAATTTTGGTAATTTTAACTTTCATAATGTGATATAATGTAAAATCTTTAGACAATCGTTAAATATTTATAAAATGGCCCGATGCATATTTATGGATATGTTTTTCCTTTTAATTATTTTTAAAAATGTATCAATATTTTTCAAAAATGTATCATTCAATTTGTGTACCTATGTAAAATTATATAGAGATACATATAGAAATATAGCTTTTATATCAATATCTTTATCATTAATAACAAAATAAAAACTAACGTCTACACGATAATATCTTACATCATACATTTTATATCTCAAAGACAAAAAAAAAAAAATCAAACTAGAAGAATGATCGACACCACTTGTTGTATCCTCATCATTGATATCAAGTTGAGTAAGAATGATATGTATCACGTGTTGATCGGTATCACTTGTGAAAAAAAAGTATCCTCATCATCGATCTCAAGTTCAGTGTATAACAAAAGCATATTTATTCATCTCATCATTGAGTAAGAATTATGAATTATCACCTGTTTTATTGAGATTGGAAAAAAATGTTACTTTGAACACATTTATAATATCGTTAATAAGTTCAAACACACAAACATCACCAATATCCAGGTAATTCATATCATTGAATTTCTTCCAATCGATTTATTATTTATAAAATATATTGTAAGAAATTGTTGTTTCACGTAAGTTTTTTTTTATTTTGTTATTAATGTTATAAATAAAGATGTAATTCATGAATATTATACCTTACACATGTGTAATTATATAACTTACACATATGGTTAAACCAACGAAATATTTATAAAATGGCCCGATGCATATTTATGGATATGTTTTTCCTTTTAATTATTTTTAAAAATGTATCAATATTTTTCAAAAATGTATCATTCAATTTGTGTACCTATGTAAAATTATATAGAGATACATATAGAAATATAGCTTTTATATCAATATCTTTATCATTAATAACAAAATAAAAACTAACGTCTACACGATAATATCTTACATCATACATTTTATATCTCAAAGACAAAAAAAAAAAAATCAAACTAGAAGAATGATCGACACCACTTGTTGTATCCTCATCATTGATATCAAGTTGAGTAAGAATGATATGTATCACGTGTTGATCGGTATCACTTGTGAAAAAAAAGTATCCTCATCATCGATCTCAAGTTCAGTGTATAACAAAAGCATATTTATTCATCTCATCATTGAGTAAGAATTATGAATTATCACCTGTTTTATTGAGATTGGAAAAAAATGTTACTTTGAACACATTTATAATATCGTTAATAAGTTCAAACACACAAACATCACCAATATCCAGGTAATTCATATCATTGAATTTCTTCCAATCGATTTATTATTTATAAAATATATTGTAAGAAATTGTTGTTTCACGTAAGTTTTTTTTTATTTTGTTATTTTTTTTTTTTTTTTTTTTTTTTTTTTTTTTTTTTTTTTTTTTTTTTTTTTTTTTTTTTTTTTTTTTTTTTTTTTTTTTTTTTTTTTTTTTTTTTTTTTTTTTTTTTTTTTTTTTTTTTTTTTTTTTTTTTTTTTTTTTTTTTTTTTTTTTTTTTTTTTTTTTTTTTTTTTTTTTTTTTTTTTTTTTTTTTTTTTTTTTTTTTTTTTTTTTTTTTTTTTTTTTTTTTTTTTTTTTTTTTTTTTTTTTTTTTTTTTTTTTTTTTTTTTTTTTTTTTTTTTTTTTTTTTTTTTTTTTTTTTTTTTTTTTTTTTTTTTTTTTTTTTTTTTTTTTTTTTTTTTTTTTTTTTTTTTTTTTTTTTTTTTTTTTTTTTTTTTTTTTTTTTTTTTTTTTTTTTTTTTTTTTTTTTTTTTTTTTTTTTTTTTTTTTTTTTTTTTTTTTTTTTTTTTTTTTTTTTTTTTTTTTTTTTTTTTTTTTTTTTTTTTTTTTTTTTTTTTTTTTTTTTTTTTTTTTTTTTTTTTTTTTTTTTTTTTTTTTTTTTTTTTTTTTTTTTTTTTTTTTTTTTTTTTTTTTTTTTTTTTTTTTTTTTTTTTTTTTTTTTTTTTTTTTTTTTTTTTTTTTTTTTTTTTTTTTTTTTTTTTTTTTTTTTTTTTTTTTTTTTTTTTTTTTTTTTTTTTTTTTTTTTTTTTTTTTTTTTTTTTTTTTTTTTTTTTTTTTTTTTTTTTTTTTTTTTTTTTTTTTTTTTTTTTTTTTTTTTTTTTTTTTTTTTTTTTTTTTTTTTTTTTTTTTTTTTTTTTTTTTTTTTTTTTTTTTTTTTTTTTTTTTTTTTTTTTTTTTTTTTTTTTTTTTTTTTTTTTTTTTTTATTTGTTTTCTGTTTTTTCAATTTTTCACTTTTTTTTTTTTTTTTTTTTTTTTTTTTTTTTTTTTTTTTTTTTTTTTCAGATCACCATGCAATGCAATATAAGTAACTTAAATAAATACGAAACTAACCTCGTTGCGGTAGACAAGATCCCTCATGATGTGGAAGATTCCGGAAACAAGATTCCAAGTGTAGAAACCTTCGTAAGTGCGTACACGAACAATGCCTCAACCAAGGATCTGCTAGACACCTTTAAGCTTACGACCGAAACCAACCTGTGATAAACCCTAAGGTCGAATTCGACCTCTCAAGTAGTGTGAGAGTCGAATTTCGAATCCCTTCTTAGGGTTATGGAATTCGAACTTAACCCTCACCAAAACACAAAGAAACCTTTGTTGAAACTAATTTAGGGTTTAACTAAACCCCTAAATAATTAGACCTAAAACAATTTGGGGTTTTGTTTCTTTTGGGATTGTGATTTTCGAACCACACAAAAGGGTGAAGAAGATTTTCACCTTTTGTGTGTGTTTAGGGTTTTCTCTCATGAATTAATTAACTAGGGATTTAAGGGGTTTATATAGGGAAGAATCCTAGCTAGATTAGGAAACTAAAAACCCTTTTAATTTTATCCCTAAAGTTCGTGCTCCCCCCTTCCTAGAAGATCTAGAACCGCCCTAAGGGGATAGGTGGGTCGGACCGGGCTTTCCTTATCAATTAATCACTTATTAATTAATTTGGACTATTAACTAATTAATTATCCAACCCGTTAACTCATTTAATTAATAAGTTATTTATCAATCAATTAAAACTAACTTTAATTGACTACTATAAATAACGGTTGTCGGTTTATCCATTTATCCTTAATTAACTCGCGTTAATTTATAAACGAATAATTTAATTAAAACTATTTAATTAAATGCGTAAATGATCAAATATCATTTCGTAGCTTTATGGTTAAACATTATAGATGTTATATTGTGTATGACCCTATGGGCTCAAAGATCCGAAGACATATGGTTAATCGGGTCTACGAAAGTTCACACAATTTCAACAAAAGTACCTTTTACATCGTACTTTAACAGGCATGCTTAAGGAATTAAATGCAATTCCTTAAATGCTCACAACCATATTTGTACGACAAAGTTGACATCCCAATGTCAACCTTTGCCTATAAATAGAGGTCTTTGCACATCCAAGAATTCACTTTGCATATTCAGACTTTGCAATATTCTTGGTGAACTTGTGCAATATTCTCTCAATCGTAAAAATGAACATTTCACCACTTTAAGTGTTTCGATTGTATAAGAGAATTTCCAAGTATTAGATCAATTGTATTTCATAGGTTGTTAGGATATTTACATTATTGTATTATCTTGGTTCCGCAACAACCTTGTAATTTATTTAACATCAATAAATAAATTACACTTGAAAAATTACAACTTGGTTTCACTAGATTTACATAATTGTATTTATTATTGCATTGTCTTTTACTTATTTATATTGTCACCTAAATAAGTAATCCACCAGTAACTTGGTATATCGGTCACTGGTACTGGCCCAAGTCGAGTCCGGTGAACATATTGCAAGGTAACTCACCATTGACATAGAGGTGTCTTCAGTAGTACCATCTCCTGAGTTGGGACTTACAAGTGGTATCGGAGCAGAAGACTAACATATACTTGTCTAGATCTGCTTCGATGACTACTACTGAAGATGAGAATGGTTCTGGTCAAGATGAAACTCCTGTTAATAATACTCCACCTAATCAAAATGTTAATAACAACCCTCCTCCTCCTACTATTATTGCTCCACATGTCCATGTGCACTACTCCAATACTCTTATAACAAAATATGATGGTAGTAGTGAGACTTTTGGCACATGGAAGGCCAGAATGCTATTGCATTTTGGTGGGATAGAAAGATACATGTTGAAAATCCTTAAGGATGGACCACACGTGTCTATTTCCCCTAGAGTTAGTCCTTTTCTTGATCAAACTGGATCTAGAAGGGGTACTAGGGAAAATCCAGAAGACCATTGGTCTGATGAGGATCGTAGACTTATTGACTTGGACACCAAGCTCAAGAACATGATCCTTGGGGCTGTTCCAGAAGATCTAAATCCAACACTTGTGTTGTTCCCAGTGCCAAGGCTATGTGAGATGAATTAGTTCTTTAGTTTGAAGGAGGTGATGACACCATTGTCACCAGAAAAATTGCTTTAAACAAGAAGTATAAGTTCTTCTTTGCACTTCCTAATGAGAGCCTAACTGGTACTTATACCAGGTTCACCAGCTTAATAAATCAATTAAGAGGCTTGGGAGTTGAGAAAGACAAGGATATTCTTCTTGAGAAGTTTTGTGATATACTTCTTTCCAAATGGGCCAACATGGTTCTTGTCCTAAGACAAGGAAAAACTTTACACAGCCACACTCTTGCATCTCTTTATGGAGCCTTCAGATTCACTGAAGATAATAATGCTCAAAGAATTGTGGCTGAGAAAGAAGCTTTAAACCATGCCAGAGTTCCAAGGTTGCCAACTTGACTGAGAAATCTTGTGCTGCTTTAATGTCTGCAGAGAGTATCCAGTCACTCTCTACGAATGAAATGTTAAACAACTATTTGAACTCTGGTCTGACCACTGAAATCAGTGATGATTGTGATGAAACTGACAATGATGATCTGGTCGCCATGATTGCTTCAAATTAATTCTGGGAAGTGAGGAGTATAAAAACACAACCTCACCTTTCAATGTCCCAGAATTATTGAGGAATCTTGACTCCCTTGTCTCTCATGATGATGAGGTTGAGATTCCAGGGATAATGTTGTTGGCATTCCCACCTAAAACCGTTGCACCAACACCAGATTGAAAGGGTTATCAAGTTGATAACATTATACATTTGACCCTTCCAATCTTTCTTTGGGTTCTTTTGACCTTTTCATCTAATGAGATACATACTTACAAAAACTGAATGAAAAAGATGTTATCAACTCTATTTACTTAATTAATTTTTAAAATAAAGCATAAGATAGAGTATTTACAAAAATTTACATAAAGGACGGAGTTTGAGTATATTACAGAAAGCTTTCATAATACTCTTCCTTTATGTGATCTGGAGCAGTCTTGTTCAAATCCCCTTCTTGATCCTTCCACCATTAAGGCTTCATGAAATATGCTACTTCTTTTTTGGGTAAAGGGGATTTTAAACCCCGGTAAGCTTTTATATCACCCAAAAAACAGTTACTACAAGTAGTATGACAGAATATCATACTAATTCATACATACGACATGCCGTATATATGTGAAACAAGCTAACTAGCAAAACTATTAATCTATTACATATCAGAATACATAGTAAAAAAATCTCCATGAGAGCGCATAAATCCAATATGTAAAGATCAGTGGCACAAAAAACATGCCACTAACAATCCAGCTACGTTTATGGTATCTTCCAAGCATCCAGAATGCTCAGCCCCTTTGTTCTTCTCTTGAATTTCTTAGAAGCAAGTTTGAGTCGAACATTAGATACAATGATGTCTCTGATCTGGTTTGCTGACCTTTCAACTGATGTGAATAGACGCCCATTTCTCTCTTGCCAAACATAATAGGCTGTGGCAGCAACCAGGATTTTACCTACAACATTCCTCGCAAGTTTCAAGCTAGGTTTCTCTAGAAGTCGTTCAGTGATCTCGCTCCATTTGTTTGAAAGGGAATCCTTAAACGCTGATGGTTTAACCATTGTCCATACCTGCGAAGCAAAAGGGCACTCAAAGAATATATGATCGTGAGAGTCAGGTCCATGCTTGCAAAGAGAACAACACATCAGGTTGAGATTAGTATTGCCATTAACATTCCATTGCTTTAACTTGTCTTGAGTCTTGAGTTTCTTTCGCATAATCAGCCAAGTATGAAAGGAGTGACGAGGGATACAATGTGGAAACCATACTATATCAACCCAAGGCACTTTATCTTTCCGAGGTCGAATTGTGTTCCAGGTGCTGCTAGAAGAGTAACTAATTTCATTTCCATCTTTATCTTTCCAGATGATAGATAAAGATGCTACTTCTTCGAAATATGCTACTTCTATCTCCAACTTGGTTGCAGACCAGCTTGAGAGCATATAAATGTACATTTGGCACCATGTTCAGCTCAGAAGCTGTTTGTAGACCAATATCCTCCTTGTGTGTTCTTATAATTAGACCAAGTTCAGGGGCTTCAATGAGTTGGCCTTCAATTGGATTTGTAATTTCAGGAGGCAGACTGAAATTGAGCAAATCCATCTTCTTTCCATATCCAGACTTCTGAATCTTGACATGTAAATCTTTTCTTTTCAAGAAGTCTTCAATGGTCACCTTCTTTTTCTTTCTCTTTTTGAGACCAAGCAGAGTCTTATCATCATCAGTTTCTGAATTATCATCTTCAGAAGTGAGTGATTGTGGCAGTCCAAATGTATCAATATTGTAGCTCTTCATTTTTTGCAAGTTTTTTGGACAGATCACCAACCACCACTCCATAATTGCTTGGCTTATTCAGAACCAGAAGGTTATGCAGTTCCACACACTCTGCATATCCAAGAGTAAATAACTCTGACAGCTCCAATACTTTACTTGCACAAGAATCACCTTCCCTTTTAAGATGGATTCTGGGGTATTTGCTTGTCTTGACCTTGCTTAGTCTGACCCCAATGATCTCTTCTTGAAGAACCCTAGTAAGCTTGAATTTCTCCAATTTTTCTATTTCAGAGACTGATGGCTTTTTGGAGATAATTACAGCTTTCTTCTTTACTTGAGCTGGCTGCTTCCTCTTTGGAGAATTATCCAAGTGTTCTTCAAGTTCTTGTAGAGCTTTGAGAGATTTCTCTTCTTCTTCCTTCAATCTCTTTTCTTTTTCTTCTTGATTAAGCTGATATTCAAGTATGGCTAACCTTTCCTTCTCTTTGTCATCCACGATCAGCCTTCCTGCATCTCTAGCATCTTTTGCCTCTCTTCTTCTTCTCCTTTCAGCTTCATTCTCCCTTACAGCCTCTTCTTCAATCTCAAGCTGACTTCTTTGCCTTGGAGCATCATCAGTCTGAGTGCCTTCACTCTGAATATTTTGGTCAGCTTGTTCTTCAATGGGCTGAATGGAAGTTGGGCTTGATCCAAATCCTCTCCTCTCTGTAAAATAAGGTCCAATAGGCACCTTGTCACTGTCATCTGAGGAGGACACATCTTCAAACTCAATAAGATCTGCATCAGCTTGGAGACCTAAAACAACTTTCACATCTTCTCCTTCCTCTTCTTCTTCATCAAAAACCACCACAACAGCAGCTTCAACTTCTTCTTCATTCAACCCAGTATCTTCTTCTTCAGTAGCAGTAGCACCTTCTTCAACTACTTTATCCCCTTCTTCTTCCTTCTCCCCCTTTTTGTCATCATCAATGGGGGAAAAGGAGGTGGAGCTGACTGACTTGATGAGCTGTGTGAGATCATTTTTTCAAATAATTATCAAGCTCAGTCAGTTTGGTAGTGTGAGAAGAGCTGGAAGTCTTCAGTTCTTCAACAATTGAGCTGATTTAGGTCATATTATTTTTCAGCTCAGCTTCAGACTTCTCTACTTGTGAAGGAACATTCACAACTTCTTTGAGCTGGGTTTGGAGGATTTGGATATCCTTGAGAACCTTCTTGTTCAATTTTCTCATCTTCAGCCTGCTAGCTTTGAATTTGGTTCTCATTGATTTCCTCAGCTTGTTTTGGGAAGTGACAAGTGCTGCTAAATAATTCCTATTTTCTTCATTTAATTCTGCCATCCCTTGACTCCAACCCTTTATTGTGCCACTCGACTTTGCACCCAACTTGCCCATTTCTGCCATATCCTCCATAATTTCATTTTGCTGGGTGGCCAAAATCCACTGAGTACTCACAATATCTTGAAGTTGATCCTGCATAGATACCTGTTTACCTTGAATAATATCCATAAGTGCACTAAGCTGTGTGATGTCAGCCTTTTGGGCGTCTTTCATCTCAGTGAGCTTAGTTACCACATCCTTCAATAGGGATCTGGTCGTATGGGAGGGACCAGCAGTTGGCCTTTCAGCCTGAGACCTTTGAGTAGTCTCACTGGTGTCCCTAATATTCGGTATTATTGATGAATTTAGAGAATGTGGAGCTGAAGGAGTTATTTGGTGATTTTCCTCATGAGAGTGAGTCTCAAGAGGTGGAACAGAAGTTGTCAGTTGGGTATCAGCTTGAGGAGAATTAGCATGTAACTCAAGCTGTACATTGCTTGCTATAGGAAGCTGACTTGATTGTTCAGCTTCAGCATTGGCAGTCACCAGAACATCCCTTGAGGATGGGTGAACCTCCAACTGACCAAGTGATTGATCACCCCTTGTGGTGGTGATTAGTCTTTGACTACCAACATCGTGAGGACCATCGGTAGCTGTCTCATCTGCAAGAGACGTTGATAGGACTTGACGAATCAAGCCCATATGACCAAAGGCAGTCCCTTGTGTTTCCACAAGTGCAGAGACGGCTGCAGTTGGTGTAATGTCAAGGGTAGAATTGGATGGTCCCTCTTTTGTGATGTTTTGTTGCACCACAGCCTCATCAAGACAGAATGTTGAGGCCTGTACTCCGCCTTGTGATCTAGGTGAAGCATTGGCAACCTGTGCAGACCCAGAGTGTAAAAGAGAAGAATCAGCTTGAGTACCTTTCTTTGGAGATCTTCGGTACACATGCAAAATATTTTGCAACTGTGGTAGACTCGACTCTTTACGGACTTAGGTTGAGTCCAGGGGCGTCCCTTTAATGATTTCACCACTCTGTTTGAAGAGTGATGAAGGCGTGACAATATTAGACTCTGTGTGACCTTGGGTTGAGGTCTATCTTTCAATGCGTACATCCTTTTGGGAGGATGCAGCAGTACAGTTTTCCCTTTTATCTTATCTGCACCCTTTTTAGAGGATGCAGATGGGCGAATCGGCTTAGCAGCAGGTGAAGTTGAGTCAGCTTGGGAACGTTCCCTTGCAGATTCAGCTTCAAGGGGTAGTCTCCTTTGAGATGAAGAGACTTTAGCACCTTTTGCAGCATGCTCCCCCTCAACTGATGCTTTCTTTCTCTTTAGAGATCTTTTCTTTTTAGTGATTTGGGAGTTTGGCTCATTTTGCAAAATTGGAGATTTTTGTGAGGGATCGGCTAGGAAAGGATTTTGTGGGTCCACTTCCTTACCCTCAAAAAATGAAGAACGATGAGAGGGAGAAGGAGTTTCATGGATATTAGTATGTGTACCTTGATCACCACCATGAATGGCTAAGACCAAATCAGCTTCAAGCTGATCAGCTTGCGTCGAAGGATAGTCAACCTCAACTCCCTCTTGAGAATCAGATTGATCCTCAAGGTTCTCCTGCTCTCTGTTAACATAAAAATTCAAATAATCCTGCATTGCAGGTGTCAATTTCGGGTGGACATCAATTGATTCAAAAATATTTGAGGCAAGGGGTGAAATTCTGATAAAATCCCTTGTTGCCCTTTGGTAATCTCCTTTCAAAAAAATTTCAATAATGTAACCCAAAATTCTGCCATAGTAGATGTTTTCAGATTTTGCAGAAATCTTGGATACAAGATCATCAAAAATTAATTTACCAAAATCTATTAACCTATTGTGGACTATGCTGTAAAATATTTGCATTTCAAGTTTATTTGGGGTGTCAAAACAACCAACTTTTGTTTGCAATTATGTCACAATGGTTGAGATCAAATATTTGTAAATTCCAGAAAAATGAAATTTTAACCGACCCATCAACCCTCCCTGAATAAACAATTTCCCTTAAAACACTTTTAGCAACATCCAGGGGTGGGGCTGATTCATAGGCAAGGTCAGACTTGTACTCTAGTTCAATTTTTTTTTAAAGCTGTCAAGAATAAGTACAAGTCGACAAGATGCATTGTCCAAAGTACCAACAATGCATTGCTTGCCCTGTTTGGTGGTTGCTACCCTGCTTGTTAGCCAAAACTCACAAAGTTGATTATGATTAATCTTATTAGGAGAAAGATGCAGAATCTTACCCATAGGATGATAAAATATATACCTCGCCATGTCAGTGTACTCTGACTTGTTTGAAGGTGGATGGAGATTGGCAAATTGTGGAGGCCGTACCTTGATCTGAATAAAAACCCATTTGGCACCCTCTATTTCTGGAACTTTATCTCCCTTCAAATAAGTACCGAGTTTTTTGATTTGTTTTGGTTGAGGAGACTCAGATTGAGAAGATGAAGCCATTTGATTATACACTGATTGAGGAATTAACTAAAATAAAGAAAACTTGAGAAAACTTGAAAACAGAGTATGAAAGATTTTAGAGAAAAAGAGATAAGAATGAGATTGATGAGAATGCAATGGAGTAGTGATTTGATCAAACGGGTTGGCTTTTATATGGCCTTCCCACCAAAAATGTGCCATTTTATGATTGGAGAGAGAAAGTACACTTACCCCAACGGTTACTTTTTACCATGGAGGGAGTAACGGTTGAGGTTTGTACAGAGGAAAGAGAGAAACAAGAGTAAATCAATATTTTATTTACAACAACAAGAAACAAAAAATATGAAATAACTTACTAAGTAAAGTCCAAGCTGAGCTGACTCAGCTTGGTCATCCTTAGGCAAAAACTAAGGTCAATCAGCTTGAGTTTTCCTTAATGGATTATTCCATATTTAACATTCTCATCTTGCTCACCAAGGTATTAAACCTTGCTTCATCAAGAGGCTAGGTGAACAAGTCTGCAAGCTGATTGTCTGTTGAAATAAAATGAAGTTCAATATCTTCCTTCATGACATGGTCTCTAATGAAATGATAGCTGACATCAATATGTTTAGTCCTTGAATGATTAACAGGATTGTTGGTAATTGCAATGGCACTTGTATTGTCACAGAAAATGGGAGTTTTGGACACAATAATATCATAGTCAGTAAGGTGATGCTGCATTCATAGGATTTGAGAACAACAGCTTCCAGCAGCAACATATTCAGCTTCAGCAGTAGAGGTTGAGACTGAATGTTGTGAGTCCCTGAAATACGATGGTTAACCTAGAAGTGTAAAATACAACAAGTCTAATAATCACTAGAATGGACTAGTATTACTTGTAAATAAATGCAAGAATATATAAACAAAGTAATACAAGACTTAAAGCAATAAACAAGTAAAGTGGAACATTATGTATTTTTCAATGGTGTATTTTATTTATGATGTTAAATAAAATACAAGGTTGTGCGGAATCAAGATAATACAAATAAGTATGTATCCTAACAACCTATGAATTACAAATGATCTATATTTGTCAAATAACTCTTTTGGATCGAGATACTTAAAGTTGTGAAGTATCCCTGTTTAAGATCGAGAGTATTTAGACAAATTCACTCTAATGCAAAATGTATGCTTAAAAGTAATTTTCTCAAAGAAATGACTTTGTATTTATAGGCAACAAAATTCACCAGTGAATTTTGTGCCGTACAAATATGGTTGCATGCATTTAATGATCCGACAAGAACATTAAATGCATTGGATAAGGTATAAGGATAAATTCACATCAATATGACTTTATTCTTTTAACCAACCACCTTTACACACGTATAAACTTTGGGAAAGAACAAGTGGATTGTTCTTTGGAAAGTGTGTAAAGGCAAAAGTCAATTACTCGATATCATTGTTCAGACTTGTAAGGTCTAGAACACTGACAATCCTCCAGTGTACAGATCTGGTAAGACTTCCAGTGGACTCCGCCAGTCTTTGACTTCAGTGAGAACGTCTTCAGTAGAGTAGATCTGGACTGGGGTGAAGTCCAGTGAGCTAATCTGGAGAATACTCCAGATTTCCTATACAAGTATTTGCTCACTGGTCTTCCATTATTTCTGGACAAATCTTCAGAGGGACTCCAGATTCCAAGTCTGGAGTAGGTCCAGTAGAACACGTTTCTGGACAGATCTTCAGTAAGGCTCCAGTAGTCGAGTCTGGAGCGAGTCTAGTAAATCTGGACCTAACAAATTCCCCCTATTTGTTTAGAAATAATGCAAGTGTTTTCAAGCTTAAATCTATACAATTTTGTATGCTTGAAAAACACAAGTTTTGATTTTAGTCTAAAAAATCTAAGTTACTGGAAAACACTTTATAGATCATGAGTGTTTTCAGTTTCATCTTTTAAGTTCTAACTTAGACTAAATCTGATCATTTACTTTTATGAATAAAAAATTGCAACTAATATTACATACATCAACTGATAAATAGTTTACAATTTTCATCAAACAATAAATTACAACAAGTAAATGATAAGAGTCAGGCCCTTCTCTTCGATGTCTGTCCTGGAGCATCTTCAGAAGCCTTTCTCTTTGGTGATGGAGAAGATGGTACTGATTCTGGCGATTTCATGCCCATTGCAACTTCCATCTGTTGCTTTCTTCTCCATACCTTCTCAATCCTCTTCAGAAATGCTTTAACATCAGTCGACACATTTGTCTTCCCCCTGAACGTTAAAGCAATCTCTTTCAGTTCACTCCATCCAAACGCTTGGACTGAAGTACTCTTTCTTTCATCAGTAAAGTTACCTTCCCTGGTCAACTTTACTTCAAACTTGGACATACCTTCATGATTACCAGCAAGCTTGATTTCTGCACCAGTGATCCGTCTAGCATCAGCCCTGAAATTTAACATTTCATTATACTTGTCTTTCAATTTGGCTGTCTGGATCAATGCTTCAGTTTCCTTTGACACTCTCTTTTGCTCAACAGCAGACTGGAGTTGTTGACGATTAATTTTCAGAGAAGTGTCCAGGGGAATGAATCTGCTTACATCAGTATCTTTAATAGCTTTGATCTGTTTGGCAGTCAGTTTTGGTAAGCCAGTCAGTTTCTTTCTGTACTCTAACTCCAGAGCACTAGCATTCTTCCTTATCTTCCTCTGGAGCATCACCAGTTCCTCCTTCCTCTGCCTGATGAGTTCTGGTACACTAACGCCATAAATTATAGAATCATAAACCTGTTCTTTTTCGGCGTAAAAGGAGCGTACATGAACATCATTCAATACATTCAGACATTGATGAACTCTAGGGTCTTCCTTCATCTTTTTGTACACATCAATATTTATGCCTAACCTGCCAGCATTGTAAGAGTCCAGAGTTCCCATAGTTGCCATCTCCCTTTGATGGGCCAGCAGTTCATCTTTTTGATTTCTCTTAAAGATCTCTATCATTATGCATTCTTATTCTAGCTTCTTGGAGCTTTCATCATCAGCTGTAGGATACTCTGATGATTCTTCAGCAGTTTGTTCTTCTTCACCAGATACCAATTGTGCTTTTCCTTTTAACAGACTTCAGTGTAGTTGGTATATCTGGGAAACACTCAAACTGGGGCTCACTGGCTTCAGTACCAGCAGCTTCTTCAGACAGCATAGTGGCTTCAGTGCCAAATGCTCTTTGTGCCAAATGCTTCAGTGTCACTTGTTTTTGGTCACCAGACGACTTTTCCCCCTTGGAATGATCACCAGTTATGGACTTGAGATCATTCCATAATTGTTCTAGCATATGTCTGTCCAGTGCACCAAAGGTTCTTCCTGCCACTGGAGTTGTATCAGTCACAACTTTCTTAAGTGCCTGCACTTCCTTTTTAACAGTTTCAACTTCTTTAGGAAAGTGCTTTGGCAATTTTTCTTCCATCAACCTCTCCACTTGGGGTAACAGCCCATCTTGAAGAGTTCGAAGAACAGTCTCAGAAATTTCTTTAGATAATTCTTTCAGCATACTGATTCTGAACTTCTTTGTACATTCATCACTTATCGTGCTAACAACAGCATCCTGATCAAGTGTGGATCTACTCTCCAGAGAACTTATCCTGGTAACCAACTTCTGAACCTCTTCATTCAGACCTGCCAGTGGTTGAACAAGTTCACCTTTCACTGCAGTCTGAACAGAGTTCACCAGCCTTGTCTCCAATCCCTGGACTGCCACTTTGAAATTTTCAGTATTGTTGTTTGTGGCCAGTACCAGTTCATCAAGCTTCTCAAAAACAAGATTCTCATTCCCAGCAAACAGATTCATCTCAGATGCAAGGTTATTTGATATAAAGATTTAAAGTCTGAAATAACCTGCGATGAAGTCTAGAGTGATCTCTCCAGGTCCGCCACCTTACTTAAAAGGCCTTGGACCTCGGCAGAAGATGAAGTGGAGAGACCACTGGGAGGTTCAAGATTGGAAGGCAATCTGGTCATAAGAGGTACTTGTGCCCAGTCCTCTTCAGTTGCAGCTTCAGATGTTACAACTGTTGAGTCCAGCGCACGAGATTCAGTTACGTTGACTGGAGTTTGAAGTGGTGGAGGTTGAGATTGTGAAGTTTGAGTGGTTGCAGGAGTGAAGTATTGAGTATTTCTTGGAATTGAAGGTGGTGGTGGTGGTGGTGGCATGTTTGATTCTGGTGGAGGTTCATTTGATTCTGGTGGTGGTGGTGGTATTTCAGCAGATATAATTGGTTGGGTGACTAAAGCAATAGCAGATGTGTTAATATTTTCTTCTTCATCACCCAGGAAATTCATGTTTACATCAAAACCTTCAGACATTGGGGAATCTACATCATCCCAATCTGGAGTCATCCCAACTGTCTGATCACCAGTCTGTTCACCAGCCTGTTCACTAACTTGTTCACCAGCCTCTACATTCAAGTCGATTTGAGCCTCTTGCTCACCAGATACATGTTCATCGGTCTGAACATCTTGTTCGACTTGCTCAACAACCTGCTCAATAATCTGGGCCACATTTTCTTGCTCAACATTCTCTTCAGGTTCAAAAATCGGAGACCCATCCAGATTCATTACATCACCAGGATGTCTTTCAGGATTCACCTGAAGTCCAGCTCTCATCAGACGCCTGTTAGTTCTAGGTCGTCTGGAAGGTTCAACATTTTCTGGTCCTTGACCTTCAGGAGCCACTTGTCTAATAGGTTGTACAGCTTCTATGATCTGTACATCTTGGTCACCAGAGGGTCCTTCAACAGCTTGACCTCTACCTGGAGCCATTTCAACTTCTTCTCTTTGAAAGGAGAGCATGGACTGAGGAATATCTACCTCATTCAGTGGAGATCTGAGGTTGGTCAGATCCCTCATATACTCACTCACAGAAAAGTGAGTAGTCTCATAATCATACTGGTCTCCAAGAGCTCTTTTAAACATCAGTGAAAGAAAACGGTTATAAGGAACAAAAGCTTTTCATCAAAAAGGATCTGAGCGAAATCCACTCTTAGTCCAAACCAGAGGCAGTAGGCAATCTAGAGATGGGTTTGATTTATCTGGTCTAACCCTCCAGAACTGCCTCCCAGACATTCAACAATGTGGGTGAAGAAGTATCTCCATGAGTCTGATAGTTTGCTCATGTAGATAGTTCCCTTCCTGGATAGCTGGCCATGCTCATCCATTATATATGTGTGCCCCATCAGTCTGCACACTTCCCTTGTATTGATACTAGAAGGAAGTTCGATGGGCAACTCATTCTGTTCAAAATAATTCAATTGAAGAACAGACCTGAGTAGACTAGCAGTGAAACCCAAGGATCTGGTACCTTGCTTCAGAGAGTAAGTAATTGATGAAGTTTCATCATCATATTGTGCAGTGTACCAGAATTCACAGAGGTAATCGTGGTACATCCTCCCTGGATTTAATGTCAACGCACCATATAGTGGGCATGAGAGAAAAAATGTGTTTAATCTCCCAATAACAGATTGGGCATCATGAACACTGGAAAGTGAAAGTCTGGCCATCCAGTTGTTCATGTTTATTCTTATAGCTTTTGCCTCTAGAGTGATATGGGGTGCCTTGTCAACATTTTTAGTTGGATCATATTCAGCAGCGAGCAGATTTTTAAGAGATTTAGATTGTCTAGGTGCCATTATATGAAGAATAGATGAAGATGAAATTAAGTATTTAGGGTTTAGATGAAGATTTGATGAAGGAATGAATGGAAATGGAGTAAATATGAGAGATGATGATGATTGGAAAATGAATGAAGAAGTAAATTGTAACACCCCGACTATAGCGGAAACACGAGATGCCACAGAACGACATGGTACAAAAGATTTAAGTATAAAACATCAACATAAAGTTTCAAATGCCGTCCAAATTCAAAAGGTTACAAGTTCAAACGGACGTTTAATAAACATTACATAACCAAATTCATAATCAGAAGATCAAATGTTTGCATTACTAGTCCAAAATGCAACAATTAAGCACATCATCCATGAAGCGGTCCAAAAAGCTAACTTACTGCCCTAGACCTGAAAAGCATGAAGAAAAAGTGTCAACTACGAGAGTTGAGTGAGTTCATAGGATTATGCTAACAACACACATATATTTAATCCAATTCAAGAAAGAATATGTCATAAAATTTCCAGGAATTCCATCATACTGTCCATACCCAAACCGTATGCTCAACCAATAATTGTCATCCATAATATAATATCAATACCTCTGGGTCAATGGTAAGACTACCATGACATAACTTGATGAGATTGTTCTTGAGCCACTACTAAGACCGGTTATGTCCCAATAATCAATATATAGTCCCAAATGATAAGATAATGATAAGCACATGCTGTCAATCACGTGCATAAAGATAACCAAGGGTCGTGCCATGGAGACGCCCATAAATATATAGTAGTTAGAGCACCGCGAGGCCAGACTGGCGATGAAGGTGGCCACAAAGGCAGACCAAACATCCCACCGTTACCTATAATAGTGGATGAGGGGACAAGTCCTAGTTGCGCAACCCTCTAACTACATGCCTCAAATGAGTTAATAGTAGTGTACAGGGGACCACCGTTTGACAGTACTCAAGCTCATCATATAACATATAACACGTTGAACATACAATATAATTCCCATATCATTATCATTAATTCAGAGAATCATTTCATAAGAGAAAGTCATTTTAATTAAACATGCTTTTCACCCCGAAAGTAAACACATAAAAGAGTTTGAAAGGGGGCTATGACTCACTTGATTAGAGAGTGAAAGGGGCTGATCAAACGCGATTCCTTCGCTTAGATTTGTTGCGCCTCAAGCAAGCCTAAACCATAACGTATATATTCACGACGTAAGTTCGCGCGACATGAACTAGTGAGCTAGATCATGAGATGTATACTAGTAGACTTGCCCATCTTTGGTTGTTATTAGATTATGGAATTTAAGTGCATTATGATGTTCTCATTGTTTGGGTATAAGGGATTTGGTGGTAAGAGTCGTTTTCTCATTATACGTTTTTGTACGTTTATTGGAATTTCGGTAGTTTGGCTTGGATTTATATGATTTCCATTGCACACTTTGCTTAGTAATAATATTTGACATTAGTGGTCTTATAATATTAATATTTTATGTATATTTTCTGATTTGTAATTATATATTTTAATTTAATATTATTTAATTAATTATTTATTCATTTTATTGATTTATTAATTAAATAATTCCTTAAAAATACTTTTAAGTGTCATAACTGCCTTTGTAAATTATGAATAATTTCATTTGAATTATCTTCTGATATATAAGCTTCTTAATTTATAATTTCATGATTTATACTTTTATTTATGTATTTCCCATTTATTTTAATGATAATTTTTAATTAATTACTTTTACTTAATTATTTATCTTTAAATTATGTAACACATGTCTCTTGCCTTTTAACTATTTTTCTCCAGTAGGTTTTAGTTATTTTTATCCATGGTTAAGATGATTTAACTTCATTCTTAATTTACATAATTTATTTATGGATTTTTATGTCTTTTAATTACCATTTAAATTCAATATTTCATGGAAATTCTTAGAAATCATCACTAAACATTTTGGTCAAAAATCTCAGGCCTTTTAGGCAACTTTTATCCATACAAAATCATATCACTTCAACCTCTCTTGTGTCTTGCTCATTTTGAGGGTTTTATGATTAAAAATCGTTTACCGAAATAGTGATTTTAGCCTCATTTCTTAAGCAATTAAAGTGCTTCAAAATGGATTTTCATTCTTGTTTCATTATTTACAGAAAGTTCATCATATTTTGGTGTCCAAAATCGTGAGAGTGGTGGTGGTGTGATATGTGCAATTTAGTGCTTTCGGTTAGTGATTATTTGACCCGAAAATGTGATTTTTGAGCTTATTGTTGTCATGAACCAATAGATCTGAGTTTTGTGCTTTTATTTCAACATTTTTCCAGTAGGTTTATCATATTTTCTTGGTCATAAGATTATGGTGCATGTGTGTGCTCAAAATGCATTTTTGCGTGTTTTCGGTTTGTGATTTCTAGCTTATTTTAACATGTTTTGATTCAAGCTTTATATCCTTGATATTTTATCAATTTTTCCAGAATATTAACACTAATATTAACATATTTTTCACTTATAACAAGTCCATATCCATCTCATAATCCAACAAAAGATCCAACTTTCTTAAATCTAGCATATATGCATTCGAATCAACACTTTTTACTATCAACTTTTATAGATCTAACTTTCCACAATATAAAAACATCTTTTATATGAAAAATCTCAGAATATACTCTTCAAAAATATACAAAAACATATAGATCTATCAACAAGAAAGTCACTTTAAAAGCTACTAATCTCTAACAACACTTTTGGGTCTTAAACTTGTTGAATCCTTGGATCTTTCTTCTTAGATTCGACATGCATGAGCATGGTAAGAAAGATCCTATCAACTTTTCCCTCATTAAGTGTATATTACAAAGAAAACAAGAAGAAAGTATGAGTTTTTGATAAAACCTTTGAATATAAACAAAAACGAGATTAGATCTAGTAAAAGGATGAAGATTATACCCTCTTGAACTTGGTTTTGGATGATGAAAGAGGGCAGATTTTCGTGGCCTTCAAACCCTTATAATACCTTCAATCTAAGCCTAAAACAATCCTTAAACCCTTGCTTGATATAACCCTTTAATAATCTAACTTAATCCTTTATTATTAATACTAGTTTAGATGAGTTTTTCTTGCCTTCTCTTTTGTTCTTTTGGCCGTAGGAAACAAGGAGAAAGGAGGGAGAAGAGAGAGTTTTCTTGAGAGAATAAGAGTGTGTGTGAAGAGTGTGAAGAGTGTGTGTTGGAGTGGTGAGTTCCAAGAGAGAAAAGTGTGTTTGAAATGAAGAGTGTGGAGTGTGAAATGGGGGAGGGAGGCCGGCCTTAAGGGGGGGGGGAGTGAAGGGTTTGTCTTTTTTTTTTGTATAAATTTGTTGTATATATTGTGTATATATGTTAGGTGTAAGTGTATATATATTTTGTAAGGTTAAATGTGTTAGTTTGTAGTTATAAGTTGATGTTTGTTCTAATATGTGCATATGTATATATGTCATGTATATATGCTTGTATGTATACATTTTTGTGTTTCTAATTTGTTACATGAGCCTTTGATTATGACTTGTATTTATTTTAAGCATATATGTACACATATATATATATACTTATTATGATTTAAACGCTTTTATGCGCATAAGAACTTATAACATGTTTTGAATTAGAAATTTTATTTTCGTGACCAAATTTACTTAAATTAGCTAAATAATCAAATTGTTGGACCTTCGTAAGGATTTTTGATGGCTATCTCAACTGGTGAGACTTACGTTATTATTTAGATAATTTGATTGATCATCTATAAAATCTTGTTCAATGGTACTTTATAACTCACATTTAGAATTGAACAATAGCTTTAGATTGCAAACTTTAGGGCATTATCTACTAGCTTCTAGTATAACTATGGCTTGCGAGATCATAGGCAACATAACTAGTTCATATATAATATTTAAAAAGTAGGGTTGTTACATCCTTACCCCCTTAGAAGAATTCCGTCTCGGAATTTGAATTTGTTTAGGGAGTAAGTGCGGATATTTCTCGCGTATAAAGTCCTCGCGCTCCCATGTAAACTCTGGTCCGCATTTCGTATCCCATCTAACTTTAACAATAGGGATCTTGCTCCTCTTTAGGCGTTTCTCATCGCGATCGAGAACTTCTATTGGCTCCTCACGAAATTGGAGCTTATCCTCCACACGTAGTTCCTCAAGCGGGACCACTTTCGAATCATCCGCCACACATTTCTTCAAGTTTGACACATGGAATGTGTCATGGACATCTCCCAATTCCTGGGGTAATTTCAACTTATAGGCTACGGGGCCTATTCTAGCAACAATTTCAAATGGCCCAATGTATCGGGGGCTCAACTTTCCTCTTTTGCCGAACCTTACGGTTCCCTTCCATGGTGACACCTTTAATAGTACCTTGTCGCCAACCTCAAATTCTAGGGGCTTCCTCCTTTTATCCGCATAACTCTTTTGCCGATCTCTCGCGGCTTTAAGCTTTTCTTTAATAATCGCCACTTTGTCCGTTGTCTCTTGGATAAAGTCAACGGTAGCTAGGCTTCTCTCGCCCGCCTCTACCCAACACATGGGTGATCTACATTTACGCCCGTATAGAGCCTCAAACGGCGCACACTGTATGCTAGAGTGATAACTATTGTTGTAAGTAAATTCTGCGTATGGCAAGTGTTCATCCCAACTTCCACTAATTCTAATGCGCAAGCTCTTAGCATATCCTCCAATGTTTGTATTGTACGCTCACTTTGCCCATCCGTTTGTGGGTGGTAAGCCGTGCTTAATGATAACGTAGTGCCCATTGCTTCTTGCACAAGACCCCAGAAACGTGAGGTAAGCCTACCATCCCTATCGGATATGATGGACAGAGGTATACCATGCAATGTCACAATCTTTTCAACGTACAAATGTGCTAAACGTTCAGTGTTCCAATCTTCTTTGATGGGGATGAAATGGGCTGATTTCGTAAGACGATCAACAATCACCCATATAGCATCATGACCTTTCTTTGTCCGAGGCAACTTCGTTACTAGGTCCATTGCTATTTGCTC
Organism: Erigeron breviscapus; assembly: GCA_034093135.1. Lineage (NCBI taxonomy): Eukaryota > Viridiplantae > Streptophyta > Magnoliopsida > Asterales > Asteraceae > Erigeron > Erigeron breviscapus. The sequence goes on along the minus strand of CM067169.1, from coordinate 119,139,974 downwards.
CCACTTCCACTCGGGTATTTCCGGCTGCTTTAAAAGTCCAGCTGGCTTCTGGTGCTCAGCTTTGACCATCGCACAAGTCATGCATCGGCTCACATGTAGAGCTACATCACCTTTCATCCCAGGCCACCAAAAGTCCCTTTTTAGACCCTGGTACATCTTATCTGCTCCTGGATGAATCGAGTATTTTGAATTGTGAGCTTCATTCATTAACATCTCTCAGCCCGTTGATATTTGGGACCCAAGCTCTTCCCTTGAAATACAAGATACCTTCGTCATCCCTATCGAACCTTGTTTCTACTCCACTCAATGCCTCTTCTTCAATGTTCTTCCCTTCAAAAGCTTTTGCTTGATCTTCTAAGAATATGTCCCTTAGAGACATTTTCACCTGTAAGTGATAAATTCTAGTCTTCGACACCCTAGTGCTCACCTTCCTACTAAGGGCGTCAGCAACAACATTTGCCTTTCCTGGGTGGTACTTAATTTCGCACTCGTAATCGTTAAGTAGCTCCATCCACCTTCTTTGCCTCATGTTTAACATCTTCTGATCGAATATGTGTTGTAAGCTCTTGTGATCAGTAAATATGGTGCACTTGGTTCCATAAAGATAATGTCGCCATATCTTCAAGGCAAACACTACGGCTCCCAGCTCCAAATCGTGTGTCGAATAATTCTTCTCATGTGGCTTTAATTGCCTGGATGCGTACGCAATAACCTTGTCTCTTTGCATTAGTACGCACCCTAGCCCTTTATTTGACGCATCACAATATACCACAAATCCTTCCATTCCATCCGACAACGCTAGTATTGGTGCTTCACACAACATGTCCTTAAGCGTTTGAAACGCCTGCTCTTGTTCTTCACCCCATTCGAACTCCCTTGACTTTTGGGTCAATTGGGTTAAAGGTACCGCAATCTTAGAGAATCCCTGAATGAACCTCCTATAATAACCTGCCAACCTAGGAAGCTACGCACTTCCGTTGGTGTCTTAGGTGTCTCCCATTTCTTGATTGCCTCTATCTTAGACGGATCTACATGAATCCCTTCTTCGTTCACAACGTGTCCCAGAAATTGGACTTGACGGAGCCAAAATTCACACTTAGAAACTTAGCATATAGCTTCTCGTCCCTAAGTAGCTGCAAGATTATCCTCAGGTGCTTCTCGTGCTCCTCCTTGCTTCTAGAGTATATCAGAATGTCATCGATGAACACTATGACGAACTTATCCAAGTATGGCCTGCAGATCCTATTCATTAGGTCCATGAAAACGGCTGGCGCATTTGTGAGACCAAATGGCATCACTAGAACTCATAGTGCCCATAGCGAGTTCTGAAAGCCGTTTTAGGTACATCTTCTTCTCGTACCCTCAACTGATGATAGCCGGACCTAAGGTCAATTTTCGAGAAATGCGACGCTCCTTGCAGTTGGTCGAACAAATCGTCTATTCGCGGCAGCGGGTATCTATTCTTGATCGTCAATTTATTCAACTCTCTATAGTCGATGCACATTCTCAAAGATCCATCCTTCTTCTTGACAAATAGAATTGGTGCACCCCAGGGCGAAGAACTAGGTTGGATTAAACCTTTATCAAGCAATTCTTGCAATTGCTCCGAGAGTTCTCGCATTTCGGAGGGCGCTAGTCTATATGGTGCCTTAGCCACGGGGGCTGCCCCAGGAACTAAATCGATAGTAAACTCTACTTTTCTTGCTGGGGGAAGTCCAGGTAGTTCGTCCGGAAACACATCTAGAAAATCTCTAACCACTGTTACCTTGAGAGGATCCTTATCTTTCACTCGCTTATCCACTACTTGTGCCAATTATGTGTGGTATTCCTTCCGTAGGTACTTCCTCACCTTCATGGACGACACCAACTTAGGTTGGACTCCCGCCTTATGGCCTTGAACTATTAGCACCTCACCGCTATCTAAGGGAATCTTAATGATCCTTTCATGGCAAAGTATTCCAGCACGCATTTTCGACAACCAATCCATTCCTACTATCACATCAAAACTTCCTATTTCTATGGGAATCAAGTCTATACTATAGTCCTTCTCATCTAAAGTTAACTTACAATCAGCAATAATTTTCCTTAGCCTTATACTCGTTTCCATTAGCATATTCAACATAATAAGTTTCCTCCAGTTCACTAGGTTTCTTATCAATCAGTTTTTTAAATTCAAAGGAAATAAAACTTCTTTCGGCTCCAGAATCAAACAACATAGATGCATAAACATTATTTATTGGAAACGTACCTACGATGACATTAGGGTCATCACGTGCCTCATTTGCTCCCATGGCATACACCCTTCCTCGGGCTTGACCTCCTTGATTGCCACGATTTCCTTGGGTTAACGTTGTTGCCTTGATTCCCAATATTAGCTTGATTCCCAACATTTCCTCAGGTTAGCTTGATTTCCATTGTTCCCTCGGTTTGCTTGGTTCCCGCGATTCCCAACATTCCTAAAGTTGCCACGGTTACCATTTCCATTTCCGCAGTTGCCTTGTGCTCTCCTCAACCTAGGACAAGCATTTCTCCAATGATATGTACTTCCACATTCGTGACATCCTCCTCGTTGTCCTTCATTCCTTGGCCCGCTTCGGCAGTGAGTAGCAAGGTGACCCATGCGGTTGCAAGTTGTGCAACGCTTGCATTCACCCAAGTGACTATAACCACATCGGTTGCACCTTGGAGGCATGCCACGATATGGATTGGGGTTAGCATCCACAACCCCATAGTTTCTCACAATCTTTGCCTCTTATCCGGCCCATTCCCTTTTCGATCGCCAAACCGATTTCCTCCACCTTGTCTCGAACTTGATTCACCTCTCGTATACTTCCCACGCCTAACCAAATCGTTTACTAGCCTGGTTGCCAAGACTTATAGCCTGCTCAAGAGTGGTAGGGCTTGCTGCAGTGACCATCAACCTAACTTAGGTGCCAATCCATAGATAAATCTCTCAACCTTCTTAGCCACTGGGGTTACCATCTCTGGCACCAACACGCTCAACTCGTGAAAGCGGATCACATAGGCCTCCAATTCCAGTCCTCTCATGGCGTGGTTCCAGAATTCCATCTCCAGTTTTTGTACCTCTTCTCGTGGACAATACTCACGCTTCAACTCGTCTTTAAACTGCTCCCAAGTCAAAGCATTGACTGCTGCAGGACCTCTAGTAGTCGCTTGGAGATTCCACCAAGTAAGAGCTCTTCCCTGAAGCTTACTAGCAGCAAACTTAACACGGTCAGCCGGCGCACAGGCAATGATGTTCAAGTTGGCTTCCATGCTTTGGAACCAAGTAAGCAATGCAACAGGACCTTCTGTCCCATGAAACTCCTTGGGATTGCAAGATGTGAAAGCCTTGTAGGCATTCCTGTCAATAGCATTTTCCCCTCCATCTTGTCTTCTAGCCGTGTTGAGTGTAGCGGTCACATTCTCCGCAATTTGGGTGGCAATGTTTGGCATGGCGGCATTGATCTGTTGGGAGATAAGCTCGGCTAACTCGGCTCTTCGCTGGGCCTCTTCACTTGTTTCTCCGCCGGTCCTTCGTGGTGCCATGTTTCTACAAAGGATAATATAGTTTAGTCATTCGTTCATTGAATCATACTACATAAACTCGACTCACGACTTCTTGATCTCACACGAGTATATCTAAAGTTATTTAGTGCATAGAGGGTTCGTTTGCACACATATGTATATGTATATCCCGACTCATATTCCTTTTTATAACTACGGCTCACTTGTCATTATGAGTAAATAATGGTTAGGAAATTTCTAAAATTAATCAACCATGCTTTCTAGGTTAATTAAGAGAATACAGAATCTGTGTACGAACTTGGAGCACGTAAAAGTGGCTTAAGATGGACGATCTGGGCAAAACTCATAAAATATGAAACGTAGCCCTATGAGTTAAGTTTCACCTCCAATTGAATCAGGTCAAAAGACGAAATAGAACTCCAGATATGGCCGTTCTACTAAAAGTGGTCAGAACTGATTTCCTGCTGTAACTATAACTTTCATAATAGAGATAACTTTATCACAACAAGGATAGAACATCATGTAACCATAGAAAGGCATCAAGCTTACATATATATCATTCAATATGAGTTCACAAAATTGCTACATGCCAAAATACTATGTGATCATCGTCACACAAAAGCTAGAAAGTTCAAGAAAGTGAAACAAGTACAAACGTTCATACATCGAATAAGTTCATAAATAAAGTAGCTCTTAGGTTTACTTCCTAAGCATGAGAGCTATTACGAGAGTGCAAAGAGCCGTAAGCACACATCCCATAATGAATATCACCTCATTAACTCATCGGACTTCTGATATCGCCAAACTCGCATAGTCTCCCGTTCTATCCATAACTCCTAAAGCCCTTTCCATCATCACCTCTTGAGTCCTTACCCTTACTCTAGCATCCCTTAACCCGTTAGCTATTCCCCACACCCTCTCCCTTTCTTCACGAGTCATACCAATGGGAGGTGGAGGGGGTACTC
>CM067169.1:119121054-119134481 GCA_034093135.1 Erigeron breviscapus | reverse complement strand
GCAGTTGGTCAACTTCTCAAGAAATGATCTGAGGAAATTATACGATACAGAATGTTCATTTTTGCCATTTTGGAAATATGAAGAAAGTCGATATCGTAAGATTATCCAAGTCTGCTTACATGAAAATATCCATGCAAATAGCAAGCGATTGTTATTTAATGGATGACAGAATTTTGAAGACTGAAGAAATCGAAGGGGCTGCTGTCAAGGGGGAGTTTGTTGATGCACGTTGATGTGACAACAGCAACTTAGATTTGATTATGTCTTATTCGTATATGTAATTGATAGATTATGAACATAATGTTTTGGTAATGATCGATTACATGTTTAGGTGTTATATATGTTTATATATGATGTTTGTTATGTATGTTATACAAGTACAAACATAATATATGTTAGGATTCCTTGTACGTGAAATACTAGGAATATAACTATAAAGCTGATTTACAACTAACGAAGATAATCTTCGTTAGGCACTAACGAAGATAATCTTCGTTAAGATGGGCTGGGCTGCTAAGTTCATAAGAACAAAGCCCAGCGAGTCTAATATTATCAGAAACATATAAAAACGAACAAAAAACCCTAAAATTAAAAAGTACGTTCAGTTTAACACACCTAAGGCAACTAAGTTCGTTTGTGACATATACCAAACGAATATAGAGCAATATAAGGCTGATTATACTCTTGTAATTAGCAATATAATAGATAACTAATCAAACAGTTATCTCGTGAGGATTCCGCACTCACGACATAACCATAGACGATCTCGAGAGCGATCCATAGCTATCGAGGGACTCACACAAGCAAAGAATGAGCCTTGGGGAAAAGCTTGGCAACGAATGAAAACATTGACGGATGCATTGGTAGCCGAGAAAGAAGAGCACAAAAGAACAAATGAAAGCGTTCTACAATGGGTTGAACATAGGAACGAGGAAGGCATTCAACGAAGGGTTGGTGAAAAACATCATACCAACGGAACCCGAGAGGATAATGAAGTTCCTGGAGGAATATGGATGCAAAATCGGAAAATTGGGTACTGCCACGGAGCCACCAATGCCGCTGGCTACTCAACCAAGCGCCTCTGGGCAAGCCCAACGCCGCTCAGGGATGCCCAACGCCACTGGCAACCCCTGCAGTCCCGAATTCCGAGAAATAAAATCCGTTACCACACGAGCCAGCCCTGGAAATCAAACACCGATCGACGTGGAAATGGTTGAAGCAACAGAAGCACGAAGGAACTCAGAAAACTTGGAGGAGAGAAAAGGAACGAACGTCAAAGAAGCCATAAGTCACTTCGAACGTTACCCAACGGGAACCGGCCCCCGGCCTACCCCGTATTCTTCCTCAACCTAGTTCCTAGGCCGAGTCCGGCTGAAGACTCGTTAAACTTAGCGCTTCTTGGGAAGGCAACCCAAGCCGTATTTTTATTTTTATTTTTATTTTTATTTTTAGGAATATGTGACTAATTGCAACTAAGTGAATTGTTTTGAATTTTATCATTTGTGACCTGTTCTATATGAGATATATCTTTAGAATCACAGATGCAAGCTTTCAATGGATCAAGGAAACAAGTAACTTATTGCAATCGTATTCGTTTTTATTTTTATTTTTATTTTTATGTTTTAGCTTGTTATTTCCATTTTGATATTTTGATTGAAGTGTGCAGGAGTATTTAGCTTTGTATTCTGAAGAAAACCATGCACTTGGTCAAAAGCTAAGTGTGGGGGAATGTCGGAATCAATTCGTGAAGGAAAATCAGACGTCGAAGCAAGTACAGGACTCGCAAGCGCCGCTAGAAGATCTCCAGCGCCGCTGGGAAAGCATCTGGGCTTCCCAGCGCCGCTCCCTGAAGACCAGCGCCGCTGGACCTGCACCTGTGTAAGTCCAGCGCCGCTCCAGCTTGGCCAGCGCCGCTCCTAGTTCCAACCGGCACACCAGATCGCGAAAAATCCAAAAAAATCAGAAAAACCCAAAAATAAAAAAAATCAAAAAATCAGAAAATACCAAAAAGAAAAGGAGATGGAGAAGCATCAATGGATCGCCATCAAACAGAGACGACTCAAGTCTTTGAAGCTCAACAACGTTCAAGTCGCTCCACATATGCCATCTTCAACAACAATTCATGCAATTTAAGCCCGGGAAGTTTCGTTAATCCTTTATCTTATCGTGTTTTTCCTATTACCCTTTATATTATGTCATGATTAGTACAACGAGGACGTTGTACAATTTAAGTGTGGGGGGATGGAATAGGAAAAACCCGTGGTTTAATTGTTTGATAAATCATAAGTTTTCTACTACTTAATTCATGCAAAATTAAAAATTTTCTTGTGTCTGAAAAACATTTTGAGAATATAAGCTTTGCAAGTAGACAAAAGATGACGATAACTAAGCAATATTAGCTTTGGTAGATGAACGGTTAGTTAGAACTGTTAGTTTAACTATAGATTTGTGGCTGTTCATTTTTTTAAATGGATTAGAGCTTAGACTGAAACAGTATGTTTGCCATAGCACACTTAACCGGACTTTAATATGCCTAGCAATTAGAGCTATCTAGTTATTAGTATAGGTGTATTAATTGGACTTAATTATATACGTGCTTGTGTGGGAACTAGTTTAGACGTATGGTTCGCCTTAATTCTTACACTATTGATTGTGAACTAGTTGCATGCGGAGTAAGTGTATGAGTCATCTGGGGTCTCTGATAATGTCTATTGCATGAATAATGTAGTAATCTTAAGAAAGGCAAACAGTAGATTAATAAAAAGAGTTCAAAGAACTAATAACGAGTAAAATCTATACGCATCAAGTTATGTCGCTTTGCGCGTGGGAACCACCGACCTGTCACCGCTGTCTTGATGTAAGGTATAAACTCTAACCGTTAGTTGAGTTATGTCGCTCTGCGCGTAGGGAACCACCGACCTGTCACCGCTGTCTCAACTATTAATGATTGATAATATCGTATAACTGCTTTAGTGTTTAGCTAGTAAGCATGACTGTAGTGTGAGAGTATGTCTAAGTAGTGACTCACAAGTACACAAACGATGAAATATAAATGCCTTGCTAGTAGCTAGTAGATCTGATTGCTATACAAACTTTAATTAAGTGCTTAACTAGCCAGCAGAAGGAAGTAAGATTGAACTGTAGGACATGTGGAGTTATAAAACGGTTTTAGAGGTATTAACACGAATATAAGGTTGACTTTTAGTTTTGATTGACTGATTATCTTTACCTCTAGCTATAGCTTACTGATTTTGTCTAAAGCTTTCTCAAATCATTTTGCATGACTAATCTTTCAAATGTTTTTAAAAAAAAGTAGAATAACTTGAACACTTAAGTTGTCCGCTCATCATTGATTTATTTTCTTGGACTATTTGCTTGAGGACAAGCAAAGACTTAAGTGTGGGGTTATATGATGAGCGTTCATTTTGTGATAAAAACCCCCTATTGAAAGGCTTCATTTCAATGTCTAAATGAGTTAATATTCTGGAACTATCGATACTTAATGAATTCCATGTTTACGCAGGTTCACGGAAGATGCGAGTGAGGGTAAATGACATCAAGTGACTCAAGATGAAGGCCTATGAAGTTACAAGACACAAGAAGGTGATTCGGGATCCGAACGAAGCGAAACGAGAAGCAGCAGGAGCTGCCAGCGCCGCTGGCACCTTGCCAGCGCCGCTGGCCCAAGCCCAGCGCCGCTGGAGCCCATCCAGCGCCGCTGGGAAGCCCAGTTCAGCAAACCGACTAAATCACTATTTAAGCTGAAGCAGCCCTCAAAACCCTAAGAGGGAGCCGATTCAGCAGCCCTAGCCGCCCACATCAAACCCTAGGTCGACTTTGCAGATTCCAAGGAGGTTTTGGAGCTTCTAACACCTTCCGATCTTCATCCTCAACCTAGATCTACTCTTTAATTTTACTTTCAGTTGGTAAACAATGTCTTTCATCTTTTCAGACTTTGTTATTCCTTTAATAATGGTAGGCTAGTAGGCTGAATACTTGTTTGGATCGATGTGATCATGTAGACATTTATTTATTTTACTTTATTTGTTAGATTTGTTGGAGTGTGTTTTACTGTTTATCGTAGATCCATGTTTTACTAGTTCTTCATATTAATATCGGTTCTATATCTGCATGTATTGATTTAATTCTGATGATCGGTCTATAATCATACACTACGATTAATACATAAGGATGGAAAACACTAGTCGGTCTTTAACTAGATGTAAAAGGTGATTCAATTATAACTGAGGGATCCAGAACCATAGTAATTAGGATGAATAGAACATGATGCTTAACAATGTCAGACGCGATCCAGTGACATGGAAACGTGCACTGTGGTCACCGGAGGGAATTATTATCTGGTCATGGTTTAAGAGCCGGGTAACTTAAAGATGAATTAGTAACACAAACTTTAGGTCATTAATGCTTAAACAATGAATCTAACGAGAATTTGTTTAAAGAATAGTGTGAGTCTAGGGACAGCACTAGTTACTTAGGCAAAGTGAATCTAACGAGAATCTGAGCCGTGATTAAGTTTCCAACAGTCTAGCAAGTAGGTAGAGTAATATCTGGTCGTATCATGAGATCTGAGATGCCAAACAAGTATTTTAATTTAATTACTGTTATTTGCTTTTTCAAACTATTTTCAGACTAAGCCTCTCGCTGAATAAGCGGTTGCGGCTTCTATTTACTTTTCAGTTTTTAATTAGTTTAATAGGAAATCATGACAACCCCCAACCGCTAGAATTACACATTTTACTAGATTAGGTAGTGCAAGCGTCCCTGCGAACGATCCTGTACTTATCACTTACTATACTACATTTGATCGGGTTCTCTGCCCGTAATTGTGTGTTTAGTTTGAGGTAATTACTTGTACAACTTTTACAAATTTTAAATACAAATAAAAAACCACATCAGAAATCCATCTATGGGTTAAAACAAGTGTCTCGCAGATGGAATCTTTGCTTCGATGAGAAAGTCAAAGAGTTTGGTTTTTCTAGAAGTGAGGATGAGTCCTGTGTATATGTCAAAGCTAGTGGGAGCATAGTCACCTTCCTGGTATTGTATGTTGATGACATACTTCTTATAGGAAATGACATTCCAACTTTGCAAGATGTTAAGTCTTGGCTTGGAAAGTGTTTCGCTATGAAGGATCTAGGAGAGGCTGCCTATATTCTGGAATAAGAATTTCAAGAGACAGGAGTAAAAGGCTAATTGGACTTAATCAGAGTACCTACTTGGATAAAGTACTAAAACGTTTCGGTATGGAGAATTCCAAGAAAGGAGAACTGCCCATCCAGAGTAATACCAAAATGAGTAAGACTCATAGTCCGAGTACAGATGAAGAGATAGCAGAAATGAGTAGAATTCCGTACGCTTCCGTTGTTGGTTCTATCATGTATGCTATGACATGTACTCATCCTGATGTGTCCTTTGCTTTGAGCATGGTCAGTCGTTATCAGGGAAATCCAGGTAAAGCTCATTGGGTAGCGGTTAAGAATATTCTCAAGTATATGCGAAGGACTAAGGACTGGGTTCTAGTACTTGGTGGTTGTGATACATTGAGAGTAACTGGGTATAGTGACGCCAGCTTTCAAACAGATAGAGACAACTTTCGTTCCCAATCTGGTTGGATCTTTACCTTAAATGGAGGAGCAGTTACTTGGAAAAGTTCCAAGCAAGATATAGTGGCTGATTCTACTTGTGAATCAGAGTACATAGCAGTGAGCGAAGCATCAAAGGAGGCAATTTGGTTGAAGAACTTCATCGGAGATCTTGGAGTTGTGCCAACCATCAAGGACCCAATGGAAATTTTCTGTGATAATGAAGGAGCGGTTGCATTGACAAAGGAACCAAGAGATCATGGCAGATCTAGACATATCGACAGAAAATATCATTTTATCAGACACAAGATAGAAGAAGGTCACCTCGTAGTGAAGAGGGTTTCATCTGAAGAGAATCCTGCAGATCCACTCACAAAGGGTCTGAGTAGGGTTAAACACAATCAGCATGCTAGGAGCATTGGGCTGAGAGATGATGTTAGTTTTAGTAGTTAGATAGTTAGTTTGAAACTTATAACAAAATAAATGTGATTGACTTTTGGTGATTAAATAATAGAGAATTATTTATGAGTTTGTTTACTACCTTTTGTCAATTGTTTATTATTGTGTTTCATTTTGCATGTTTTACTTCCCGAATAATTTGATTATTCGAATTCCACAGTCGATCATACTTTTGGAAGTAAGTAGTGAATGGATTTGTAGATTATCTAAAGAGTTTTAGATATAGCAATGGTATTGCTGCAATGTTCGTGAGTACTTTGAAATGGAGATTTAAGTATTGGATTAACCCACGCTCAGAGAATTACTTCATGGAATTTATCACGAGTAATTCTGAGACGATAATATCTTATAATCTTTAAATGGAGATATATGAGTTGTGGTTTACAAGTCAGTTGTGTTGAAATTATGAGAATATTCCAATATATTTATACGGCCTCATATCTATGAACCTTTAGGGTCGCACGCGAAGAATGGGGAGGGCTTAGTTGAACTTTATATATATAATAAAAGAGCCATTGTAAAAGATAATAACTAGAAGTTTCTAAAAGTAATTTTAGAAAGTTTCCAAAAATAGATTTGGAAATGACGAGCGGGTTGATGAGCGTTCATTTTGTGATAAAAACCCCTATCGAAAGGCTTCATTTCAATGTCTAAATGAGTCAATATTCCGGAACTATCGATACTTAATGGATTCTATGTTTACGCAGGTTCACGGAAGATGCGAGTGAGGGTAAATGGCATAAAGTGACTCAAGATGGAAGCCTATGAAGTTACAAGACACAAGGAGGTGATTTGGAAGCCGAACGAAGCGAAACGTTCAGCAGCAGGAGCTGCCAGTGACCGACCTATTCACCTATTTAAGTCGAAGCAGCCCTCAAAACCCTAAGAGAGAGCCGATTCAGCAGCCCTAGCCGCCCACATTCAACCCTAGGTCGACTTTGCATATTCCAAGGAGGTTTTGGAGCTTCTAACACCTTCCGATCTTCATCCTCAACCTAGATCTACTCTTTTATTTTACTTTCAGTTGATAAACAATGTCTTTCATCTTTTCAGACTTTGTTATTCCTTTAATAATGGTAGGCTAGTAGGCTGAATACTTGTTTGGATCGATGTGATCATGTAGACGTTTATCTATTTTACTTTATTTGTTAGATCTGTTGGAGTGTGTTTTACTATTTATCGTAGATCCATGTTTTACTAGTTCTTCATATTAATATTGGTTCTATATCTGCATGTATTGATTTAATTCTGATGATCGGTCTATAATCATACACTAGGATTAATACATAAGGATGGAAAACACTAGTCGGTCTTTAACTAGATGTAAAAGGTGATTCACTTATAACTGAGGGATCCAGAACCATAGTAATTAGGATGAATAGAACATGATGCTTAACAATGTCAGACGTGATCCAGTGACATGGAAACGTAGCTGTGGTCACCGGAGAGAATTATTATCTGGTCATGGCTTAAGAGCCGGGTAACTTAAAGATGAATTAGTAACACAAAATAGGTCATTAATGCTTAAACAATGAATCTAACGAGAATTTGTTTAAAAAGTAGTGTGAGTCTAGGGACAACACTAGTTACTTAGGCAAAGTGAATCTAACGAGAATCTAAGCCGTGATTAAGTTTCCAACAGTCTAGCAAGTAGGTAGAATGATATCTGGTCGTACCATGAGATCTGAGATGCCAAACAAGTATTTTAACTTAATTACTGTTATTTGTTTTTTCAAACTATTTTCAGACTAAGCCTCTCGCTGAATAAGCGGTTGCGGCTTCTATTTACTTTTTAGTTATTTTAATTAGTTTAATAGGAAATCGTGACAACCCCCAACCGCTAGAATTACACATATTACTAGATTAGGTAAAGCAACGCGTCCCTGCGAACGATCCTGTACTTATCACTTACTATACTACACTTGACCGGGTTCTCTGCCCGTTAGTGTGTGTTTAGTTTGAGGTAATTACTTGTACAACTTTTATAAATTTTAAATACAACGAAAAACACCCATCACGGGTCGAACCGGGTCGAAATCGGATCAGGCACCTAAGCACCATGGGCCAATCCTTTTGACCATGGGCCAAACAAGATTGACCCATGGAGGACCCATACGTCGGTCACGCACAAGGGAAAAGGGGAAGGGAAAAACTATTTTAGGAATTGTTTTTCCATCCCACATTGAAAGATTAGAAAAACCCCAAGGGTTTTCCACCCTTATAAATAGAGGGCTTTTCTAAGGTTTTCAATAGAACTCTCCTCCCTCTTTAGAGCTAGGGTCGAAATTCCCTAACCAATTTGGTTAGGGATTTCGACTAAGCTTTCTAGTTATTTTTAAATATGGTGGGCTTTTGTTATAACGTGAAGTTATAGCTAGCACTTAGCTAAGTGCCGAAGATCCGTTCGTGTGTACGAGTCTTTAGAGGAGTTCCTACACTTGGGCTCTAGTACGTGACGGAGTTCTCGTCTCCGGTTTCTACAAAGAGGTTAGGTTTCTTTCTTTGTTTATTTATTTATTATTTAGTTGGTTATATTGCATGCATGATAGATCATTTTAGGGAATTAATTAGTTAATTGTTTTATTAACTTATTCCGCATATATAATTAGTTAGGTTAATTAATTATTGCATAAGTAAATTAAACTAGATTAATTTATTTGCTTAATTAATTAATCGTAACTAATTAGGATGTTCATGTTTTATTAAAATGTTTTAATTAAACGTTTTTGAATCAAATTAAGTTTTGGAATTCGACCTCCCCTTTCCAAGGGGAAGTCGAATTCGACTACTACTAATAATTAGGGTTTCGAATTCAATAAACCTTTTCAAGGGAAGTTGAGTTCGACTAGGATTAATTAAATTGATTTTTAATTATTTACACTTTAAACCCTAAGTTTTGAATAAACTAATTTGAAGTCCTTTCAAATTATGAACATCCATTTTAGATACAAAGAGTTGTATAGTTAATAAATCCCAACAGTGGTATCAGAGCGCAGGCTCATGCATGGTATAATCACTAATAGATATACAATTCATTAGGTTTTTCGAATTGTATATAATTGGTTGAATTAACCCCTATGTGCGTACCGGGTCGGTTCACCCATGTGACTACTTTATGTTCGTTTTATTATATGCCTATGTACATGCACCCATAGCCATGACCGTAGTCACTAAAGATATAATATAGGATATTGTTATGCGTAAACCCTTCTTTTAGTCCATACGTTTTATTAGTAGTGATCGTGATTGATTGTTTCTCAAGTTTTATTTTCAAATGAGATTGAAATAGTATGTATTCTATTTTAGAGAAAATGAAATTTTGATTTTGAGAAAATAAAATTTATTTTCGAGTTAGCTAAATTAATTTTATAAAAACCTTTTAATTAAATTAATGAGTAATTTTAATTCTTGAAATCGAAATTAAGTTGCATACTCAAAAGGAAATCTTGAGAAACGTAAATCATTTTGAGCTTATTTATACTGATAATAGTTGTCAATGTTGGTGCATGTTTCTCGGTGACAAAAGAATTCTAGATGTGTTGTGTGTTTTATATTCAAGTCTTGTAATTTATCTTGTAAATTACCGTTTGTCAATGAAATTACCTTGGCATATATTGTGATCATGTTGGGATCCTTTTATATATGTTTATATGTTTGTTTATTATTTATGTTTTGCAGGTACTTGACATGAATGTAGACATTACATGTAAAGGGTAATTAAGTTAATGTTGGTTCTGCGTTTAACAGCAGTAGAAACACTAACTTAATATACTTCCAACGGTAATATAGTCGATGTTGGTTTTGCTTTTACAGCAGTAGGAACATCGGCTGAGTCAATGTTGGTTCTGCTTTTACAGCAGTAGGAACATTGGCTGAGTTAATGTTGGTTCTGCTTTTACAGCAGTAGGAACATTGGCTGAGTTAATGTTGGTTCTGCGTTTAACAGCAGTAGGAACATTAACTCAAATATTCCTAAGTGTCATTTGAGAGTTCTTGGGAACAAGCAAAAGTTTGCTTGTTCAGAAGAACTCTCAAATGGTTTGAGAGTTTCTTGGGAACAAGCAAAAGTTTGCTTGTTCAGAAGAACTCTCAAATGGTTTGAGAGTTTCTTGGGAACAAGCAAAAGTTTGCTTGTTCAGAAGAACTCTCAAACAGTTTGTGTGTTCAGGGAAACACACAAACAGGCCAAACCCTAATGGGCTTTATGGGCCTGACATGGAAACACTCAAGCCCATAGGGTTTTGTGTATTCCTGGCCCTTTCCTATAAAGAGTGGGTGTGTGTTTGCATGTTCAATAACAGAAGTGTAGAGAGAGAAACAAGAAAATCTTGAGAGAGAAACTACTAGAGCTAAGAACACACAAATCTAGTAGATCTTGAGGGTGCTACTCGACTCACGCACGAACCGCAAAACACACACCCGGTTTGGTTGGCTTGTAGACTTAGATTACCAAGTTGGTAAGGTTTGTCCGGAAAGCCGCCTCACTATATTAACCAAATACGGGTGTTTATGTTCACGCATAGATATATATATATATATATATATATAAAAAGGTTGATATAAAAACCGTGCTGGATGGATATATATATATATATATATAGATATATGTATATATATATATATATATATATATATATATATATATATATATATATATATATATATATATATATATATATATATATATATATATATATATATATATATATATATATATATATATATATATATATATATATATATATATATATATATATATATATATATATATATATATATATATATATATATATATATATATATATATATATATATATATATATATATATATATATATATATATATATATATATATATATATATATATATATATATATATATATATATATATATATATATATATATATATATATATATATATATATATATATATATATATATATATATATATATATATATATATATATATATATATATATATATATATATATATATATATATATATATATATATATAACCATAATATATATATATATATGTATATATATATATATATATATATATATGATATATATATATATATCCTAAAAAGGTTGATATAAAAACCGTGGGTTATCTCGAGGGATTCCGCACCTCGACATATCCTTAGTCAATCTCGTTCGATGGTCTGATAGAAGAGGGAGACCCGAGGGACTTACAACTGGTATCAGAGCCAAAGGTTTCAATACCTTGGTTCGAGATTGAGTCCGGTTTGGATATCTCCTTATTTGCGTGTTCTTAGGGGGAGATTGTTTTTGGGTGTGTTTGAAAGAAAGGTTCGAACTTTACACCAAAATAAGACACATCTCAATCCTAAAACTGTTTTCTCAAGGTTTCAACGATCAAGTAACAATATCGGGTTCAAGATCTGAGAAAGATTGAAGAACATTGGGTTTGCGTGTTCTTGGACTGTACCTTTTGCGTGTACTTGGTACAGTACCTTTTTGCGTGTTTTAGAACATCTTAGATCTGCGTGATTTTCAAACGATTTGCGCATTCATTGGTTTGCGTGATCTGGTTTGAGTGTTCTCAAGTTTGAGGGGTTTCAGTTTTGAGTGTTCTTGTTTTGCGTGTTTCTACACCTTGCGTGTTTCATTTGAGTGTTCCCAGATTTGCGTGTTCTTGTGGATTTGCGTGTTTATTTGTTAAACCACATATACAATGGCAGCAAATTATCTTAACCAATTGATACTAATGGACCATGAGACCGGTAAGGGTAATTCACCACCCAAGCTGATGATCATTGACCAATACTTTTCTTGGAAAGGTCGATTCAAATCCTTTATGCAATTCATGGACATTAGAATGTGGACTTGTATGACAGAAGGATATAGTGCCCCAACATATGAGGATAGTGGTGTTAACAAAGTATATGTTTATCAAGACATGACTGAATCTAATAAAAAATTGTATGAGGCAGAGAAAAAGGCACTATCATGTTTAAAAATGTCATTGCCACAAGAAATATTACATTTATTTAATGGATTCAATACATCTAAAGAACTTTGGTTAGCATTAAAGAATCATTGTGAAGGGAATGAAACACTTAAAAAGAATCGTAGAGACCTTTTAAAGCATCAGTATAATGTATTTAAAAGAAGTGAAAACTTAGATCAACTAATTACAAGGTATTATCATTTGTTAGCAGAGTTGCAAGCATTTGAGGTTACCTACTCTGAGGAGGAAAAAGTCGAGAAATTTTGAGCTCCTTGCCGGAAAAGTGGAGTAATTACATTACCACTTTGCAGGAGAAAGCAGATTTCTCTGACATGTCCTTGACTCAGATAGTTGCTAAGTTTCGGGGACGAGAAATGTTAGGACCAGTTTCAGTGAAACTGGCCAGTCTCCAGTTGCACCTGGAGACCCAGAAGATTTGTCCAGAAATATATTGAAGTCCAGTTGCATCGTACAGTTAACGCAGCTGAAGACTTCCTCCAGTTGAGAACTGACCAGTTGAAGAATCCTTCCAGTTGGAGTCGAAGACAACAAGTGGAAAATAGAGAATGACAATGGCAGCGAAGCCCAGTTGACATTCTAGTCAGTTACAAACTGGAGACCGTCAGTGGAAAGCTCTTACAAAGCTTTACACTGATTACGAGGAATTGACTTTTATGCTTTATGTGCTTTTACCCGGATAATAAGATTTATCTTATTATTTAAGTACAAAAAGGTACATAAAGTTGGTTGAGTAAAGTTACTTTATACTGCAACTTTACACTGCTTTTTAAGGAATTAAATGATATTCCTTAAATGTTCTCAACCATATTTGTACGGCCAAAGTTAACATCCCAATGTTAACTTTGCCTATAAATACAAGTCATTGCACAACCAAGAAAACACTTCTTTGACTTCTTTTCACTTCGAAAGATTTCACACTTTGCATACCCGCAATATTCTTGGTGAACTTGTGCAATATTCTCTCAATCGTAAAAAGGAACATTTCACAATTTTAAGTGTTTCGATTGTTTAGAGAAATTCCAAGTGTAGATCAATTGTAGTTCATAGGTTGTTAGGATATTTACATACTTGTATTATCTTGGTTCCGCAACAACCTTGTAATTTATTTAAAGTTAATAATAAATTACACTTGAAAATTACATATTGTCTCACCAATTTACTTTACAAGTATTTTATATTATTGCATTGTTCTTTACTTATTGTCACTTAAATAAGTAATCTATCTAAAACTTGGTATATACTCCTGTAACTGGTCGTCTCCAGTTCAGTGCTTATATTGCAAAGTAACTCCACCATCGACATAGAGGTGTCTTCAGGTAGTACCATCTATTGAGTTGGGACTTACAAGTGGTATCAGAGCAGAAGGCT